>CM055271.1:1723201-2179649 GCA_029237695.1 Conchocele bisecta | reverse complement strand
AGGTCAATCCGAGGTGGTTGAGGTCATGGTACACAACAACTGCGAAGAGGAAAAATAACATCCCTGTGATACGCATTGAAATTGGGTACTCTTCGCTTGCTCAGACTTAAAAAGCTCATTTAGAACTTCATGGTGTGTTCAGGTGAAGAAATTCATACATCATTGCAAGCAGTACCATTACCAGTCAAACTATTATCTGTGGCTGCGCTGTATAATACGTATTTGTGACCAGTGCACATACGGATAAAAACACACTCTGGTAGCCCGATATTGATCTATATTGCTTGTTAGAAGCACAACGGGGGAGTTTCACTGATGGAATGGTGAACCGTGTAGATCCTGATCAGTTTGTTTGTTTATTGGCGTTTAACGGCCTTTCAACAGCTAAGGTAATGTAAGGCCGGGGTAGATCCTGATCAGACACATTCGGTAATATTGTTCAACCAACGAAAAGTATTTTTCAAATTTTGATTGACCCGGCCATATTGGATCAGCAACAAAACAAATTTTGTTTATTATCGGTCAACTGATAAAGATTCCATCAGAGTGAACTTTATCATTCACCCAAAGTAGCCTAAACTGGTTGATTGGGCAAGTGCTAATTTTGGTAGTTTCTAACCACGGAGTCGGTCACTCACACTCACCTCGAGTGGGTCGACATCGTGAGCAATGACGACCATCTGTGCCTTCTTCTGTTCAACGAGTGTGGTCACCGTGTTTGTGCCAGCTCGTACAACCAGGGGGCGCTTCGTGGGTACGTCCGGCTTGCCCTGTACCCGCTCCTCGGCCCGGGCCTTCAGACGAGCCTTCTTCTGTTGCTTCGTCTCCGGCCGGTACTTGTCCATCAGCCGGAACAGCTGGGTGGCTTCAATGGGAGAATTACTAGTTTTATATAAGATGGTGAACGATGTAGATCCTGACAAGACTGCACAAATGCGCAGGCTGACTAAGAGCTACACTCAGAATGGCGAACAATGAGCATATCCTGAGCATACTGCGCAAACGCCGATATGCATCTACACAAAGAATGCGCAGTCTGATCTGAATCTACACTAATCGCACAGAAGATTAGTATATTTCAAATTGCAATTCAGCATATCAAAAACATGTTTTGTCGGTGGACACTAGCTAAGTTGAACATTATTGACCTGCACCACAGCCTACGTTAAAGAATGACCAAATGTCATCGAGACAGTTTTCAGCGTGCCAAGCATGGCCATTACCATGTTCATTCACAGCACAGATCAGAGATCTAGGTGGTAGAAGGTTGTAACATCACAACTTGTCAGTCCATTGTTATCATCACACCCGTGCAGATGAATGAACAGAAAATGGTGAAATATCTTTATCCAACAACATAGATTCATGGGTACCATAATTCACAATATTTGTTTCTAATTCCTGCATTCGTTTATCAATGAAAACATGTAGTTACAACTCTTGCTCCACCGAGTAGTAACAACATGTACATTTGTTGACAAAAACTACCAGTTTTTCAATGAAAGATCTTCAGTATAAAACAGGCTCACAAAAGGTAATTTATAACGTTTACAACAGTGTAGCCTAAGATCAACATACAATGAGATTAGGGCCTACACTGGTCACCATTTTAGTTCTGTGAAGTAGTTACTATCACAATCAATACATTGGCATGTAACTCGAATGATTATCAATACAGAGTTCACATTAATTAACATATATCCCCAGCAAGGTAAAGGATCAAAATTATTAATTTTGCAGCACCATGTTGTACAATACTGAACAGAACAATAAACACCAGCCATAAAAACTTTCAAAAGGGTGTAGCAAAGCCCCACATGATGGGCCATCAGCATATGCATCCATGCGGTCTGCTCAGGGCACAGAGCTCCAGATAAGCTGCGTATTTGTGTAAATACCCAAAACCCCAATTGAAAGTAGTGAGTATCAAAAAGCAATGCATATTTTTCTTATTTTTTTCCATGAAAACACATCTTGGTATTTCATTAGAATTGTCTCCAAGGAGACTATTCTAATGAAATGCCAAGACATGTTTTCATTTTGAAACTACTATTCAATAATTGCCGTCTGTTGATTTTATTTTACCCAATTAAAATTTTGATATACCCAATTGCTTCAGAAATGATGGGAGTAACAATACTCAATTACTAATTCCTTATCTGGAGCACTGGGGCATACACTGTTCGCTGATCAATGTTAGCAACATGATCAGATTCAAGTTAAAAACAATCCTGCTCTTCAATTACTGTCGTATGGCTACACAAATCAATGTATTTCAGTTGCCTAGAACAAATCCATACTCCCTGCACAGATCAGAGATCTACGTGGTAGGTTGTAAAATCCCAACAGGTCAGTCCATTATATCATCACATCCGTGCAGTAATTGGTTGAGAATGCATGCATCCTTATGGAATATGGATGGGAGGTGGGATCCGTGCTTTGAGCACTAAGATAACAAGCGTCTCATCCACAAAGGTCAATGTCCCCAAGGGCTAGGTCACTATTTTGACACTGGATGGATAGCCGTCAATGCGAGGAAGCTATTGATGAAGTTTGGTAATGATCCGACCAACTAATCAGGATAACGGTGTCACTGCACAGATCAGAGATCTAGGTGGTAGAAGGTTGTAACATCACAACTTGTCAGTCCATTGTATCATCACATCCGTGCAGTAATTGGTTGAGAATGCATCCTTAAGGACGAGAGGTGGGGCATCCATAAATTCAGCACTAAAATAACTATGCACCCACGAAGGTCAAAGTCGCAAAGGCAAGGTCACCCATTTGCCATCAATGCGATGAGGCTATTGAAGTTTGGCAGTCTAAATTTGTTAACGCCTACGATGCCGGAATTGTGATCACTATAGAACCAACCACTAGGGGTTCTAACCCTAACCCCGCATATATTTGATGATTCAATTCAAAGTATGCAGAATTATTATACTGAATTTATTACATTATCACTGGCTGTGATAATGTAATAAATGCAGTATAATAACAAGAAACGAGGCAAAGCCACGAAGGCCAGGTTTTTTCCAAGCATAGACACTTGGATAACATAATTATACCCACTTTTTGTAGACTAGATGGCAGTGGCCTGCATGTCGCGCCTTGGGGCGAGGCATGGACACTAAAAAAAATAGATATAGTAGATGGAAAAAGTTTAACCAAAAAACTTTAACCGGACACACGGACGAACGGACGGACGTATGCCAAAATGCTGACGATATCGCGCGTTCCGCAAGCAGGTGTGACAATGATTGATAAACACCCATTGTGAAGTATCTAAGGTATTGGGTGAAGCAGTTGCAGAGATATAGTACACGAAAAAACTTTAACAAAAAAATTTAAAGTAATTTGAACTTGACATAGGGCACAGGATCGCGCTTTCCGCAAGCAGGTGTGACAATGATGATAAACACCCATGTGAAGTATGAAGGTATTGGGTGAAGCAGTTGCAGAGACATAGTACACGAAAAAACTTTAACAAAAAAATTCAAAGTAATTTGACCTTGACATTGGGCACAGGATCGTGCTTTCCGCAAGCAGGTGCGACAATGATGATAAACACCCATGTGAAGTATCAAGGTATTGGGTGAAGCAGTTGCAGAGATATAGTACACGAAAAAAACTTTAACAACAAAATTCAAAGTAATTTGACCTTGACATTGGGCACAGGATCGCGCTTTCCGCAAGCAGGTGTGACAATGATGATAAACACCCATGTGAAGTATCAAGGTATTGGGTGAAGCAGTTGCAGAGATATAGTACACGAAAAAACTTTAACAAAAAAAATTCAAAGTAATTTGACCTTGACATTGGGCACAGGATCGCGCTTTCCGCAAGCAGGTGCGACAATGATGATAAACACCCATGTGAAGTATCAAGGTATTGGGTGAAGCAGTTGCAGAGATATAGTACACGAAAAAACTTTAACAAAAAAATTCAAAGTAATTTGACCTTGACATTGGGCACAGGATCGCGCTTTCCGCAAGCAGGTGCGACAATGATGATAACACCCATGTGAAGTATCAAGGTATTGGGTGAAGCAGTTGCAGAGATATAGTACACGAAAAAAGTTTAACAAAAAAATTCAAAGTAATTTGACCTTGACATTGGGCACAGGATCGCGCTTTCCGCAAGCAGGTGCGACAATGATGATAAACACCCATGTGAAGTATCAAGGTATTGGGTGAAGCAGTTGCAGAGATATAGTACACAAAAAAACTTTAACAAAAAAATTCAAAGTAATTTGACCTTGACATTGGGCACAGGGGCCGCACGGTTGGGGGTTAGAATGAAAATATGGATGATGATAAACACCCATGTGAATGTTTACAAGGTAATGGGCGAAGCAGTTGCAGAGATATAGTATAACGAAAAAGTTTTAACCAAAAAAAAAAAACTTTAACCAGACGTACGTTAAAAAGTTAACGTTGAAAATGGCTAAGTCAATTACGTAGAAATAATAGGTGAAGGTGAAAAAATTGTCACATGTTGGATAGTTGTATGTGGTAGGCACCCCTTTGTTATGAAGCTGTGAAAGTTTGGTGGTCCTAGGTGGTACAGTACCAAAGAAATGGACTTAAACACGAAAACTTAACATTGTAAACGCGAAAACTTAACATTGAAAATGGCTAAGTCGACTGCGCGGAAAAAAAAGAGTAACATGTTGGATAGTGATATGTGGTGGGCACCCCTTGATTATGAAGCTGTGAAAGTTTGGTGGTCCTAGGTGGTACAGTACCAAAGAAATGGACTTAAACACGAAAACTTAACATTGTAAACGCGAAAACTTAACATTGAAAATGGCTAAGTCGACTACGCGGAAAAAATGGGTCAAGATAAAAAAAAAGTAACATGTTGGATAGTGATATGTGGTGGGCACCCCTTGATTATGAAGCTGTGAAAGTTTGGTGGTCCTAGGTGGTACAGTAACACAGAAATGGACTCAAACACGAAAACTTAACATTGATTGTGGACGCCGCCCGCCCGCCCGGCTTTCGCCAATCCAATAGCCTGGATTTTTTTCTTCAAAAAACCTGGCTAAAAATTAATAAATTTAACCTTAAATTGAAATATTCTCCCTCAAAGTATACTTTGCTAGACAAGTAAAACGTTTCACTATTTTTAATTCTTCTGGAACGCATACATTGTCACCACGCATTTCGATGAGACGGTTCAAACGAGTGGTTACATTGTATACTTTTATGGAGAAATAAAAACAGTAAGATTTTTTTAACAAAAACTGCTGTATCGAAAGGCATGGGATAACAGCGTCGCTGCACAGATCAGAGATCTAGGTGGTAGAAGGTTGTAACATCACAACTTGTCAGTCTATTGTATCATCACACCCGTGCAGTGACTGAAGGACAATTTAACAGGGAGCACTCATACCCTTGACCTCAATAGTCCCAACATATCCTAGGTTGGCAGGCACGTCAGATATGTGCACTAGTCATTTACCTACTAAAATAAAGACCTGTTACTAATATTTCAGAAATGGACATTTTGGCATGTACAATTTCAGATTATTTTTTTGAACATGTACTATATGTTTTTATAAATATTGCAGCAAACAAGTAATATTGTCGTTTTTCGAGTTCTCATTTCAAAAATCCTAGCGCCAACCTAGAAATGTAAAATCCTGAAAATTCCCACCCCTGGTCCGAACCTACCTGTCTGTCGGTCAAGAGCCTGGGTGAACTGGTTGATGGGCGGGGGCACCTTCAGTCGCTGCAGCAGCACGGCCTTCTGTCGCTGTAGACGGATGTACTTGGGCCATTTCACAAACCGGCTCAGATCACGCTTGGGCTGGATGTCCTGACCTGCAATAAGTGATTAATCCATTGCAGTTGGGTTGGTCATAGTTCTGAGTACATAACTAATTACATTTCAGTACACTGCATTACATAAGAGTGGTGACAGAGTAGTCTTTCCAGATGTGCGTTTGAAGTGTTATTTGTTTACTTTCTACTTCGTGGAGAGTGACCCAAGAGTTTTGCTAATACACACTTTATTAGTTAAGTTTATAGTAATATTTTTGTGTCATATTGTAGAATAGCCTCTCAATAACAATATAGCGAAGTATGAACGTCAACGATCAGCAGGTTTTTCTATATTTTAAATGCTTTAACACACATTTAGACGGTTCTAAAGAGTGGTAACAATATATATTTTTGAGAAGAAATATAAAGAACATTTGATGACTGCATGGCATTCAACATTTTACTTATGGAACATTTTATAAAGTAACAGCGACGGGAAAAAAAGGTGTGCCTTCCTAAAGTCCTGCAGAAAAACTGCTTTCACTCGAGAATTTCATCCACCTATTGCTGGAATCGAGCAAAGAAATTTTTGCCAACAAATTTGTGAACTGTTATGCAGCATGAAAATACTAGCTTAGAAAACGAATGTGTTTTACTATTTCACCCGTCTTTTATATTTTCTGTATCCTTGAGAGCAGAGACCCTTATAGTGTAAAATTTAGTCACAATAACAGCCCAATTTGTCCTGGTCTTTTGCTACACAGTCTGACGAGTGAGTTAACACTTCAGTCATGTTAAAAGCATCCATAGATCAATAATAGTTATACATAGTTTGACATTGGTTATCCTTTTATTCCCATTTGTGTAGTAAAACACCAGGACAAATTGGGCTGTTATTGTGACTAAATGTGTACACTATAATGGTCTCCGCTCTCACGGATACAGAAAATATAAAAAGACAGATGAAATAGTAAAACACATCCGTAGAGCTGAGATTTTCTAAGCTAGAAAATACTGACATTTTTACTAATATAAAAATATTGCCTGCAGTTATCTTTATATTAGTCTCCACTTTTATAGCGTGAAAGAGCTGCAATATGGAACACTGATTTAACCAGACACATGGTTCTCCAAAAGTCCATATTACTGCAAAATGTGTTGAAATATTGATCTGCGGAGAACGCAGGTGGATAAAATATTAACTTTACTAACTTAGATAATCTCAACTCTATGGATGTCTTTAAAAGATATCCGTAGAGCCGAGACTATCAAAGCTAGAACTTTACCAATGCCAAAGTTCTTTGGCCTCTTCTCAAACAGTGGGTTGACAACCTTCTTAGGTTCCACTGCTTTCTTCGCCTTGAGGGGCGCAGCCGCTATCTTCTTCTTCCCCTTCTTCTTAGGTGGCGGCTGACAAGAGAAACCACTCAGCTAACAATAATATAAACACTAGTATTATAGATAGGTTACCCAACTTGGAAAATCACGATAAACTGCAGGGATTCTCATTTTTAAACAAATTTCATGAAAATACAAATAATGTATCAATGACCTAGTTGCTCATTATATTAAATCCGACGAGGCATTTTATTACTGTCTTTCAGCGCAATTCATGTCAAATTTAGCCTAGCGTATAATAAAATGTGGATTCTGAAAAAGGCAGAACGTTGCGACATTTTACCTGCAGACTTCTTAGAACCGCCTCAACTGTTCAGGGAATTTGGACAGATTATAGGCAAGGTAATGACATTTGAATTTGGAAAACCTAAGGCGAGCCGAGCCGAATTAGCGGACACCATAATTTACAAAAACTTATACCTTTGACCTAGACACTAGGCATTCGGTTCGGAGGGATGGGTTATTGAGTGAATAAACATGGATGATGATAAACAAGGTTTCAAAGTCATACATTTCTGATTTAAAGCTGCAAAATCTGAAACGATCTAAAAGCTGCGAAATCTGAAACGATCGAAAAGCTGTCGACCATGCTTGCAGAAACGATGATTATGCCTGTAACCACCATCACGGTCTCGAGTTTCGCAGTTTACATCAGCCAAACGGAGTGATCGAGCCATTCATGTATTTTACCTACCAACGTCGTGGTAAAAGGCAAGATTGTTCGGTTAAAATTTACGACTGGAACTGCAATTTAAAACAAAATGTGTGCATCAGTTTAACCAATGGCATTGTATCAATTAAAATATTGCATTTGCTGACCTTCTGTATGCAGGATGACAAAGTATTGAACAGATTATTTTCACCGAATTTTAGGCGATGCTCACCATGTTGGACAATACAGGAAAAAGGACGAATCACGTGACCAAGAAATCAAAATCATTCAGACGCACGGGGGGATTCGCTCGATTTGCAAGTGCCAAAAGTAAGAAATTGAATCCTGATCAATCAAGTGCCCAGAAAACTAGAAATCTCTTGTACAACTCCAATAATATCGTTGTTTATTAAAGAAACATTACCAAAAGTGAGAATCCCCACAGTAATCTACACTCACAAGTACAACAAAGAAAAGTTCAATAACCCTGACGTAGACAGTAGCTGCCCATTATGCACGTTAGAGAACACACTTCAACATCAACAAAGCCAGACGAACTATATACATACATTCCTATATGTCAGCCGGTCTCCATGTGCAAAACGGCCTTGAACGGCCGGACAAATCTATTCAACTGCTAAACACATACATCTTACCTATATTAACATATGGCCTCGAAATCATCTTACGGAAAGGGAAAAATCTGGACACTCTAGAATCATTTCCTAAAAAGATAACACATCCAATCAGTATCAACAAATACTGCAGATCCAGCATTATCCATATTTTCGGTTTATTACCTGTCGAAGCACAAATTTATGTAAAAACATTAACGCTATACTACAACGTATGTATCCAAAATGAGGACAGTACTGAGAGACAAATAGCAGTGAGACAAGTAACGACCACATCAACAGCTGTTTCAAAGATATAGACAGCATTTTATGCAAATATGACTTACCTGAAACCACATAACTGTTATTATATACGTACACAAAAGAACATGAACATTACAGATAAATTTGGCAAACTCACACTGGGAAGAAATACTAAAAACGAAAGCTGAACTGTACTCAACACTGACGTTCTTAAATATATATCCAGGATAGGCAAAACTCATCCGATTATATATACTAGAAGTGCTTCTAAAACAAAGTTAGCAAGACTACACATAAAACTGAAACCAGTAACTGGAACTTACAACATACAGTGCAACAACGTATCGTTCAGTCGCACCGAAATAGATTCCACATGTCTGATGTGCAGAGAAGCCGACGAAGATATCCAACATTTCCTGCTACGCTGCAGCGCTCTGGAATCTGTATTTGAAACAATCTTATATGACATTAGTATCTGCCTGCATGATACATGTGGTGTGCACTTAGACAGCTTCAAAGATAGAAACAAGCTTCAATTAATATTAAATAGCACCTAGCTTATCATGCATTTAGACATACTGCACAGTGTAGACCTCTCCGTACTAGAAGTTCATACTCATCGACTGTGTTATTTCTTACACACTATACACGATAAAAAAATGTTAGAACAAAATATCTGCAGGGCAGAAAACGAAGGGGACGTGACACACGATGAAGTTATTTAAAAGCATAAACAATAACTTTTCAGTTATGCGGTGATAGTATGAAACGGTGGTGGCAGTCAATATATGTGTTATTCTCGGTGACGGATTATCTACATCTTCTTCTACACAACTTATACTGTACGATGTTGTCCTACCAAGGACGGACCGATACAACAACAACAACAACAACTCGATCAACACTGCATGTCCGTCCGTACGCCCGTCAGTCAATCCCGCCCATCCGTTCATCGGTCCATCCAATTTCCAACCATCGATTCACCCATACCCACCAACCCACCACCGAACAATGCTCACCCACCCATCACCAATACACCCACGCACCCACGCACCCACGCACCCACCCACACATCGGTCCATCCATGCTTGTATATGGGGAATAGTAGACCGTGACTCATTTTACATCAACGTCTCTAGTGTGCGAATGTTTTAATGATTCTTCTATTGGTGTACAGCGGAGTAGGCATTGCACTTGTGCGACAGCGACATTGAGACTAAAATTACGTCACAAAATCAACCACAATAAGATGTTCAGATGACAGGTACATCGTTGGTTTCATTGAAGTACACAGTGTTTCATGGGTGTTTCAATTTTATCACAAAATGCATTGACAATGTGTATTGCAATGAAGTCAGCGTTAATAATATTAATTATGTCAAATTGTGCAAGTTTTTGTTTAGCATTACAGTGGTGGCGTTATGGTAGCGCCGACATCGGTGTAGTGCTAGGCGCTGTCGACAATAGGATCACGGGTGCGGGACCCATGCCTTTCGAGCAAGGCTATAATGACATCCATGTATTGCATGATGAAAAATGAAACTCCAGCCTCAGAAGTGCAATGTTCTGTCTGCAACTAACAAAATACAATCAATTCAGAGCAATTGCACATGGCACGGTCATACCATCCAGCCACCAAATGCTAAATACTTATGTGTGACAGTGTTACATAGCATACACAGGGGTAGTCAAAAGCAAACATTTTCAACAAAGATAAAGATAACAAAACACTTGAATTACTCAAAATGAGCATACAAATCGCATAAAAAAAGTTTACTCAGCACTCAGGCATCTGCTCCAGTACGTATATCCTGTCTCTACAACCTACATGGACTGTATGTATGAACAATCTTTAGAACCCAGCGAGCCGCTCTTCTTTGCACCATTTCCAAGTCATTTATGCTTACCTTTGTGTGCGGGATCCATAATGGGGAGGCGTATTTCACAAGTGGTCGGACAAGAGTGTTGTGAACAGTTTCGCTGATACTCGCATGTTTAGTGCGAACATTCTCTTTACAAAAAACAAGTGACGTGTTTGCTGTTGATGTGGTACTTTGTTTATTACTATTCCAGGTAAGATTTTACCTGATTTCGACCCAATATATCTTGAACTGTCTGCGACTGTAATATGTATAACTGTAGACTTACTCGGATCGAATTATATATCCCTCTTTTTCTCCCATAGTTCTAATTTAGTCGGGTCCACTTGTAGTATCTCAGCATCACGGAGGCAGAAAAAGAGCGCTAAGTAAACAGAGGTATTATCCGCGAACAGTCTTACATGATACTGTCAGAGAGGTCGATGAAACGGATACCATTGATAATGCGTCGTTGTCAAGTACAACCCTCTGTGTTATTTTTGAGAGAAATGCATTTATACATCTGAGGACATCACCTCTAATGTCATATTGATGGAGATTGTAAAGCATATTTTCATGACTTTAATTACCTTTTCAAATTCTGTGCTGAAGTCTAACAGGAAAGATCAGTCTGGCGGCCATCGATAGCAGTACCAGCCATGTCCTCGATAAGCACGATCACTTATGTCTCACATGCACGTTTGGACCTGAATCCATGTTGAAGATCATATAAGATGCTATTCCTATCCAGGTGTGATACCAGGTTTGAAGTAACTATGTGTTCTTGCGCCTGGAAAAAGATACATGTAAGTGAGATATGCGTGAAGTTTATGGCAATGCTTTTATCACCTTTCTTGAACACGGGGAACACATTTACACTGCTCCAGTCTGTGTGAACTCTATCTATATATCGAGACCTCTGAAATATGATTTGGACAATCGGTGAAATGACCTTACCAATGCGTTTCAAGACGAGAGCTTTTAACTCATCGGGCCAGGAAGCCTTACTTGGGTTCAAATCCTTGAGTAGTTTCAGTATTCCATTCTCCGAAATTGTTATGTCTTTCATGGTATTACGTGATCCTACGTGGTCTTGCAGTGCCATTTTGGCTAACTTTCTAAGACGCAACCGAGAGTTCGCAGTATGAACCAACTGGAATTGCTGGTTTAGTATATTGGCCTTGTTTGTGTTTCGGTAAACAGTTTACCATTTTTCATAAGTGGGGCTGTTCCTTTGCAATTTTGCTTCGCGTTTTTTCAGAAGAAAGTACAGCTACTTTATGGAATAGAAATACTCACCTGATGTACTGTTGTCTTGCTCTTCTACCTCTATCAGACCGAGTATGTCGCTAATATAATTATCGTAAGCATTTTTGAGACTACGGTTGATCAGGTGTTTCATGTCTATTAAGTCATGCCTGTCTCAGGGTCTTCTACTTTTGTATTTCCGGTGTAAGTTGTCCCTCTTTCTGACGTACCTACGTATCTTATTGGTGATCCATGGGAGTCACAGTTTACTGCTGATGGTAATTTTGGGACAAATGTGTCAATACATACCAGTAGTGTGTCGGTGAAGTCATTCCACAGTATGTACATGTCATCATGTGGTCTGATAAGCTATCCAGATATGCATAACTCTATGTCTTTGTTTGTTGATCTGAGTTATAATGCTTACCTATATGTAAAGAGCATCATGGTCCGATGTTACCAGCAGAGTTTCGACTTTTGTCAACTAAGGGTGGGTTGCTTGTAATTAATATGTTTAAAGGAGATATAACAAGCTTTTGTTTTCGCGATACGCTTATGTATTCATCATTTATATATCAAATAAAACAAATTTTACAGTAATCTGACCAGTTTTTTCAGCCGTCACTGCATGACTAACTTCCCCTTATTTTGCTTACCACAGTTATTTCCCTTTGCGGTCACGTGGGTATATGACGTATCAGTAGTACTTCCGAAATGTATGCATAATACGATTATTACACGTAATAGTATAACAGACTACTTAGAACTCCAGTTTATTAGACCGCTAATATAAATATACGGGACTGTACTGTACTGTAAACATATAAGAATGACCTAATTACAAACATCATACTGAAATGCGACAGTGGCTGACAAAATGGACAATACTGTGCAATTTTCAACAGCTGTAGGATACCAGTATGCATATACATGTCTTTATATTTACATCGTCAAGTTACAATCTATGTTTCCCCCGATCGTACTTATATATACTACTACGGGCAAACAGAGTAGACACTTATCAGAGCTGTCAGGTGCATAGATGGATCTGGTGCTATGCTGGTCAAACTGTCATAACGTCATTCTTTTAGGCCATTGTCCACTTATAATAAAACAACGCTGTACATGGGGTCAATTAAAGAAAGCCCGGGATGACAGCAGTGGGAAAATTAGTCGCTCTAATTGCCACGGTGGGTGGGTTTTTTTTTTGAAGATTGTGTCAACATCCGCTGTACACTGCGACTGAGAAGGTGCAATAAGCCAAACACAACACGGGTTTGCGACCAGTGTAGATCCAGTTCAGCCTGTACATCAGCACACTTTTCGGCATTCCTTCAATAAAACACACTAACATGCAACCTAGATCGTATTTAGACTACAGAAGTGTTATATTTGATTAGGACCTACACTGGTCACAAATCACACAAACCCCATTTCTCCAGTCACATCCACATATAGGGCCAAGCTCCGACGTAACCCCCATTTGACAAAACAACGATTTTCTTCTGGAAAACATCTTTATTTTTTAACATCGAGTCCAAACATTTTCTATTTATTCGAAACAAGTCAGTAGGAAAATAGATAAGAAATAGTAAAGAATGTACTGTACATGTGAAAATTGAATATATACTTTTAATTCTTTTTATCTGTCAACGGACAAAATATGTGATTTAGTTATATTTTAGTATTCGAAAACCGTATTTACGGAAAAATAAGCGAGTGGACATTCAAGTTACACAAGTTTAATCCTGCAATACAAACAAATCAAAATTGGATTTTCGGAACTGTAGAAATCACCCCGATGTGCACAGTGTATCTATTCTACCATGTCTGTCAAATTGAACTAATCAGCTTGGCATAGGTGTGGCCTTGTGGATTCAATATACACCGGCCGCATTATTGTTGACACCCGTTTGAAAGTAGCTTCACACGTCTGTCACTGACTAGGACAGATAAACAAAATGGATTCAACCAATCAGCATATAATAGGTGTGGCTTCATTGACTTCAGAATACACCTATGCCAAGATCCACTTCCCTATTTGCCTGCGATCAAATAATCGGATACGTTGTTTGCTATGCCGAACTATTATAATGACCTCCGGCGGCATCCGTTTAAAAATAGCTGTCACTGCGTGTGACACCTGTCACTGATTATTTCAACTCGAAATTTGCAAAGCACAAGTATGCTGAAGTAACATTTTGCAAAGCATTGCAAAATCAATTTACGAAATGTCGGAGATTATGTCAGCATTTTAAAAAAAAAATAGAAATATGACATTTAATTTCACATGTTTTTCTGATTCTGGCTCTGTTTGACCGTGAATTACAACCGACTTCCGCACAGATAGTCGTCACCGACGATTGCAACCAACGTATAAATAATCCAAGTATAACTAGGCGAAGGAAAAAATAACGATTAACGTATATATTAAACGAAAAAAACGAAGAAATTATGCAACAAATACATGATGTCCGTGAATCCAAAATATATTATATAAGAAACCTTCATCCACCGAGCAGATAAGCTGTACTACTGCTACGTCATAGAGGTTATTTTTACAGCGCCACCTGGTGCCGCTAGGTCGCAGTAACAGGAGAGATAAGCGATGACCAATTCATTTTATGGCTCTGTATAGGTGTCAGATAAGGTGCGATATGAGAAATCTCAATATCACGAAAAATACAAACGAACCGGAAATCGGTTTATAGGATCGCCGTTGTTTCTTTTAGAGAATTTTAAAGAAAATAAGTAATTGTTTGTAATGTGACATTTAAACTGTTATCCAGTCGTCTGGTTGGGGCATCACCATGTTGTCAGTGCCCATGTGGGGTATTGTCTTCCTATGATAATCAGGCGCGGATACAGAAATAATTGCAGGGGGGGGGGGTGGGGGGTCTGTAATTACAAGTCGGCCGCAAGCGCGAAATTGTAAAGTAGGGAAATTTTTAGATGCCAGATCGCCGCAGATGCGATTTCCTGACACCTAGGCCACGAAAAAAGTCATCCAACTATTCGAGTATTGTAGATTTTCTTTTTTGTTTTGTTTTTTTTTTTGCCGGGAGCAGGGGGGGGGGGGTGTCCGGACCCCCTGGACCCCCCCCCCCCCCATCCCCCCCTTGTATCCGCGCCTGATAATTTGAGATAGATAATTAAAATCAGCCAAGATCCATGTGTGTGTGACTTTTTTCCTTGCTTAATATACTCAATGACTGTTTCAAAATAGTTCTTCCTGGCTTACCAGGTCTGACTCACGTGGTCGGTAGTATGCGGCAACATGCAGCGCCTTGCATGGAACCTACAACCTAAATAGTGACCCAGACTATTTCACAGTCGGCTCCATACTGAGTTGCTCTATGGACCATACGTGACTGTCGGATAAGAATGAACACACCTCCAACCCTTGGACCCCTGTCTTTTCTGAATACTTTAAAGCGAAGTTCGGCAGGGAATATCTCAGAGTGTGAATTTCCGATTCAGTGCCGACAACGATGCCTGGCTGTACCTGATCTAGTAAAGCATGAAGCTCGTCCTTTGTCTGTTCTTTTTTTGATTGAGCGAATATTTATGTTTAATACCCGAAGGTTGGTCTGCTTTAATGAATTATATACGTGGGTTCAATGGTTTCTGATTCTGAATATTGACATGTCCGTGAGACTGGTCATGCATATACAGTCTATAGGACAGATAACCTAGTTGTTTCTTCAAATGGGGACACAGGTTGATTGACATAATTACAATTCTAACACATCACTTGAAACTATACTCTATTGCAATTTACATCACATACTTTCCTAAAAATTGATTCAACAAATTTAATTTGTATTTGCTATAAATCAATGTCCATTTCGCATTGAAGTATCTGAGAGTTGAAACATTATTCCATATTTATATTTGCACAGGCAGGGCTACAGCAATAAGTGTGTCTATTAATTTAACTGTAGACGATGTTACCTCATATTATAATAAGCTCAGTAAATGGAGAGATTTTGCCAAAAAACTCCCATGACAGATTTAATTTTTTTAGTGATGCCGTTTATGGACATGTAGATCCGTTTGGGATTGGGCGTACCTACTGAATCGGAACACACTCGTCATTCATGAACTGTCAATCAAGCGAAGCCCTTTGTAAGCATTTTGACATTCCCCCCCCACCCCCCCCCCCCCGAGAAAGTTCGCCCATATGCAATACAAATCATATTCACAACATGAATGGGCTACCTGCGAATCTCCATAACTAAGATAAACACAGCTGAGTAATGCCACAACCGATCCACACGGTAATTGTCGTCTCTGTCCTGAATATGTTCCCGGTCAATTCGCAACCATACCATTTCGCAACATTGCAGTTCGTACCGATGTTGTTGTTTTTACACAGTTGAGTACAATATATTTTTTTGTCATTGCTTGCTAGACACCGACCTACTAATGCTATTGAGCATATGCAGCCTATGCTCAATGAATGTAATTCCATCAATTTCCATTTCCAGACGTTTCTAAATTTGCACTTACTTTACAATACTGTAGCTACAATATGCGTAGCGGTAATCGGCTATTATGTATGCATTTTCAGGAATTAATCTCAATATAACACACAGTATGAATGTATGTGCTTAGGGGCACAGATCAATGTGAATAGGGACTACAAACATTTTAGTCGTACAAGGTTTAGTGAAACGGCCCCCTGATCTTACTTGGTCTGGTAGTAAATATTAACAGACCAAATGATTTATAATATCCCTCTCCCAAGGGGTGCTGGTATATAATGAAGGATCCCCATGCCCATGGATAATTGGCGTTAGTTCGCTACACTCCTGTAACCTGATAACAATATAAAGTGCATCTTAGAATTGTCATTGGCAAACAGTGCAGATCCTGATCAGACTGCAGATGCACAGGCTGATCTGTATCTACACTGGTTGCAAACCCCATGAGCCCCATTTCTCCAGTCAGTGATCCTACCTGCTCCAACAGTTACAGAGCTCCAGATAAGCTTTGTTTCTAAAGCGTACTATACCCCCTGATTTCAAAATCACTGCGTATTTTACTTTTACAAATGGGTTATTGATTTTTTTCATTGCTAAATAGAGAACAAATGATAAACAAGAGCTGTAGGAGAACAGCATAGCTCGACTACTAGGGTTGTCGATGTACACATAGCTTGACAAAGAAGGAAAAGAAGGTGGCTGCGGCCTGCATAAAAACCTTAACCAAGGTTGACTAAAAACCTTAACCAAGGGAAATTAAGTAAGTAATTCAAGGTTAAATGTACGTCAATGTCAGATATAGGTCAGGGGTTATTGATGTACATCACTAGGAGATGAAGTTTTCCAAGTATGGTTTCTGTAGGCCCAGGAGTATTCCATATACAAGCTTGACTAAAAACCGTAACCAAGGGGAAATAAGTAAGTAATCCAAGGATAAAAGTTGGTGAAGGTCAAATATAGGTCAGGGATTATTGATGTACATCACTAGGAGATGAAGTTGTCCAAGTATGGTTGATGTAGGCCCAGGAGTATTCCATATACAAGCTTGACTATAAACATTAACCAAGTAATTGAAGGTTAAATGTAGGTGAAGGTAAAATAAAGGTCAGGGGTTATTGATGTACATCCCTATGAGAAAAAGTTATCCAAGTATGGTGTCTGGATGCACAATAGTATTCCATGTACAAGCTTGATTAAAAACCTTAACCAGGGTTGACTAAAAACCTTAACCAAGGGGAATTAAGTAAGTAATTCAAGAGGAAATGTAGGTGAAGGTCAAATATAGGTCAGGGGTTATTGATGCACATCACTAGGAGATGAAGTTGTCCAAGTATGGTGGGTGTAGGGCCAGTATGTATTCCATATACAAGCTTGACTAAAAACCATAACCAAGGGGGGGGAAATTAACTAAGTAATTGAAGAGGAAATGTAGGTCAAGGTCAAATATAGATCAGGGGTTATTGATGTACATCCCTATGAGAAAAGGTTGTCCAAGTATGGTGTCTGTATGCACAATAGTATTCCATGTACCAGCTTGACTAAAAACCTTAACCAAGCTTGACTAAAAACCTTAACCAAGGGGAATTAAGTAAGTAATTCAAGAGGAAATGTAGGTGAAGGTCAAATATAGATCAGGGGTTGTTGATGTACATCACTAGGAGATGAAGTTGTCCAAGTATGGTGGGTGTAGGCCCAGTAGTATTCCATATACAAGCTTGACTAAAAACCTTAACAAAGGGGAATTAAGTAAGTAATTCAAGAGGAAATGTAGGTCAAGGTAAAATATAGATCAGTGGTTATTGATGTACATCCCTATGAGAAAAGGTTGTCCAAGTATGGTGTCTGTATGCACAATAGTGTTCCATGTACAAGCTTGACTAAAAACCTTAACCAAGGTTGACTAAAAACCTTAACCAAGGGGAATTAACTAAGTAATTCAAGAGGAAATGTAGGTGAAGGTCAAATATAGATCAGGGGTTATTGATGTGCATCACTAGGAGATGAAGTTGTCCAAGTATGGTGGGTGTAGGGCCAGTAGTATTGCATATACAAGCTTGACTAAAAACCATAACCAAGGTTGATTAAAAACCTTAACCAAGGGGAATTAACTAAGTAATTCAAGAGGAAATGTAGGTTAAGGTGAAATATAGATCAGGGGTTATTGATGTACATCACTAGGAGATGAAGTTGTCCAAGTATGGTGGGTGTAGGGCCAGTAGTATTCCATATACAAGGTTGACTAAAAACCTTAACCAAGGCGTGACGGTGACGCCGACGCCGGGGTGACAACATAAGCTCTACTTATTCTTCTAATAGTCGAGCTAAAAACCTTAACCAAAGAGAATTAACTAAGTAATTCAAAGTTAAATGTAGGTCAAGGTCAAATATAGGTCAGTGGTTGTTGATGTACATCACTAGGAGATGAAGTTGTCCAAGTATGGTGGGTGTAGGGCCAGGAATATTCCATATACAAGCTAGACTAAAAACCTTAAACAAGGGGAATTAACTAAGTAATTGAAGAGGAAATGTAGGTCAATGTCAAATATAAATCAGGGGTTATTGATGTACATCCATATGAGAAAAGGTTGTCCAAGTATGGTGTCTGTATGCACACTAGTATTCCATGTGCAAGCTTGACTAAAAACCTTAACCAAGGTTGACTAAAAACCTTAACCAAGGGGAATTAACTATGTAATTCAAGGTTAAATGTACGTCAAGGTCAAATATAGGTCAGGGGTTGTTGATGTATATCACTAGGAGATGAAGTTGTTCAAGTATGGTGGGTGTAGGGCCAGGAGTATTCCATATACAAGCTTGACTAAAAACCTTAACCAAGGGGAATTAACTAAGTAATTCAAGAGGAAATGTAGGTCAAGGTCAAATATAGATCAGGGGTTATTGATGTACATCCTTATGAGAAAAGGTCCAAGTATGGTGTCTGTATGCACACTAGTATTCCATGTACAAGCTTGACTAAAAACCTTAACCAAGGTTGACTAAAAACCTTAACCAAAGGGAATTAACTATGTAATTCAAGGTTAAATGTAGGTCAAGGTCAAATATAGGTCAGGGGTTGTTGATGTATATCACTAGGAGATGAAGTTTTTCAAGTATGGTGGGTGTAGGGCCAGGAGTATTCCATATACAAGCTTGACTAAAAACCTTAACCAAGGGGAATTAACTAAGTAATTCAAGAGGAAATGTAGGTCAAGGTCAAATATAGATCAAGGGTTATTGATGTACATCCCTATGAGAAAAGGTTGTGCAAGTATGGTGTCTGTATGCACAATAGTATTCCATGTACAAGCTTGACTAAAAACCTTAACCAAGGTTGACTAAAAACCTTAAAACCTTAACAGGGGAATTAACTAAGTAATTCAAGAGAAATGTAGGTCAAGGTCAAATATAGATCAGTGGTTATTGATGTACATCACTAGGAGATGAAGTTGTGCAAGTATGGTGGGTGTAGGGCCAGTAGTATTCCATATACAAGGTTGACTAAAAACCTTAACCAAGGCGTGACGGTGACGCCGACGCCGGGGTGACAACATAAGCTCTACTTATTCTTCGAATAGTCGAGCTAAAAAGTAACAAATTTAAACATTCACTTAATTGAGCTGCTGTTTGCTTTTTGCAACTCAACTAAGTGAATTTTCAACTTTATGACAGTATTTTCACTACTCAATTTGAAAATCAATGCATATTTTCACATTGCTGTGCGTATTTTGTACTCCCACTTTTGATAATCAATGCGTATTTAGCTAAAATAATTGTGTAAAATACACCAATACGCACCTTATCTGGAGCTCTGACAGTTACTACTACTCATATGGATCTGCTATTATATACAAGTAACCTGCATGACCCTGACCTACTTTATATTTATTTACTGATTTATTCTAATTGTAGTCATGGGTTCATGACAGCTTAGTAAGAAAACTTGTTTGGGTCGGTAAAGTTCTCGAAAGTTCAAATGGTAGACCACGTCCCATATGGCACATTTGCAGGTACTAAACAACTGAATGGTAGACCACGTCCCACATTTGCAGGTACTAAACAACTGAATGAAGATCACTGGAACAGCTTTTCTGATAATCATTGTCAGATATTTAGACATTCTTTCTAAATTTCACTCTTGGCCCTTTCAATACTACAGATCACTTTCCTAATGTTTGTAAACAGTGTAGATCCAGATGATCCGGCTCGTAACGAGCCGTCTCATCAGGATCTGCACTGTTTGAGGATATTTTCTGACTTTTTTTTCTGATTAATGGAATACCGGTAGTTCAAACGTTGACATGGAAGAGTCCATACCAGTCACTTAGGGGTGAAAGGGTTAAATATCTGACAATTATCAGAATGTGATAAGATACTTCAGAGTAAAATGGTACATTTGCAGCTACTCCGCGACTGATTGAAGAAACGAGAGATGTCGCAGCCAGCCCCGCGGAACATCAGTCAGAGTAAGGAGGCCCTGCTGAAGTCGTACACGATCAAACTGAAGGATGACATCAAGGCCATGGTGGAGAACTACACCGAGATTATCAAGCTGTCCAGGGTAACGTTGATGTTGATTCGTATGTGGCTGCGACTGGAGAAATGGGGCTTATGGGATTTATGACCAGTGTAGCTCCTGATCAAATAGCAGTCCGGTAGCCTGATAACAGTATGTATTGCTTGTTAGAAGCATGGCGGTGTTTTATTGATAGAATGGCGAACAGTGCAGATCCTGATCAGACTGCGGATGCACAGGTTGATCTGGACCTACACTGGTCGCAAAATCCATAAGCCCCATTTCTCCAGTCACAGCCACATATAGCATGGTGGGTGGGTGGTTGGTTGGGAGAATGTGAAGGTTAAATTTAACAATGGGATATTCATCTTTACCAGAATCCCGATATCCCTGATTTGGCCCTCGGGTACATTTTATTGTTGGCTTTCTTGTTACTTGAGAATTATTCCGATCATAAAAGCTGTAAGATTAGTACTAATTATATTACTTTGAGGAGTGGCGCTAAGTGATTCTGGTGTGGTGGGGACCTGGCACCAGATTATATATTTTTTCAGTAAATACTCAGTTTAGAGATTATGGGATTTTCCCCCCATCCATATAAGTGAAATATGGGATTCAATCCTGTTAACTGGGCCTAAAATTACCATAGCTGTTGAAAGGCCATAAAACACAATTAAATAAATAATTTCTTCAGTCACAGCCGCACATTACCTGTTGTAGGTGGAAGAAGAGAACCAGATCTCCAAAACTCTCCAGTCGGAACAAGATCAGTACGAGATGCAGGTTCGAGCCTCCAACATGGTATGTACAGAACCTTCTTTTTGCTATTAGGGATGGGCCGTGGTCTAGGGATTATGGCATTGGACTTCAATACCGGAGGTTGTGAGTTCAGTCGACTCGTCACCCTAGGCGGGAAAAATACTTAAATAGTATTTCTATCCCACTGGTTTGTCGGATGATTTTTTTTAGATTTTAAACTGTGGTTTC
This sequence comes from Conchocele bisecta, assembly GCA_029237695.1. Taxonomy (NCBI): domain Eukaryota; kingdom Metazoa; phylum Mollusca; class Bivalvia; order Lucinida; family Thyasiridae; genus Conchocele; species Conchocele bisecta. Next base: position 2,157,859 of record CM055271.1, on the reverse strand, counting down.
GCCTCTATATGACCTTTAATAGCTGTTGCTGGGATAATTAAACCCATTCATTTTCTTTCTTTTCGCTATTAAACCTTCCAACTTTTGATCGGATTATAGTTTTTGGATGGGGTTTTCTGTAATTGGTTTGTAGTATCATTAAGTTTAATTTTCTTGTTTAAATTTTTCAGGTGAGAGCTGGGGAGTCATTGATGAAGCTTGTTTCAGACATTAAACAGTTTCTAATACTGAACGACTTCCCATCGGTGAACGAATCAATCTCGGCTAAGACATCGCTATACAAACACTTGCAGAATGACGATGATGCTAAATTGTTGAGTTTACGCGACGAGTTGGCGACAGATTTGTACGAGTTGGAAGATGAATACTATTCTTCGGTCTATAAATAAACTTTCCGCAATAATACAACATGTTCAACAATTCTGGAATATTTACGTCCACACCAAGCAAGTTCAGTTTATACAACAATTCTGCAAAAACCAGGAACCCACTTTTGCGACTTTTCGACACACGGAATTATCAAGGAATTAGTTTCTACTGAGCGCTAAGTGGCATCCATTTTAGATTTCACATCGCTATACAAACACTTGCAGAATGACGGTGATGCTAAACTGTAGAGTTTACGAGACGAGACGGCGACATATTTGTATGAGTTGGAAGATGAATACTATACTTATCTAGCAAAGTATACTTTGAGGGAGTAATCATTTATTTTTCCTGAAATGCATTATTTCATATAGCACTAACGACCGCATGTAAAAGTATGCAGAATTATTATACTGAATTTATTACATTATCACAGCCAAAATGGCTGTGATAATGTAATAAATTCAGTATAATAAAAAGTAATAAATTTATACTTAAATTGAAAATTTCTCCCTCAACGTATACTTGGCAAGAAAAGATACCAGCCTGGTATTGTCTATGTATGATGCCAAGTTGAGCTGAGTGATGGATCTATACAGTATCACATGACAGCTTATTAACCCTTTCAACACTACATCCCTATATAGTGGAGTTTGCAAATAGTGTAGATCCAGATGAGCCGGCTCGTGGGGGATCTGCACTTTTTGCAAGTCATTTTTTTTTTTCAGAAACAAAACGCCCCCTTTTCATAAATGGACTAGTCTGAAAATATTTTGTGACAATTGGATTGGACGGAAAATTAACATACCAAAATCCATTCCAGTTATTTAGGGTCAAGTCTGTTATCTAATATGTGTACATGTATTACTAAATACGACATTCGTTTTGAGTGTCTCGATAATCAAGTATTTACATGTAGTTGTGTTTTGTTTGTTTGTTGGGGTTTAACGGCCTATCAACAGCTAATGTCATTTAAGGCCGGGTCAATGGGTTTAGTACTAAATCCCATATATTACCTGTACAAGTACATGTACATGTTCAAGTACATGTAAAAATGGGGGGAAAATCCCAAAATCAGAACTGAATATTTACAATAACAAAACTATATATTCAGCCCTGAAATCAGAATAATCCTGATCTGATGCCAGGTCCTCGCCACACCAGAATCACTTGGGGCCCCTCCCAAAAGCAGTAGGATCAGTAACAATCTTACTACTTTTATAATGGGCAATAACCCAATTCAACCAGGTAACTAAAGAGCCAAAGATAACATGTAGTTGTGATTACAAGCAGAATTTAAAAGATAAACTAGCACAAGGATCTATACTACGTAAAGACGATTAAAATTACATGATGAAAGTTGAGGATGTCTTCTCATTCCCAATTCTTATCATCACCAGTATTATCATCATCATTCATAATCATCATTCATCACCACTATCATCATCATCAACATATAATATGCCCAACTTGAGAGACTGGACATGCGTCTAATAATTTCAATCTGTGGCTGCAGAAATGTGAAAATTGAATGGTTTTAACGTCCCAGCAACAGCTAAGGTCAATGACCTTCGCTTTTGACGGGCCATTAAACACCATTAAACACCATTAAATAAAGAATAAATAATCTTAAACTGAAAGGAATAATGGAATATGAATAGGAGACAAATATTTGTATTTGTTTATTTCATGAAAATGTCAACCACTGACAAATAAATTACGTGTGTTACTGACTGGAGAAATGGGGTGTAATGGAATTTTTTGGCCATTGTAGACCCAGACCAGCCTGCGCATCCGCACAGTCTGATCAGGGTCCACGGTGCGCACTAATAGATCAAGAGCTAGGTTGGCAAGAAATGTCATAAACCCCATTTCTCCAGTCACAGTTTATGTTAGTGTAATATCACAGATGGGCAATAAAATAACAACATTCAAAACTAGGCATTATGTTTGCAAAACATGGGTATGTCCCCTGGCATGCTGGGTCCCATTTTACTGAACTTTATACGACGAAAAGTGTGTGAAGATAAGGATGGGCCTAGGACTAGGGGATCTGGGCAATGGACTTCCATACCGGCGGTTGTGAGTTCAATCCTCACCCTGGGCGTGAAAAATGCTTACATGGTATTTCCATCCCACTGTTCTGTCGGATGAGACTTTAAAACTGTGCTCCCCGTCTCTATATGACCATAGCTGTATAAATATGTAGAATATAGCATCAGGGAGCCACGTAATGTGAGAAGCAAATTCATAAAAATCTTTGTACAAGTGAAAGGGTTTAACGTCCCAGCAACAGCTAAGGTCATATAGAGACGGGGAGCACAGTTTTATAAACTTTATATCACAAGACACATAAGAACAGTAGCCTATTTCACCAACGTTGCAAAGTATACTGAGGGAGAAATTTTCAATTTTATGATAAATTTATTAATTTTTATTACCGGTATACTGAATTTATTACATTATCACAGCCATTTTGGCTGTGATAATGTAATACATTCAGTACAATAACTATGCATACTTTTAATCATCAAATACATGCAGTCGCTAGTTCTATATGAAATAATGCATTTCAGGAAAAATATATGATTACTCCCTCAAAGTATACTTTGCTAGACAAGTAGACTTTGCAATGTTGGTGAAATCGGCTACAGGTGCATATCATTGAATGTGAGCATATCCACAATTAATGATTTGCCAACAATTTTTGTTATTGTAAATTTTGCACTTGCAACCTTCATAGATGTTCAATGTTCGGTGAAATGGGGCCCATCAACCTTAAAAGCAGAAACCATTACAAGAGGGCCTGAAAATAACAGCTTTTACCAATAAGTCTGGGATCTAACAAGTAAACAAGAGGGCCATGATGGCCCTAATTCGCTCACCTGACTCCATGAACACCAGAGGAGAATGTGACATTGAGTTCATATATGTGTTTTAAGTGTGCTATTTTTAGATGGCGGTCATCTTGGATTAAGCGATGACTCTCATTTTACCAAATCTGAAAATGCTTCACCCAAGGATCTTAACTTACTATGAAGTTTGGCCAGCATTGGCCATTTGGTTCCTCAGAAAAAGACGTTAAAAATCTCGAATAAATGGACCTTTTGGATGCCATCATGGATTACATAATCATCCGATTCGGACAAATATTGCACCAGAGCAATCGCCTCATCGATACCTTCAATTTGATATATGACATGAGCATATCTGGTCAAAAATAAAATTTGACCCCATGGGCCACGCCCATTTTTGACCCCAGGGTCACCATTTTAACACCGTTGAAAGAGCTTTCTACGTCGATCATTCCTACCAAGTTTCGTCAAAATCCGGCTGGCGGTTCATGAGAAGAAGATTTTTTAAGAATTTGTGCTATTTTTAGACGGCGGCCAGAGCGATCGCCTCTTTCATACCTTCGATTTGATATAGACATGACCACATATTCGGTCAAAAATAAAATTTTTCCTCCATTTGATCCCACGGGCCACGCCCATTTTTGACCCTGGGGTCACCATTTTAACACCGTTGAAAGAGCATTCTACGTCGATCATTCCTACCAAGTTTCGTCAAAATCCGACTAGCGGTTCATGAGAAGATTTTTTAAGAATTTGTGCTATTTTTAGACGGCGGCCAGAGCGATCGCCTCTTTCATACCTTCGATTTGATATAGACATGACCACATATTCGGTCAAAAATAAAAAATTTCCTCCATTTGATCCCACGGGCCACGCCCATTTTTGACCCCGGGGTCACCATTTTAACAACTTTGAAAGAGCATTGAACATCAATCATTCCTACCAAGTTTCGTCGAAATCCGGCTGGCGGTTCATGAGAAGAAGATTTTTTAAGAATTTGTGCGATTTTTAGACGGTGGCTATCTTGGATTAGTGACAACCTCCGTTTTAACAAATCTGAAAAGGCTTCACCCATGGACCATAACTGTGAAGTTTGGCCACCATGGGCCAAGCGGTTCGTGTGAAGAAAAATTTTGAAATCTCTAATAAAAGAACAACCTTTTGACCTTTCGGCGGCCATCTTGGATGACATGACCATCCAATTCCGACAAAAAAATGTACCAGAGCGATCGCCTCTTTGATACCTTCGATTTGATATAGACATGACCATATTCGGTCAAAAATAAAATTTGACCCCAATTTGACTCCACGGGCAACGCCCATTTTTGACCCCGGGGTCACCATTTTAACAACTTTGAAAGAGCATTGTACATCGATCATTCCTACCAAGTTTCGTCGAAATCCAGCAGGCAGATTTTTTAAGAATTTATGCTATTTTTAGACGGCGGCCATCTTGGATTAGCGATGACCTCCATTTTAACAAATCTGAAAAGGCTTCACCCATGGACCATAACTTTTAGGTTCATGTGAAGAAGAATTTTGAAATCTAATAAAAGAGCAACCGTTTGACCTTTCGGCGGCCATCTTGGATGACATAACCATCCGATTTCGACAAAAAATGCACCAGAGTGATCGCCTCGTTGATACCTTCGAGTTGATATATGACCTGACCATATTCGGTCAAAAATAAAATTTGACCCCAATTTGACCCCACGGGCCACGCCCATTTCTGACCCTGGGGTCACCATTTTAACAACTTTGAAAGAGCATTGTCATCGATCATTCCTACCAAGTTTTGTCGAAATCCGGTTGGGGGGCGGTTCTTGAGAAGAAGATTTTTGAAGAATTTGTGCTATTTTTAGACGGCGGCCATCTTGGATTACGTAATGACGTCATTTTAACAATTTTGTAATGGTTACGGAGGAGAAGACGTTTGAAAATGTTCACGGATGACCGACACATTGCGGTAACAATAGCTCACATGATGAGCTTCGCTCAGGTGAGCTAAAAAGTGAGAAAGCTAGAAAAATGGTAGAAATATGTGTTTCATGCAAAATGACCTGTTACACCATGTGTAAATCCTTGACTGCGTCACCATAAATTATCAGAATGGATTTAGCATCACCACTGAATGATGATCGCAATTTCAATTTTATCACAGGTCCGGCGGACTTGTTGCTTGTAAAATACAAAGGTCCGACATTAAAATTTGCAGGTCCAGGACCTCGGACCAGTGCTATTTTCAGGCCCTGTACAATCTCATTCTGTAATTGGGTAAATGATTCAGCGACCAGGGCAATTAATTACAAAATTGGTGAAGTATAAAATGCTCCATAATAGAATGTACATGGCTATACATGACAAAATTATTGCTTGTACAACGACTTGACCAGTATATTTGAATGTGCTGCAGTCCGATCAAGACCTACACTGTTTGCAATTGAACACTAGATTCATATCAGGCTGTATTATATGAACAGACGTTACTCTGGTCCAATAAATCTCAATAAGCAAATGTTTGTCATGACATTCTGGGGATACACCATTTTACTGATGGAAAATTGTAAATATTTTCTTTATTTCTCATCAGAAGTTTATATTGTGGCCACCATTTGAACCGTCTCATCGAGATGGTTCAAATGAGTGGTCACAACATATACTTTCATTGACAAATGAGAAAATTGGAAAGAAAATATTTCAAAATTTTCATACACCCAAAAGTGTATTCCTAATGCAATGGTTCAGTATAAACCTGGGGGCCGTTTCACTAAATTTCGTAATTCTTAAGTGCAAAATTATGATAGTCTCTAAATTTCATATTAACAATGTTTTCTTGTAAACAATTATTGGATTTACATTTATTGAGCATAGGCTGCATATGCAGCCTATGCTCAATAAATGTAAATCCATCAATTGAAATCTCCAGACGATCCTAAATTTGCACATACGAACATTTTAGTCATATGAAGTTTAGTGAAACGGGCCCCAGTTCTCTGCTGCACAGATAGCACACATTAAACAACATTATCCAGTCACATAAATAGCACAATTGTTTTAAAATACCATAATGGATTTGTTTTGAAATTTGTGACTATATTTTTGTAATACCTTTCAATTATTTATGCAACAAAATATGCAGGAGGTTGGAAAATATGTGCCACATGTCATGAATGTTCAAACAGACCATACTTTTTCGCAAATGTAAGGACTGGTACGTTTTCTTAGCCAGAATGTGGCTCTATGATTATCTCCCTTATCATCATAATCAGTTATATTTGTCATAAATGTTGTTGAAAGGTGGCAAAAATCAAATATAGCTCAATAACACAAAAACAAGAAATCAGTAACACAGATGGAGGATGTATCCTTCAAATACTTACACAAATTTATAAGTCATTTGACCTTGAGCATAGGGGCCGCATGGGTCTATAGAATGAAAATATGGATGATGACAAATAAGCATATGACTTTTCAAGCCAATAGTACTTACATTAACAGAGATAGAAGGTAGCCAAAAGTTTTTACCGCAAATCTTGGACAGACAGGCTAACAGACGAACAGGGTGGCGACTATATGTGCGTGTAACCAAATTGTTTTTCGGGTACATACAAAATCAAACTGTCTCCGCTAAAGACGGGGATGAGGCAAGAGATAAATCCAGAGCTGGGATACAATATGCAAATGAGGATGTTCTGAATATTCATAAGGCGGCAGTGAAAACTCGATGATCATCACACTGATGTTACAAAAATATTGCTACAATAACAAGGGTCTCCACATGATGAATTAGTTCCTATAGAAACAAGATAATTGCTAAAACGACAAGGCCAAGTATCTCGGAGAATGATCATGTGTGTATTTCTTTTGTAGAAATGAACTTGCTATGGAAACAGAATGGAAGAGAATACCAGTATACCTCCCAATGATCAATATGTTCCAATAAATGTGCTGGCGACAGCAAATCAAGAGACAAAGCCAAATGTCTCCAAATTAATTTATTGGTTCCCAAGCAACTGCCACCATTGCTGCAGCAACAAAACCAAATGTCTCCAAATGAATGTATTGGTTCCCAATCAATTGCTCCCAAAGCTGCAGCATAAAAACCAAATGTCTCCAATTGATAACAAACTTGTTCCCATTTCAAAATTTCACTTCATGGTACAAATATGTTTTAATCCTTACAATGACAATTTAAATTTTGTTGTCTACTGTTTTTTTAAATTTATTTTCAAAATTACTTGATAAAAACATGCTTTGACAGCACACGGGAATCATCTCCAACAGAGAGGAGTCCCGTGTGCTGTGAAAACATGTTTTTTATTTAAGAAAATACAAAACAGAAAAGCAGCAGGTGACAATATTAGTTCTCATGTGCTGCCAAAACATTTTTATTTTTACAATAAAATAAAAATAAAATAAAAACCAGCAGACGACAATATTAATTTCCTGCCTTTTAATGATCAACTGGTTCCTGGTTTAAGCCTGGGCGGGCAACTGCGCCTCCTGATGCATGTCCGGGCTGGCAATAATTGGAGGTGGGGGTCGCTTCACAGACCCTAATCTCTCGAGCGCTTTCTCACACGGGCCCATAATATCCTACAATTGTAATATAAAGGTTAATTAATTTGGGATATGGATTACATAGGGGAACCTCTGTAAACTGGACAGGGAGGTCCCAGGGTGTTCAGTTTACAGAGGTTCCATTGTATATAATATGAGCATGTTAAGACTAAAGTGTGGGTTTAACGTCAACGTTACAGTTAACCCTTAGCCTGCTGAATGAAATGTTGTCGTCTGCTGTTTATGTTTTATTTTCGATTTTTCTCATCAAAAACATGGTTCGACAGCATTTTAGAATCATTTCCAACGGAAATGATTCTAAAGTGCTATCAAACCATGTTTTTATTGAGAAACAGGGCAAAATATAAAGCAACAGCAGACGACAGTTTTCGCGATCAGCAGGCTAAGGTCATATCGGGACGGGACCTCGGTTTCAAGTCTTGTACGAAAGGATGGAAATACAATGAAAGTATTATTTTCATGCCTAGGACAGGGATTGAACAACCTCAGGTATTAAAGTTCAGTTTAGTATCATATGACCACAGCTCATCCTTATATTAAGACAAGTACATGTGCTTTGCAATCATGAACATACAGTATCCTTAGAGATAAATTAAATGGTGGGAATTGAATAATCAATTGAGGTTTTATGTCCAGTAACAGTAATTATATTTGATATCCTGTCGATACGACCTAATTACTGCGTATGAATATGTGCAGTTGTCATACTAGTCGATTCTCTGATTTTGAGGATGCGGCTGGGGTTATTTTTTGCATTTTAAAGCTATTTGTAATCTTGACGGGATAAATAGAATAGTAGGTTAGTGCCGTGAATGGGACGGCACGGAAACGGGATAGGCTCGGTGTTTCCTAAGCCTTGCCACATATTTTTTCCCATTCACGGCACTAACCTACTATTCTGTATATACAGACACCTGGGGGCTGTTTCACTAAACTTTGTACGACTAAAATGTTTGTAAGTGCAATATTATGATAGTCCGTAAATTTCACATTTATTGTGCAGCCTATGCTCAATAAATGTAAATCCATCAATTGAAATTTCCAGACGATCCTAAATTTGCAATTATGAACAATTTAGTTATACAAAGTTTAGTGAAACAGCCCCCTGTATAAGAAATTGTTGCACTACCTAAGTATGTGACCTTGACCTTGGGTCTAGCAGGCCCACAAGGATCGTGGGTTTGTCACCTCATGATAGAGGACCATCAGAGGAATGCATGTGTGAAATTTGAAGCAGTTATGTGAATTGAACATTATAAGAAATAAGTCGGCACACAAATGCCAACGGACACACAGTCCAAACACTACATGCCTTCGCTCTGCCGAGACTGGGGGCATAAGAACTTGAACATGGATGTGGCATAACTGAACCTGAGCACTGATGAAAGTATTTCCGTGTTCTATGTACAAATCTCTATAGTGGGTGGGTAGGGTGGTTGGGAGCATGCGATGGGTAATTTAACGATCGGGGTTCATCCTTACTGGAATTCTCACTGGAGACCTGGTTTGGCCCTCACATACTTTGGCATTTGTATGTGACAGTCGAATCTGGTTATACCCCTTCGGGTTAGGGGAGGCGTAACTATTTTGCAATACTTGACTATATTATGGAACGCGCATTCTCCCCCGGAAATTTTTTGAAATCTACATCGCATTTCCTGCGTTCTGGCGCATTTTGGAGCAAAAAAAACCCCCAATAAACAATAAATTCACAACGAGAACGTAGAAACGTGCCTTGTACTCGGCAAATTTTAAGGGGGGGCGCGCGCCGGGTCCGCCCCCCCTGAATCCGACCTTGACTCGGATTTTGAGAATTTTCCCCCACTGCTTTTGATATCAAGTTTATCAGGCACGGCTCGGAAACTGTAGGAATTCCTCAGCAAGCTTCGGAATTGCTACATGCCTTGCCTGATAAACCTGATATCAAATTAGATTTGACAGTAACGAGGCTTACAGAATACCCCCTCGTGGGCCCAGGTGCCTCTCCCCAACTCAGGCACGGCTCGGAAACTGTAGGAATTCCTCAGCAAGCCTTGGAATTGCTACACGTTCCTAGCCTTGCCTGATAAACCTGATATCAATTTGTCAGTAAGCAAGGCTTACGGAATACCCCCCGCGTGGGCCCAGGTGCCCTCCCTGCCTATATAAACACACTAGCCCGGTATGCTCTAAGTAAGAAATATCAAGTTCATTATACTTGGCTCGGAAATGGTAGGAATTCCTTGCCTGATAAATTATATCAAAGTACACTAGCCTGGACTTCTCATCATTCACGCATAATAACAACGGAGGCGAATATTTGAATGAATGAATGAGGTTACTGGGGGCCGTTTCACTGAACTTCGTACGACTAAAATATTCGTAAGTGCAAATTTAAGATCGTCTGGAAATTTCAATTGATGGATTTACATTTATTGAGCATAGGCTGCAGCCTATGCTCAATAAATGTAAATCCAATAATTGTTTACAAGAAAACATTGTTGTTTTTTATTGTTTTTTTTTATATATATAATTTTATATATACATGTATGTAAATATGAAATTTACAGACTAAATATGAAATTTACAGACTATCATAATTTTGCGCTTACAAATATTTTAGTCGTAAGAAGTTTAGTGAAACGGCCCCTCTGGTGTATTTATTCCTGGAGGTTCCTGGTATTGGTATACTTGTAGCCTCATATAGACTAGCCATATATGCGAATACCTGGTAATTGTTTTTGAAGATTTACAATATTTTTCGTAAATTTACGGTTCAATTTGAAAGTAAAAACAAAATACAGAGGCAGACAAATATTCTGCATGTGAACTGACATTTCGACCAACATAATAACGTGTTTTTATGACGTAATCACTGAGAATAATCTGATAGACTGGCACATACTGTTTGCATCTACAGCAAAAAGTTTGCATCCTAGACGCAGGAGTAACTGAATCACTGATACTGTACATGCGTCTCCCAATCTTTGGTGAAGGACTGGTTGGTTGATTGGTTGGTTGATTGATTAATTGAATAGTGTTTTACATCATTTCAATACCTCTATATATTCTGCCGGTTTTCAAAGTTGTGTTAGTAAGTAGAAATAGTAATATTATACGAGACACGCCATGCAATTTTGTACCTTCGGACATCTGCATAATATTTCATGAAATACGTTTACAAAATTTACAATATTTTCCGTAAATGGCGTCAAAAGTTGACACAATTTTCAGAGTACATGCATGGTGTGTCTCATATGTGGCTGTGACTGGAGAAATGGGGCTTATAGGTTTTATGACCAGTGTAGATCCGGATATTCCTGTGCATCGGCACAGTCTGATCAGGATCTACACTGTTTGCCATTCCATCAGTAAAGCACCTGCTACGTTTTTAACAAGCAACATACATGTTGATCGTTATCAGGCTCCAGGAGTGTGGCTGTGCTATTCAATCAGGAGCAACACTGATCACAAATACCATAAGCCCCATGTCTCCAGTCACAGCCACATTTATTAATTTTGGGACATTTTCACATAGGTTGAAGTAACGGACCAAGGTCTATAAATACATTAAATATACCTAAAAGTATCAATAAGTGGGAAAAAAATAAGTTGAAAATGAAATGTTGACTCCCTGTTGGAACTCTTTTTTTTTTTACACTTATCGATACTTTTAGGTATATTAAATTATTTAAAGACCTTGGTCGTTACTTCAACCTATGCATCTTCAGTGCCTGGTTGCTCAAAACCTGTTAGCTTAACTCTTTGCATGCTGGGAAACTTGTGGGCTATAAATAGTTCAAAACTAGCGGACAAAAATTCATATTTTCTTTTATTTCTCCTTGTAAATATATCATGAATATGTCTTGGAATTTCATTAGAATTGAGTCCTGAGGACTCAATTCTAATGAAATTCCAAGACATATTTACAGAGAGAAATAAAACATATACTCCTAATTCGTTTGGCGGATATTTTCGCCGCTAGCATGCAAAGAGTTAAGAAAATGGGCCCACGTGGTTACTGTGAAGTTAGCTGCCAAGTTTTCTTTCACTAGTTATATTACATAGAGGAGGATTGTGATTATTGGAGGATTGGGAGGACCTTTCACCCACAGGTTGAAGTAACGGACCGAGGTCTATAAATCCATTGTATATGCCTAAAAGCATCAATAAATGAAGAACAAAAATAAGCTATTTTTTCTTTTTACTCCCTCCATATACTCCATAATTGGAGAATATGGAGGGAGTAAAACAAAATTCATTTATTGATGCTTTTAGGCATATTTAATGTATTTATGGACCTCGGTCCGTTACTTCAACCTGAGCTTTCACCTTGACCTTTTATTCACATACAATAGATTTTGATTACATTATTGCTTAAAGGTACATGCCCACTCAGTAGACCCAAACTGTTCTTTATACCAGAGACATCATCTGAGACATTTTCTGGCAATTTATTCATTCATTCACCATTACCCCCACGTATTGATTGGCATTATTATACATTTTATATCAGACGTTTGTTTGTTTGTTTATTGGGGTTTAATGGCCTATCAACAGCTAAGGTCATTTAAGGCCGGGTCAATGGGTTTAGTACAAATGGGGGGAAAATCCCAAAATCAGAACTGAATATTTACAATAACAAAACTATGTATTCAGCCCTGAAATCAGAATAATACTGATCTGATGCCAGGTCCTCGCCACACCAGAATCACTTGCCCCCCTCCCAAAAGCAGTAGGATCAGTGATAATCTTTCTACTTTTATAATGGGCAATAACCCAATTAAACTCCCAGGTAACAAAAGAGCCAAAGATAAAAACATACCCGAGGGCCAAACCAGACAAATCGTGATTCCTATAAGGAGGAACCCCTACCGTTAATTTACGCCTTCACGTTCGCCCGACCAACCACCCACTATATCAGACGTAAATTTCCACAGTGATATCAGCTAGGGGCGATAACCGTGTTTCCTTAAAATGTTAACGGACATTACTATTTATTCTCTGTATTTATTTTTTGATGTGCAATGATCATACTTTATAATCTGTTGAAAATATTATTTTTTCAGGTAACACATTTAATTGGTATAAATAATTAAAAATTATCATGCCTCATTTGCATATGAAAATAGCCTGATAACACTGTGAATAAAATAAATATTACTATAACGTTTGATCATGTCCAGCCGTGTGCAAACGTTTGCTGTGGCCCGAGGGAACTGTTTGAACCCCAAGGTCGCAGGCCGCGGGTTCAAACAGTTCCCGAGGGCCACAGCAAACGTTTGCACATGGCTGGACATGATCAAACGTTATTGTTACATTTCCCAAAAAAAACTGATGTAATTTGAGCATTATATTCAGTATTTTCAGTACTTTTATAAATCGTCCCATTCATGTAGATAATTTTCGGTATGCATATTCCGGGGCCGCGTCATGAACGTCATGAACGTCATGAAGTAGTGACGTCATGAAGGCACTTCCGCGTAGTGACATCATGAAGGCACTTCCATTATGCGCGGCCCCGGAATGAGCATTGCCTAAAGCCATGTGCAAACAGCACACGCTTTATGTTTGCACATGTGCAAACAACGGAAACCATGTAACAATAAATGATTATATCTGTATATCGGGCACTCGTAATTTTAGAACTGGTGGAATAGTGACACAATTATACACTTATTATTTGATTCCTATAAAGAATATTTTGGGCCAACTGAGTGGGCATGTACGTACCTTTAAAATAATTTCTATACAATATTTCTATATTTAGGTTTGAGGCGGCTTTCAGCTTCGCCGAAAACCTATTGTATTCCTTGGTTTTTTTTTTTTTTTTTTTTTTTTTTTTTTTTTTTTATTCTGCCGTGATAATTATACCGATGAAAGCCGAAACAGGCCGAATTTTATTTTATTTTAACGGCTGGTCGGATCGACTTCAAATTTTGTATACCGATTCGCATCAACAGTGAGACGAGAATAACTCAATTTTCAGAATTCTCATGACGTCACTTTTTACGAAACCGGAAGTGACGTCATATATCATATAATTCCCTATAACTTCCTTATTTTCCAACCGATTTCAAAAATTCTTTTTGAATTGTAAAGCTGCGAGAATTCTCTATCTTCGCTTCGCTGACAATGTTTGGCTATCTGCTCAAATGAGAGAGCTATAGACATGTGAAATTGAGAAAAATTAAAAAAATCAACAATTTCAGATTTTTATTTTATTTTAACGGGTGGTCTTTGAAAACAGTTTCCAATTTGTACAGTAATCTCAGCAACATATTTTTTTGACAGCGTCACGCGGGACATTCATCCGCACAGAAGATGATATTTTTCAGAGCAATGGCTTGAATAGTTCTGATTCTATTGTCTTTCAAACTTGGACGTTTTTTTTCAATTTTTCAAATTGAAATGGTCATAACTTTTTTATTATTTAACCGATTTCAAATATTTTTTTGGCATTAAAAAGCCAACAAAATTCTCTATCTCCGTTTCGCTGGTAGTGTTTGGCTATCTACCCAAATGAGAGAGTTGTAGGCATTTGAAGTTTTTAAAAAAAATTGAAATGGTCATAACTTCCTTATTATTCAACCGATTTCAAATATTTTTTTTGCATTAAAAAGCCAATAAAATTCTCTATCTCCGGTTCACTGTAGTTTTTTAGCTATCTGCTCAAATGCGCGAGCTACATTTTTTTTTCAATTTTTCAAATTTTAATGTTCATAACTTTGTTATTATCTAACCGATTTCAAATATTTTTTTTCCATTAAAAAGCCAACAAAATTCTCTATCTCCGGTTCGCTGGTAGTTTTTAGCTATCTGCTCAAATGCGCGAGCTACATGCATTTGAAGTTGTTTTTTTCAATTTTTCAAATTTAAATGAAATGCATAACTTTGTTATTATCTAACCGATTTCAAATATTTTCTTTCCATTAAAAAGCCAACACAATTCTCTATCTCCGTTTCGCTGGTAGTTTTTGGCTATCTGCCCAAATGAGAGAGTTGTAGGCATTTGAAGTTTGGTTCTTTCATTTTTTTATTTTCTTTGTCGTTCAACATAATCATGATAATTATACCGATGAAAGCCGAAACAGGCCGAATGCCTGTGGCTGCGGCTAAATCTAACGGGTGGTCTTTGAAAACAGTTTCCAATTTGTACAGTAATCTCAGCAACATAATTTTTTGACAGCGTCACGCGGGACATTCATCCGCACAGAAGATGATATTTTTCAGAGCAATGGCTTGAATAGTTCTGATTCTATTGTCTTTCAAACTTGGACGTTTTTTTTCAATTTTTCAAATTTGAAATGGTCATAACTTTTTTATTATCTAACCGATTTCAAATATTTTTTTTGCATTAAAAAGCCAACAAAATTCTCTATCTCGGTTTCGCTGGTAGTTTTTGGCTATCTGCCCAAATGAGAGAGTTGTAGGCATTTGAAGTTTAAAAAAAAAATTGAAATGGTCATAACTTCCTTATTATTCAACCGATTTCAAATATTTTTTTGCATTAAAAAGCCAATAAAATTCTCTATCTCCAATTCGCTGGTAGTTTTTAGCTATCTGCTCAAATGCGCGAGCTACATGCATTTGAAGTTTGAGAACGAGCATATAAACTTAGCCGCCTAGAACAGTGTGTACAGCTGACAAACTTCGAGGTGGAGGCCAGACAGGTATGGTGGGCTGTATCAGACACTGGTTTTATATACGAACTGACATGCTGTGAGTGCTTTAGAATCGTCTTAACTTCAATGTCAGACTAGGGGGTTAACGTACACATTTCGTAGAACGTTATATAATGAAAAATGCTTAGAATAGTCAAGCGATTCTGAAAATACAAAACTTTATTTTTTCAATTTCATTGGAATTGCATCAATTTTTTTTGAGTTTCATATGTTTTCGTCATTGGCAATGTCTTCTAATCACTTTGCCAGTGTACGTTTGTCAGTACATCAAGCCTCAAACCGTTGATGCAGCTTCAGCTGCTCTAGTTATTCTTATTTTCCAGTTTTATTTATGTGATCAACGTGTTGCTGTGCAGTTTTTACACTTTGCATTTATTTATATTTCTTTAATTTTGTATTGCCCCTAGATACGAATATTCTATAGAAAGGTCAAAGTGACAGGTCACCACAACTACACACTACAAGGTGAAGGTCAACAAAAACTACAATTGCTAGGATACAAGGTAACTACCAAGGCTTACCCTATTTTCTTTAAATCGTTTGAATATTTCTGAGAGTAGGTCAGGGCCTACATTTAAATAGTTCATTTCTGCTTGCGCATCATCTGTATGGGACAGATTGTTATCAAAATAATTAGACTACTAATTAACAGTAATTAACATACGGCTATTATTAGTGAAGTTTTAAGACTACCTAAACAAGCATTTAGTTGGGTTGGGTCACATGTGCCTGAAAATAAATGAGTTTAGTTCATTTATGCTGCTGAAAAGAAGACTAGATTTTTAGAAGCAGACACACAAACAAGCATGCTTCCTGATTATAAACAACACTACAGTCTACACTCGTTATCTCAAATTCTCTTTAGTCGAACTACTGAAAATTCAGTCAAATTAATTGTCACAAGTACATGTTTTCCTATTTATAATAACTCGATCTTGTTAACTCCAACTTTCATTTTCCTCAGTCCATTGGACTTGGAGTAAACAAGTGTACATGTATACTGTATATGCAGCCTGCTACTAGAAACACACATTTAGTACCGGCATGCATAGCGTGAAGATTACCCTACCAGTATTAACCCTTAGACCGCTATCTTAATTTTGTTGTTGTCCGCTGTTTATTTTCTATTTTCCATTTTTATCATCAAAAACATGCTTCGACATCACTTTAGAATAATTTACAACATGTTTTGACAGCACTTCAGAATCATTTCCATTGCAAATGATTCTAAAGTGCTGACAAACCATGTTTTTATTGAGAAATAAGGCAAGATATAAAAGCAACAGCAGACGACAATTGTTGTGAGTAGCAGTCTAAGGGTTTACAGCAAACATTACCTTATACCAACACATTCAAACATTAACTCATTGACAGCAAACTGGAGCCACGATCTGATAAAACCATGGTTACTGATTATGCAACTACCAGATCAGCCTGCAAAGTCTGAACAATGCCTTCATTGCTCGCCAATATGGCACAGGCAATTGAAATTCCATCCATGCCGCCATTAAAACAAATTCACTGTCGAATTTGTTCTCAAATTTGGGTGTTAATGCAAATTTTGTTGTCAATTTTATTTTTTGCACTTACAAAATAATTCTTATTTGTACAAAGTTTAGTGAAATGAACCCTGGGTTTGTCAGATGGAAGAATCAGACCTATGACACCACAAAAATGCCTATTAAAAAAATCCCATTACCCCACCCACCTGGTATCGTACTATACATGACGTTAATATATAGTACTGTATGAGACCAAGTGGGTGGGGTAATGTATTTTTTTGTAATGGTCATTTTCTTTGTGTCACAGATCCGAGTATTCCATCTGTGGTCAGATCATGGTCTGTTTGGGCCTGACTCTGGAATTGATCTCCCATATCACATTGCAGTACGATATTTATCTAAGACTAGGAGGTTGCGGCACATATTGTTCGTAAAATAAAACAACCATTTCTATCACAGTGGCAGATGTACAGAAACCCAGACGTCAAATGATCATTATGCTCTCTCCAAGCAGACTCTAGACACATCAACCATACGTAAATGATATATTTGAAGATAGATATCCAAATTTTACAGAAATTACAGACTACCTAGAGTGGAATTGAATTCTATATGTGGTACCAATTTTCTGCAATTTCTTTTCAACGTAAATTATGAAAATATTTGCGAACCATAGTGATAAGGGAGATAATTCCAGAGTGAAGCCTATTTCCTTCCTCGCACCAACATTTAACATTAATCCAAACATTTGTAACCATAACCCATTACATTCGGAAAACACTTTTAAAAGCATATGTAAATTTTGAAATACTTTTTTTCTACTTTTCTTATTTCTCAACGAAAGTATATGTTGTCACCACTCATTTGGACCGTCTCGACGAGACGAGACGGTCCAAATGAGTGGTGACAACATATACTTTCGATGATGACAAAAAATTATTTGAAATTTTCCAACGGTAAAATGATGTGTCCTCAGAGAAGGAATGTAATGGGCAAATCACACTAAAACTGAACTCTACTTCATTCATGCACACAGTTACCTTGTTCATACCAAACTTTTTCACGATCTCATGCACCTGGTCCTGTATGTTATAACTAAACAGATCTATACAGATCTCCGCTACAACAAGTAAAACAGAAATATTTAGAAAAATATACATGTGAAATATATCAATATAACTAAACAGATCTATACAGATCTCCGCTACAACAAGTAAAACAGAAATATTTAGAAAAATATACATGTGAAATATATCAATATAACTAAACAGATCGTTCCAGATTTCTGCTGCAATAGGTAAAACAAAAATATTAAGGAAAAAAGGAAAATATACATGTGAAATATATCAATATAACTAAACAGATCGTTCCAGATTTTTGCTACAATATGTAAACTAGAAATACAATGTATATACATGTATATATAGGTGAATTTAACCCTTACAATGCTGAATTAATTTGTGTCGTCTGCTGAATAATATTTATTTTTCCATTTTTCTCATCAAAAACTTGGTTTGGCAGCACTTTAGAATAATTTCCAATGGAAATGATTCTAAAATGCTGCCAAACCATGTTTTTACTGAGAGAAAAGACAAAATATGAATTATCAGCAGACAACTATTTTCGGTCCCGCATTCTAAGGGTTAATGTTTACACATGTACCATATTTATTCTAATAGTAGCCCCCTCTCTAATAGTAGGCCCACCACCCCTCTCACCACCTATATTTTCAGTCAAATTCTTTTATTTTCACATAGTAGTCATATCAAAATTCAAAATTCTGTATGTTTATACAATTTTAATGCCAAAATTAATTCAGACTAGATGGCCGTGGCCCACATGTCGCGCCCGCCGAGGCATTTGATAGTAATATTTAGTAAAACTTTAACCAAAAACTTTAAATGGATGTGAGCCCAAAAAACAATAAAATTGAAGTAATTTGACCTTGACATTGGGCACAGGGGTTGCATGAGTTGGGCATAGAATGAAAATATGGATGATGATAAAGACACGTGAAGTTTCGAGTGAATTTGCGAAGCAGTTTCAGAGATGTTAGCGTTTATTAAAATAAATACGGTATAATTTACATATATTTGTGGAAACCTTTATAACTAAGCAGACATACAATGTATTCAGATCTTCACTACAAAAGGTAAATGGAAATATACAGGTGACATTAAGCATGCAGATCTACACAGTCTCATCAGTGTCTACATTGTTTGCCATACATAGTTTTGATGCTAGCGAACCTACCTATTTGATTTTGAATCAAAAACAAATACCGGTAACTATCATGCTCTTTCACTAAAATTCGTACGACTAAAATGTTCGTAAAATGTTCGTAAGTGCACATTTAGAATTGCCTGGAAATTTTCATTGATGGATTTACATTTATTGAGCATAGGCAGCATAAATGTAAATCCAATAATTGTTTACACGAAAACATTGTTAATGTGACATTTACAGACTATCATAATTTTGCACTTACAAACATTTTAGTTGTGCGAAGTTCAGTGAAACGGGCCGCAGAACGGCACATGAAAAGATAAGAGCATCACTTTGAGCATAGCATGTACTAGTGTGTGGCTGTGACTGGAGAAATGGGGCATATGCGATTTGTGACCAGTGTAGCTCCTGATCAAATAGCACACACATGTAGCCTGCTGACGATCTATATTGTTTGTAACAAGCATGACAGGTGTTTCATTGACGGAATGGCGAACAGTGCAGATCATGATCAGACTGCGGATTCATATGCTGATCAGGATCTACACTGGCCGCAAAACCCATCAGTCTGATCAGGATCTGCATTAGTCGCCATTTCATCAATTATACACACTTCTAACAAACAATATACATAGATCATCATCAGGCCTCAGGAGTGTGCTATTTGATCAGGGGCTACACTGGTCACAAATCCCATAACTAATGGTTAGCCAGGGGCGTCGGAACAGGTTCGGCAACTGCCAGATCAATAATTTATAATCATGTACAAAAAAAACGGAATGTAAATATTTTTCTGCAATTTTCTCATTTCTTATCAAAAGTGTATGTTGTTACCACTCAGTTGAACCGTCTCAGCGAGACGGTTCAACTGAGTGGTAACAACATACACTTTGGGTGGATACTGGGGGCACCAAGTAGATACGCCAGACAATTCTTATGATGCTTCCGGAGCCCCTGTAAGCGATAATAAGCCCCATTTCTTGCATCACAGATACATATGACTGTGTGCTTATGCAGGAGAAACATCAATTACAACTAGAAAATGTGATCTGTCGACGCACTTAGGGCCCATATAGGTGAAACCCTTACAAAAACTTCCAAAAAATAAATGTGAATCCGATAGGGCACCGCCGATTCTCAGCAGGGCCCTAATTATCATTTTCACAAGTATATATAGTACATGTATATCATAAGTAAATAATTATCATATTAGTCCTTTTTTCTCAGCAAGTATAAACATAATTATATATTTATTTTACAACGATTACAAACAAGCGCCAAAGCAATTGTACAAATGCTGTTATTGGCACATATGAAGGCGAGTTAGCAGGTTAAATCACTGATCAAGAATGACTTCCCGTAGAAAAACATCCAGTCCATCATCATCGTTAATGTCTGTTTCACGAAAGCTGCCCAAATTTTACGGCTATATAAACAATACAAAAACAATATATTTTTTGATATTGCTAAATTTTATCAAAATTTAAGAATGAGCCTTCTTTTTATTTTGTGAAATTTGGTCCACTATCGATTTTGTTACGAAAAAAACAATTTCCCCATGTTAAATCCCCATAGACATCTTCACAAAGTGAAGATGTCTATGGGGATTTAACATGGGGAAATTTTTCTAATTTCAGAAATAGTGGACCGATTTTCAAAATGTAACTTGTTTTCTTTGTTAGATCATTTCCAATCTAACAAGCCAGGTTTCGTAGTCAATTTCCAAATTATTTTTTTTGACTCCTCCCACAGCTCCTCTACCTCCTTTCCCCCCATGTTAAATTCCCATACACAAATCATTTTTTCGTAATAAAATCAATACTTGACCAAATTTCACGAAATAAAAAGAAGACTGATTCTTAAATTTTGATAAAATGTAATATCAAAACAAATATCGTTTTTGAATTGCTTATATGGCCGTAAAATTTGGGCAGGTTTCGTGAAACAGAGTTTTTTTTAGTATAATATGGTGGTGATTGTCCGTTTCAAGTCATGTTGCTTAACCCTTCCAACACAACAGACATCTATAGTGACGTTTGTAAACAGTGTATACCCAGATGAGCCGGGTTGTGATGAGCTATCTCGTCAGAATCTGCACTGTTTGTGTAATTGTCATATTTTTTAGGAAAAAAAAGCAACTTCTTTTTATAAATTGACGAGTTGTTGGAAAATCAACATATTACAGTCCATTTCAGTTACTTAGGGGTGAAATGGTTAATTGACGGAATTTGACAGTTTGGCGTCATATTGCTTAGTTTAAACTACGCAATATGATGTCAAACCGATGAAATCTGCCAATTCCAACATCAATGAATGTTTTTGATGATAAAAATGGAAAATAAAAAATAAACAGCAGACAACAAAAATAGCGGTGTAAGGGTTAATCGTGGGCCATGACACGTACCAATTTGGCAAGTTTTACTTCATATACAGACAGGGAACATTCTAAGAGCAGATATACTGCCCAAGTAAGACCATGACCTCTGTTAGTGTGATAAACAAGTACAACCATTCTATCCATAAATATTTGGAAACACGTTGCTGTGAGAAACCATCAATTAACGTGCGTTTCCCAGAATAAATTTTGTCCGAATATTCAGAGTTGGTACAGTGTGTATATAGAGAATATTAGTATAGTGTCATGAACGTGAATAAATATCTGTCGAGGCTGAGAAATCAGGATGGACGAGGCTTGCCGAGCACATCCTGATTTCGAGCCGAGTCAGATATTTATTCACGTTCATGACACTATAATAATATTCTATTTATCCCGTTAACCACATCAAAGTTGTTCAAATGTCTCTAAAAATGCATTTGTGGCCTCATAAGTTTGTCTTCTGAAGCGACAAGATTATCGTGTTACGTCATTCACATAATGACGTAATGTCATACATAATGACGTATCTACTAGACGTGAACGAGAAAAAATACACGTACCTGCTTTTCACGTCTAGTAGCGACATAGTTGACGGGATAAAATATAGTTTGGTAAGCTGGTTATGACATTATAGGGTTAACTGTATTGTAATTTTCAAATTTGCGGCGTATATCAGAAAACCAGATGGCCGCAGCCCGCATTTATCAATCCCGCCGAGGCATTTGATGGTATTTTTAAAAACTTTAACGCAGATTTCGGACGGACGCACAGACGGATGCACGCACGCACACACGTCATTGTGATCACTATGTCTCGCTTTCCGCAAGCGGGCTCGACAATGATAGGTCGGAAAATCTGTTCAATTAGCGCGTCGCCATTAAACATGTTTTTCGAACTATCATTTTCTGATATACGCCGCAAATTTCAAAATTACAATGTGGTTAACCTATTTCTAATGCACTCCTTTACTACTGGCGTAGGAATACATATTGAAATAATTTGTGACCGTCATCAACAATGATATACCTGTAATGTATGACCATCAGCCAATCAGATTGCGTGATATTTATAGAGTGCATTAAATATAACGTGGGTCACACAATACATACCATATTCGGCAAGTTCCATAAATAGCGTGACCACACTCTCCACGACCTCTGCGTTGTCCTTGTGTATTTCGTAATTCTTGATGATTATGGGGACCCCGGCGATGTGCGTATTATTCGGGCCCTCATTCGTCAGTACACGGTATGCACTCTCCTCTGGAGGAGGGATATATGGAGAAATAGAAAATATACATACGAGGGGTGTTTGAGAGCACAAAAATAAAATATAAAAAAATGAAATAAACAGACAAAAAATTTAATTCAGCATTGTAAGGTTAAGAAATAAGAAAAAACCTGGAAAATCAACAGGCAACACAATATTCGGTTCCTGTCTTTTAAGGGTTAATAGTTCAACCATTCATCCATATTCACTTACCGTCAATTTCAACAAGGCTCGAGAGAGCTAGGCAGGCATTTTTGACGACCTTGGCGTTTTTAGAGTGCGTCTCTATTGCCGTTATTAAAAGCCCCACTCCATCTAAGTCCGACACAAGTTCTAAATTATCTTCTGAAAACAAGAAAAGACACAAATTAGAATTATAATTCAACCTATAGAGAGCATAATATATATACTCTTAACTCTTTGCATGCTAGTGGCGAAAATATCCGCCAAACAAATTACAGTGCAACCTCTCTACAACAGCCACCCATGGGAAGACGCAAAACTGTCTGTTGTAGAGAGGTGGCAGTTGTAGGGAGGTTAACGCTGAATTAAATTTTGTCGTCTGCTGTTTATTTATTTTCTTCGATAATTCTCATCAAATACATGCTTTGACATCATTTCAGTATCATTTCTATTGGAAATGATTCTAAAGTGCTGTCAAAACATGTTTTTATTGAGAAAGAAGGCAAAAGCAACAACAGACGACAATTTTCGTGTTAGCAGTCTAAGGGTTAGATACAGAGGAAATCATCCATTTGGGATATAAAATAGCGGCTGTTATAGAGAGGGTGTTGTTGTAGAGAGGTGGCCGTTCGGGGAGGTTCGACTGTAGGACTATAATATATGTTTTATTTCTCTCTGTAAATATGTCTTGGAATTTCATTAGAATTGAGTCCTCAGGACTCAATTCTAATGAAATTCCAAGACATATTCATGATATTTACAAGGAGAAATAAAAGAAAATATGATGAATTTTTGTCCGCTAGTTTTGAACTATTTATAGCCCAGAAGTTTACCAGCATGCAAAGAGTTAAGTGAACATTTTTACTATGATTTTGAAGTTTCTTTTGCCAATTGTTGTATGTCAAGTATAAGATTCAAAACAAAAGGATTGAAAAATTAACAAGATCGCCACCAACGACATGTATCCCATCACTGTCGTGGCTGGATTGGTAAAGTCAAAGTCATTTTACATGGACATTGGGCAAAGGGGGGACGGGGATGAGTGAGTGGGGTCGGTAATGAAAATATGGATCATGAAAAACATACACATGAAGTTTCAAGCCATTCGTTGATACAGTAAAGAAGTTGTGAGACTGGAGAAATGGTCACGCATGTCTGGATCAAAAAATTAAAATTTATTTGCCCTTGATCATGGGTACTGAGGGAGCGTGGGTGGGACGGGGAATGACAATATGAATGATGTGAAACAAATAATTGAAGTTTTAAGCGAATCAATCATACGGTAAATAAGTTGTAGCAGAATGAATCTACTGATCGAAATTTAAAATTTACTGAACTATACATTTCAAAGTTATTTGACCTTGACCTTGGGGATGGATGAGCTTGGGTGGAGCGGAAAATGAAAGTATGAATGATGAGAAACATGCACATAAATGTTCAAGCGAATCGTAGAGGTTATAGCTAGGAGAATGGAAAACGTGACGGACGGACGGATGGACAAACGACTTTCGCATCCCTATACGATCACAGGTTGAAGTAACGGACCGAGATCTATAAATACATTAAATATGCCTAAAAGCATCAATAAATGAAGAAAAAAAAAGCTATTTTTTTTTATTTTACTCCCTCCATTAATGGAGTATATGGAGGGAGTAAACAATTTTTTTTAGCTTTTTTATTTTCTTCATTTATTGATGCTTTTAGGCATATTTAATGTATTTATAGACCTCAGTCCGTTACTTCAACCTGTGTATATGATATCCCATATTCACTACGTGATGGGATCAAAAATTGTGATAAAAGTGCTTGCAAAACGAGACTTTGCTTGTCAATACAAAGTTGGTTATTGGTTCAATCTTGTAGTAATTAACACACCGAGTTTGTCTCGACTTTCACAATTAACCCTTAGACCGCTATCTTAATTTATTCGTCGTCTGCTGTTTATTTTCTATTTTAAATTATTATCAACAAAAACATGCTTTGACAGCACTTTAGAGTAATTTACAACATGCTTTGACAGCACTTCAGAATCATGGAAATGATTCTGAAGTGCTGTCAAAACATGTTTTTATTGAGAAATAAGGCAAGATATAAAAGCAAGAGCAGACGAGAATTGTTGTGAGCAGCGGTGTAAGGGTTAGCAGTATTTGTGAATATTCAGCAAATTTAGTAAAACATGTACACACAAGTGGCTGAACTTGTAATAATTGTATTTGTATGATTGAGAGACACAGCCCCACTAACATACCAAACGTTTGTTTGCATCAAGTCAACTGGCACGGGAGCATGTACAGATATGAGACACGCTGTGATTTTGTACCTAAGAACATGTGCAATTTTTCATATATGTTTACAGAAACTCTGATATTTTCTGTAAATGACGCATTTGCTATGAAATTTTTGTCTATTTTCAACATCATTTACGGAAAAAATTGTAAGTTTGGTAAACATTTTTTTCAAGTGATATCGCACGTTCTTAGGTTTGTTTGTCTGTTTGTTTGTTGGGGTTTAACGGCCTATCAACAGCTAAGGTCATTTAAGGCCGGGTCCATGGGTTTAGTACTAAATCCCATATATTACCTGTACAATTACATGTACATTTTCAAGTACATCTACAAATGGGGGGGAAATCCCAAAATCAGAACTGAATATTTACAATAACAAAACTATATATTCAGCCCTGAAACATACCCGAGGGCCAAACCAGGCAAATCGTGATTCCTAAGGAGGAACTCCTACCGTTAATTTACGCCGTCTCGTTCACCCGACCACCACCCACCGTTCTTAGGTACATAATCACATACCGCGTCTCACATTAGATATTTATACACAAAATAAAGTGTGGCGGTGAGTGGGGGCAGAATGGGGAAGTAGCACAGAGGTGGGCGGAGGTATGGGGAAATAACATACCATCGAGCGACAAAGCCAATAATGAAGCACAAGCTGCCTCTGCAACCTCGGAGGAATTTATGTGCAACTTGAGCACGTTACACACTTCTGTCACGCCCTTCTCCTCCGTTGCTATCTTTACATTGTTTCCTGCAAATGAACGATGGATATAAAGATGATCTTAATTCAGTTTGTTTGTTTGTTTGTTTATTGGTGTTTAACGGCCTATCAACAGCTAAGGTCATGATCTTAATTGAGTGATGATTTAATACGATATATTTATTAAATGAGTTTACTGATTTCATAAGAAACGAGGCTATGCCTCGTTTCTTATGAAATAAGTCAACAAGTTTAATAGATACCACATTAATCATCACAAATGTTAGATTATATTTATAGCATAAGCACATCATCATGCATTGCAGCTGTACTGGTGACCACACCTCTTTTTTAGCTAATTTGCATATTTATTACACTAGTATAATTATTATGATTTTTATTACACTGTGTTAATGCCCTTGTACGACTAAAATGTTTGTAAGTGCAAACATGTGATAGCCTGTAAATTTCACATTAACAATGTTTTCTTGTAAACAATTATTGGATTTACATTTATTGAGCATAGGCTGCATATGCAGCCTATGTTCAATAAATGTAAATCCAACAATTTAACTTTCCAGACGATCCTAAATTTGCAGTTACGAACATTTTAGTCGTAAGAATTTTAGTGAAACGGGCCCCTGTAGTCTGATAACTATCTGTATTGCTTGTTAGAGACAGGACGGGTGTTTCATTGATGGAATGGCCAATAGTGCAAGTTCACAGTCTGATCTGGATCTACACTACATTTGAAGATAACATGTAACATGTATTCATAAAGAAAACTGCATAAACAATAAAAATCAAACAACAAAATTCAAATCAGCGTTGTTTGGGCAATTCCAGCGGAAACACGTATGGATGGATGGATGCACAGATGGGTGGCATGTCACAGAAATATTAGCATCGTACCACAGACGGTGAGGCCCCAGAGGGCATGAGACATGTGCTACACAGCTGGGCGTCCATTGGATGTAACCCCAAATGTCACGATAATAACCACAACATTTCGGTTAATGTCTTTCCATAGACGGTGAGGCCCCAGAGGGCATTGAGACACGTGCTACACAGCTGGGCGTCCATTGGGTGTAACCCCAAATGTCACGATAATAACCACAACATTTCGGTTAATGTCTTTCCATAGACGGTGAGGCCCCAGAGGGCATTGAGACACGTGCTACACAGCTGGGCGTCCATTGGATGTAACCCCAAATGTCACGATAATAACCACAACATTTGGGTTAATGTCTTACCATAGACGGTGAGGCCCCAGAGGGCATTGAGACACGTGCTACACAGCTGGGCGTCCATTGGATGTAACCCCAAATGTCACGATAATAACCACAACATTTGGGTTAATGTCTTACCATAGACGGTGAGGCCCCAGAGGGTATTGAGACATGTGCTACACAGCTGGGCGTCCATCGGGTGTAACCCCAAATGTCACGATAATAACCACAAAATTTCGGTTAATGTCTTACCATAGACGGTGAGGACCCAATGGTAACCCCAAATGTCACGATAATAACCACAAAATTTTGGCTAATGTCTTACCATAGACGGTGAGGCCCCAGAGGGCATTGAGACACGTGCTACACAGCTGGGTATCCATCGGATGCACCTGTAGGGCCCTCAGGAGGTCGTGTATACCGCCCATGTGACCAATAATGGTGCCCGCCGCGTCTGAAATTATAAGAATTTGCATACGTTACGAGGGTCTATAGAATTCATAATTATAGTTCAGTCTTCTTTCTGTCAAGAGTTGGGTTCATGCTGCTTTTACACAGACATTTGACATAGGATCTGCCAATGACTAGTTATGTGCAAATATGGATGAAAGTATTTAAAGAGATATAACCTTTCCTGTGACCTTGATAGCACACCAGTGGCAGTGTAACAAATGATCCGTACAATTGGTGATATATATAGAGGCTCCATTTGATACAAGATTTATTGTATTTACATGACCCTGATGTGACCTCCACTTGACCTTGGACAAATGATCCGTACATTGTTTAAGAGACATATTGAGGATCTCAAGCAAGTTGCTATTTGATATGGGAATTTATTGTGCAGATATCACCTTGACAATTGACCTCCATTTGACCTTGAACTCATCATTGGCAGCAATGTCAGTGAAACAAATGATCTGTACATTGTTTTAAAAGATATATTGCATGAAATGGACATTCACAGTGTGATAACACAGTGTAATAAAAATCATGATACACCAGTGTAATACATATGCAAATGAGGCCACTACAAAAACATGCTGGGTAATCAGTACAGCTTCAAATAATGCTGCTTTGCTTATGCAATAAATAGAATCTAACAGTTGTGTTGATTTAACTCTTTGCATGCTAGCAGTGAAAATATCCATCAAACGAATTACGAGTATATGTTTTATTTCTCTCTGTAAATATGTCTTGAAATTTCATTAGAATTGAGTCCAGTGGACTCAATTCTAATGAAATTCCAAGACATATTCATGACATTTTTAGGAAGAAATAAAAGAAAATATAGTGAATTGTCGTATGATATTTTTGAACTATTTATAGCCCCCAAATTTCCCAGCATGCAAAGAGTTAATATGATATCTATGACATTTGTTGACTGATTTCACAAGAAACTTGGAATAACCTCGTTTCTTATGAAACCAGTAAACTCATCAATAAATATCATATTATTAAATCATCACTCATGCAAGATCCTCTATATATTGATATTCTGTACATCATTTGAAGAAATGTGATATACATGACCTTGACAAATGACCTCTTAATCTTGAACTCACTATAGGCAGCAATGTCAATGAAGCAAATGACCTGTACATTATTGCTTCAAGAGATATATCGAGGATCTCAAACGAGTTGCAATTTGCTATGGGATTTATTGCGACACAAATAATGCGACCTTGAGAAATGACCTCCACTTGACCTTGAACTCACCATTGGCAGCCATGGCCATGAGCAGTGAAGCCGCTGCCAATTGGACATCTGCGTTGTCCTTGTGTGTCTGAAACGAACATAGAAACCATACATTTTGGGACACTTAATGTTCTTGCAAACCATATACAATATTTATTCTAATAAATGCTCCCAGGGATATGCAATTTGTGGGGATCAAAACGTGTAAAATAAGATCAAAATGTGTTATTTTCACATACAAAAGCGGCTTTTGTATTTGAAAATAACATATTTAGAATGCAAATATGGGAGGGGGCTACTACTAAATACGGTATTTATATGTGTTTCACAGAATAAATGTCTCGGAATGTTGTAGGATTATTACAGAACCCATTTGAACCGATCTGCAAACAAAATTCAGCGAAAATAAAAGTTCCTAACTTGGTTCTGAACTGCCCATTTTAGCCACACTTATTGCTTGCCATAGTCATAATCAGCATAATTTTTTTAAAGAAACAATTTCTGTCGCCACATTGAGATGCAATGAGGCTCATTGTGGCTATGTAACTGGTTTTCATGTTATCCCTGGGGGTTTAGAAACAGCCTTATACAAAATATTATGCGACATATTTATGGTAGTTTTGGCCATAATGATATGGCTGCTAGTTTGCCTCAGAGCTTGTCATTCTCAACACTGGGGACAGGGTCGTAGCCAGGCTATTGCTGAGGGGGTGTGAACTTTGGATGGAGTTTGGAAAGGGGTGCGGGAGCATCATTCCCCGGAAAGTATTTGATTCTACACTCAAGTTCCTTGACTAGTTTTGTTTGTTTGTTGGGGTTTAACAGCCTGTCAACAGCTATGGTCAAATAAGGCTGGGTCAATGGGTTTATTACTAAATCCCATATATTACCTGTACAAATAGGAGGAAAATCCCAAAATCAGAAATTAATATTTACACTTGGCCCCCTCCCAAAAGGATCCCCACCGAACTCCCAGGTAACAAAAGAGCCAAAGATAAAAACGTACCTGAGGGCCAAACCAGGCAAATCATGATTCCTATAAGGAGGAATCACTACCGTGAATTTACGCCGTCGTGTTCGCCCGACCAACCACCCACTCCTCGATTACTGTCTGTTTCACGAAAGCTGCCCAAATTTTACGGCCATATAGACAATTCAAAAACAATATTATTTTCGATAATATTAAATTAAAGGAAAATTTAAGAATGAGCCTTCTTTTTATTTCGTGAAATTCGGTCAAATATTGATTTTATTACGAAAAATTGATTTCTCTATGGGAATTTAACAGGGGGGAAAAAGAGGTAAGGCAGTGTGGGAGGAGTCAAAAAACGAAATATTTCGGAAATTGACTCCGAAACCTGACTAGATAGCTTGGATATGATCTAACTAAGAAAACAAGTTAAATTTTAAAAATCGGTCCAGTATTTCTGAAATTCAAAAAGATTTCCCCATGTTAAATCCCCATAGACATCTTCACTCCGTGAAGATGTCTATGGGGATTTAACATGGGGAAATTGTTTTTTCGCAATAAAATCAATATTTGACCAAATTTCACGAAATAAAAAGAAGGATCTTTCTTAATTTTTCCTTTACTTTAATATTATCAAAAGAAATCTTGTTTTTTAATTGTTTATATAGCCGTAAAATTTGGGCAGCTTTCGTGAAACAGACAGTAGTGTTTGTTTGTTTATTGGTGTTTAACAGCCTATCAACAGCTAAGGTCATGTAAGGCTGGGCAAACGGGTTCGATCTCATTTAACCTCGATTAGTGATTTTAAAGCTATAATTGACACATACGGTAGTTAAAGTAAAAATATGCACCTTAACAAATTTCGCACTCGCACCCCCCAACCCCCAACCCCCCCACTGGGAAATGAATGAGTTTAATTCACTGTACTGAAACCTACCTCCATGGCGTGTGGAATGACGGCGATCATTTCTGGAGTAAACAGGACATCATCCACGTCAGCTACAAGATAAATAAATAAACAAAATGTTATGAATCTGAATTTTCTTTTTCACTGATTGAGCCGATGTTGAAACCTTGCTCAATGATTAATGAGTGAGTGAGTGAGTGAATAGGGTTTAACGTCCGCTTTTCTGACATAGAGGTACAAGCCTCAGGGAGTCTACACGCAGACGGGTCAACGGGGTCGAGTCCCGTATCCACCTGTCCAAGGGGGGTAAATCCCAACTTCAGAACTCAATATTTACAATAAAAATATATATTCAGTCCTGAAATTAGAACAACCTGATCTGGTGCCAGGCCCTCGCCACACCAGCATCATTTATCCCATCCCCTAAAAGTAATAGGATTAGTGCTCAATGATTAAACTGTTAAACCAAGATTAGGCTAATCATTAACACCTACAATATATGCCGAATTAAATTTTGTCGTCTGCTGTTTATTTTTATTTTTCTCATCAAACACATGTGTTGACAACAGTTTAGAATCATTTCCAATGGAAATGATTCTAATGTGCTGTCAAACCATGTTTGTATTGAGAAAGAAGACAAAATATAAATCAACAGCAGATGACAATTTTAGTTTTCACTTTCTAAGGGTGAAAACGATATCCAACAAGCATATCTGTATATACTGGAACAATTATAAGCACAGCGCAATGTGACGAAAATTCAGTAAGCCATATTGCAATTTCATTTAATAATTTCGGCCAACCAACTGTCAAGCTAGAATAATGGCAACCAAAATTTTCCCCCACAGACTACGTGTGTAAGTTAGCTGGTTGTCATTCCATCTTCAATCAAGCAAGTTTGTGCCTTTCGATAACAATTTTATTATTCAGTCTCTCGGTGTAATATAATACATAATGGTCAGCATCTACCGCTTAGTTCCATCTACTCACCGCTTACATAAGATCACTATTTACAAACTTGTTACCATTGAGATTCATATCATTCAGTTCAAATAATGCACAAGTGTTGCCAAATGTTTTTATTGGCATTTAACCCTTACACTGCTGAATTATATTGAGTAGTCTGCTGTTTCCGTTTTATTTTTAATTTTTCTCATAAACAAAATGGTTTGACAGCACATTCTAAAGTGCTGTCAAACAATGTTTTTATTGAGAGAAAAGACAACATAAGAAAGAACACCAGACGATAATTGTTGGTCCCCGCATTCTAAGGGTTAAAGTGAGCAGACTATAGTCATAGATAGTTATTTTGCGCATGCAGTGGTCGCAAATTTTGTTTTTATTGCTTGCCCGACCTAACAGGATGTGGCTGTCCAACATCCCGTGACCCAAATATCCTTATCTGGTAGATTTTCATCGGCTCGGCTCGAAAATGTTAACGTAAACATCGGCAAGCCTTGAAATTCCAACATGTTAAAAGCAATAAACTTGATACCAAAAGACAATGGCTTGGTGTTGGCTTGGCTTGACTTGGTGCACTTACACGCTGACCCCACTGTAAAGAACACCAAGCTCGGCTCGGAAAGAGCTCGGAATTCCTACGCGTTTCCTAGCCTTGCCCGATATCAAAAGACACCAGTGCACTCTTATTTCTCTCCTGGTCTACCTGCCATAATAAGGCTGTTCAACACCCGACATCCCGTGATCTGAATCTCCTTGTCTGGCAGATTATTCCTCATTGCCATGGCAACCAGCTTCTTGCCCTTGGAATCCATGAGTAATCCTTCCTCCGATCTGGAGAGCTCCAGTAAGTAAGTAAATGCCTCGCGTACACAGACTTCAAAGTCGATCATGTTTGCCAAGTATTCCAATACTCGATAAATGCCTTGGTCCTTTGGTACAGGCCCTGAAAAATGTTAACAAATGGGTCAATATGATTCTGATCACAGGTTGAAGTAACGGACCGAGGTCTATAATTACATGAAATATGACTAAAAGCATCAATAAATGAAGAAAAACAAGAAATGCGTCTGTCGAATGCGGATGCCACCTGCAGCATACTTGAGAAACTGTGACAAAGTGGTTAACCGAAAAGTGTGACGGATGGAAGGACGGACGGACGTTCTTACAGTACTATACTTATGTGGCTTATCACATGTTAAATATTAGCCACATAAAACGATTTTTAGCCACATAAAAGGATTTTTTAGGTGGCTAATTGTAACCAACCCTATCCTTTACCAAGTCCATAACCCTGTGGGGCTAGCCACATAAGTACCCTAATGTGTGCCCGGATGGACAGGCGGACAGACGGACAGACGGTCCAAACACTATATGCCACCCGTTTCCTCGAAACCCGGTGGCATAAAAACAGATTATAATGGAGTATATGGAGGGAGTAAAAAAAATATATTTTTTTTTCTTCATTTATTGATGCTTTTAGGCATATTTAATGTATTTATAGACCTCGGTCAGTTACTTCAACCTGTGATTCTGATCAGCCCGCATATACGTATATGCAGTTTGGTATTTATATCCACGTTGTTTCTTGGCTGAATGTTTTAAATGATTCATAGTGATGGAATTGCATTGCCAATTAATTGCTGTCATCAGTTATGTATTGCAATTAAACACATACTCCAATTTCATCTATTTATTTTTAAATTTGGCAAGAACGCAAATAATTCATTTGATGAACAACTAAATCTCATTATGGTGCCATACAGACCAGTCCTATACATGGCTTTTCGGGTATCCTTGAAATTAAAATTGGCAGAATTTGTTGGTTTGACATCATGTAGCTTAGTTTCATCTAAGCAACATGATGTCACCTCAACAAACTCTCCAAGTCCTATACATGGCTTTTCGGGTATCCTTGAAATTAAAATTGGCAGAATTTGTTGGTTTGACATCATGTAGCTTAGTTTCATCTAAGCAACATGATGTCACCTCAACAAACTCTCCAAGTAAGATTGACATATAGTGCAATTGTCATAAAACGTCTGTGTCAAATGTAAGCTCTAGCGCAAACTATACCACAAAAACACCTGATATACAAAATACCGCACTAGTGTATTTGTAATATTTGTTACTATCATGTTAATTTGGCGCAACTCGGGCATGAATTCCTCAGCAACAATATATAGAGAATACCAGCTGACTGTATTTTGATATCCAGTTTATCAGGCAAGGCTATGAAAGGCGTAGGAAATATTGTTTGAACTAAATGCATATGAATTCTGAGGCATTCCTACCGCTTCCCACACTAGTCCGATAACATGATAACATGATATCCACAGACACTAGTCTGGTATTCTATTTATCAGGTAACATTTTATGATCAAATATAAAATAGTTTTTGTTGAAAAGAATGTTTTCAATTTGTTGTAACCCGGATATTCGTATGTTATCAGTTGCTTGTTACCTGATAAAATTCTTATGCACTTCAATGCAACCCTAAACAACTAACAAAATAAATATTCTAAATGGTTTTGGTAATTTATGTGATAGATTGTTTTAACCCTTCCTATTCTGTTGACGGAAATTGCCGTCTGCTGTTTTTCATTTTTGCTTTAATTCTTAACAAAAAATTGGTTTTGACAGCATATGAGAATCGTCTCCAGTGGAGACGATTCTCATGTGCTGTCAAAACCAGGTTTTTGTCGAGAAATATTGAAAATAAAACATTTCCAGCAGACGACAACATTTAATTCAGCGTAGTAAGGGTTAAGATCTTCTAACTATCAACAGAATAAATAGCCACTAAATACTATGCTAGTAAATTTATGAATAGTCTACAGTTCTAGAGATGGAATGATATTATGATGGAGATATAAGACATGATAGATGAACTATGGGTTACAGTTCTTCACCATAGTGACCGTTTAGAGAAAGTAAGCAGGGGCTCACGTATACCCCCAACCGCCGCCTGGACCGACAATTACAAACTTTAACGTCGACGGACGAACAAACGGACGGACAGAAGGAATTACGAAAA
This sequence comes from Conchocele bisecta, assembly GCA_029237695.1. Lineage (NCBI taxonomy): Eukaryota > Metazoa > Mollusca > Bivalvia > Lucinida > Thyasiridae > Conchocele > Conchocele bisecta. The sequence goes on along the minus strand of CM055271.1, from coordinate 2,123,047 downwards.
CTATGGTATATAACCCTCGACATACTTCATTTGCCGGGGTATAATTATGCAACTATTTACATGTTAGTAGTTTGTGTTAGGAAGTGATAAGGAAAGAACTGTAGAGCTACTGATGTGACGGTAAAAGAAAAAAGTGCAAGGGTTTAATGTGCCAGCAACAGCTAAGGTCATACGGAGACACAACATCGGTTTCCAGTCTGAGACGAAAGACCAGTGGGATGGAAATATTACAAAAGTATTTTTTTGCATGTTATACATAGTAATTTATGTCGGAGAGTGAAATTTGTATGCTGCAGTGACTGGAGAAATGGGGCTTATTGCATTTACACCCAGTGTCGACCCAGACCAGTCAACGAATCCACTGATCAGGGTCTGCACTGGTCTTCATTCAGTCTGTGAAACATGCGTAATGCTTCCAACAAATAGCATAGATGAGTGTGCCAGACTGGTCGCACATGTTATAAGCCCCAGTTCTCCAGTCCTGTAGCCTATTTCATCAACATTGCAAAGTATACTTTACTAGCAAAGTATACTTTGAGGGAGTAATCATTTATTTTTCCTGAAATGCATTATTTCATATAGAACTAACAAATGCATATATTTGATGATTAAAAGTATGCAGAATTATTATACTGAATTTATTACTTTATCACAGCCAAATTGGCTGTGATAATGTAATAAATTCAGTATAAAAAAAAAAAAAAAAAAATTATCATAAAATTGAAAATTTCTCCCTCAAAGTATACTTTGCTACGAAAGTATACTTTGCAATGTTGATGAAATAGGCTACTGGTCTTATACACATCTAATGACAAAAAAGCTAGAAGGATAGCGGGTTAATCCAACTTACCTTCCTCTTTATCACCTATACAGATTATGGATGTTAAACCAGTCACTAAACTTTGTACGACTAAAATGTTTGTAAGTGCAAAATTATGATAGTCTGTAAATTTCACATTAACGATGTTTTCTTGTTAACAATTATTGGATTTACATTTATTGAGCATATGCTGCATATGCTCAATAAATGTAAATCCATCAATTGAAATTTCCAGAGGATCGTAAATTTTCACTTACAAACATTTTAGTCGTACAAAGTTGAGTGAAATGGCCCCAGGTGTACAGGGTGAGGGATCATGTGGTTTCCGAATGACGTGACGTTTTAGATGTGTTTGCAGTAATTTCCTTTAATACCTTTTTAACAGAATGGTAAATTTTTATGAAACAAGGCGCAGCAAATGCAAAACTGGTAGCCTTTTATTGTACAGTTTGCTTTTAATCTCATAATAATGTCGTATTGACGAAGAATCTGTTACAATCAACGATCCTACAATCAACGTAAATACAAATTTAGAGCATGTGAATGTAATACACTGTTTCCTTGTAAACAATTACTGGACTTACATTTATTGAGCATAGGCTGCATATGCAGCCTATGCCCAATAAATGTAAAGCCATCAATTGAAATTTCCAGACGATCCTAAATTTGCACTTACGAACATTTTAGTCGTACAAAGTTTAGTGAAACGGCACCCTGGTCATTAGTACATCAATTGACCAAGGTCTGCAAGCAAACGGCATCTAGAGAATAGTAGGTTAGTGTCGTGAATGGGAAAAAATATCTGGCAAGGCTTAGGAAACGGGATGAGCGAGGCTCTGCCGAGCACATCCCGTTTCCGTGCCGCGCCAGATATTTTTGCACATTCACGGCACTAACCTACTATTCTATTTATTCCGTCAATACCTACAAATTCATACGCAGTGATTAGGTCATATTGACAGGATATCAAAAATGTTTCACGGCACCGTGTTTCGCGACACATACGCACTGTGTTGACGGGATAAAAACAGTACTCGATTCTGCGAGAAAGTTATACGTTGTTGTAAAGAACTATTAGATCACCTATAAAACACGTCAGTCAGCGTCTTTGGTGCGCTATGTATCATCAAAATCTGTCCATTTGTTAGGAAGATTTCAAAGAAAACCTACTGTAAAAATGACGTCACAGATTACACCACATCGGAAAATGTAGTTCGGAAACCATGTGATCCCATACTCTGGTATATAGATAAAATGTATATGAAATTACTAAATATTAAATTATTAACTAATATTGAATAATAATCCCACATAACATCATAGTATGGCAAGGCCGTTGCGGCGAACCGAGGCAGTTGCCTCGGTAGAAATTTGGCCGATTTTTCTTTTTTACAATGAGGGTCGCACTACGCGCTCCCACTGGATACACGTTTCATAAGATTTGCCTCGGTAGATTTTTACCTCTGGCTATGGCCCTGCATGGTGTATGAAATATGGTGTCTCTAGACTTGTATTGAACGACAACAGTAGCCGATTTCACCAACATTGCAAAGTGTACTTTTCTAGCAAAGTATACTTTCAGGGAGTAATCATTTATTTTTCCTGAAATGCATTATTTCATATGGAACTAACGACTGCATATATTTGATGATTACAAGTATGCAGAATTATTATACTGAATATATTACATTATCACAGCCAAAATGGCTGTGATAATGTAATAAATTTAGTATAATAAAAATTAATAAATTTATCCTAAAATTGAAAATTTCTCCCTCAAAGTGTACTTTGCTAGAAAAGTATACTTTGCAATATTGGTGAAATCGGCTACTGGTACAAAAAGAGTGCTGAATGTTTCATATACAACAGGAAAATGGAAGAGGAATTATGACATTGTCTATATATGTGGCTGTGAATGGAGAAATGGGGCTTATGGGTTTTGCGACCAGTGTAGATCCAGATCAGCCTGTGCATCCGCACAGTCTGATCAGGATCTGCACTGTTCGCCATTCCATCAATGAAACACCTGTCATACTTGTAACAAGCAATATAGATCGTTATCAGGCTAACGGGCCCGTTTCACTAAACGTCGTACAACGAAAATGTTCGTAAGTGCAGATTTAGAATAGTCTGTAAATTTCAATTGATGGCTTTACATTTATTGAGCATAGGCTGCATATGCAGCCTATGTCAATAAATGCAAATCCAACAATTGTTTACAAGAAATCATTGTTAATGTGAAATTTACAGACTATCATAATTTTGCACTTACGAACATTTTAGTCGTAGGAAGTTTAGTGAAACGGCCCCCGGGAGCGTGATATTTATACTGGTCACAAATCCTGTAAGCCCAATTTCTCCAGTCACAACCACATGTGAGACAGGAAAAAATTCCAATGCTGAATTAGATTTCATCATCTTTTGTTTTTATTTCTTTTCCATTTTTATCACAATAAAAGGATCAGGGATTCCGCTGGGGAAAATAAAATAAAAAAATTGCCACTTCAAAAAAAAGAAATAAAAAAAATATAATTTTTTATCGCCAATTGTTTATTTTTATCGCCAATTGCGAAAGTGGCGATCGCCAGCGGAATCCCTGAAGGATGCTTTGACAACAAATAAGCATCGTCTTCATGAGAGTAGCTAAATTTCTCACCAGGTCAATAAACAATTTATGGTATAAAAGGTGCTTAATAATCATCGTATTCTAATGACGAGTCACGTTAACTTACGCATATCCGTGGCCATAGTGGATGCCGACTTTATCCGCTTGCGTTTCTCCAGCTGTGTCGAGTCACTCATCTCCACACATGATCGGATATAGTCATTGTTCAGTAGACCACTGGCACAGAATAAAAAGCAATAGGATTAGTACTAATCTTAGTTCTTTTATAATCGAGGGGTGGTGACATGTAGGAGATCAGCTATCTGTTTATTGATTTAATGGTGTTTAACAGCCTGTCAACAACTGTGGTCATTTTAGGTCAGGTTAACGGGGTCGATTCCCATATTTTACTTGTTGTGAGGGATAATAATTTGTAAATACTACTTATCAAAAAATAAGAAAATACATGTAAGTTAACAAAGTTGACCAATAATAGTTAGAAGTAAATATTTGTCAAGTTAACAGTTAACAAAAAAAACTAAACAAATAGTTCCAACAGTTAACAATGTGAGCCATTAATAAGTAACAGTAAATATGTTGGTAAAATATCAGTTAAGAAAAAATAAAGAATGTCAATAACAGGCTAACAGCTTAAACGCTGAATTAAATTTTGTCGTCTGCCGGAAATGTTTTATTTTCAATATTTCTTGACAAAAAAAGTTTTGACAGCGCATGAGAATCGTCTCCACTCCAGTGGAGACGATTCTCATGTGCTGTCAAAACAGTTTTTTTGTTTAGAATGAAGACAAAAATGAAAAACAGCAGGCAACAATTTCCGTCTCCAGCGATGTGAGGGTTATACCCATCAACCATCCCACCCCACGCACAACCAGCCCACACCCTCACCATCGTCGTTGGAAACATGGTCTGCCAATTTGTTGATCATAGGCTAGTGCTTAATACAAATTATTCCGAGCATGTTCTCCAAGTTCGTACGATGTTTGTTATAATGTTACCTAGTACCGTCTACACTTGTTACCTCAAACTCTCTTAATTTAAGTCAAACTACTGAAAACTGAAAGTGAAATTGTTGGTCCCAAGTACCGGTACATGTTTTCCCATATAATGACTCTCGTTTGCTCAAATTTTCGTTAACTCAACGTACTTGCCTTGGTACCATGGACTTTGAGTAAACGAGTGTTGACTGTACATTAAGCGTGTCCACTAATGCTACCATTGACTACCGACATGTAAGAGTCATTAAATATGAACAATTCCACCAAAGGTTTCACAAAATCTGGTGTTGTTGCGAATTTTGTAGGAAGCGTTCGATTTGCACTTACGATAAACTTAGTCGTATGAAGTTTAGTGAAACTACCCCAGGACAAGGTGTGAAAACCTCTGTTAGCTTAATAACGGTTAAGGCATTTAACAGTCCGGTAAGCTAACAGAGAATTTGAGCAACCAGGCCCAGGTAGTTGGATTGGCCGAGTACACGGTTAGAAAGTTTTATAAGCACCGGGGACCAGATCATTTTGTACATTCACATGTTCACATCGTCTAATCAGGATCTAATTGCATGCAAATTGTACATGAAGAAATGAATAGTGAGAAATTGTATAACTTGTAGCGCCATCTGTTTTCAGTTTCTCCGATAATATATAGGGTGAAGTTTGCTTACATTGCGGTACACCTCTGTGATCGATTCACCTTCAGCATGCACTGTAACACGGAGATCAGTGGGTCCGAGTAGTGCTGAAATAGACATATCCGTATTGATTCAAATAAACGCCTCCGGGGCTATGCATATCGTGGGGATCAAAACGTGGCAAATAGGATCAAATTATGTTATTTTCATATACAAAAGCCATTTAAAACAGTGTTTTAAATGGCTTTTGTATGTGAAAATAACATATTTAGAATGCAAATATGGGACTACTGTTAGAATAAATACGGTACATAATTATACAGGCCTCGACAAATCCACTCGTCCACTAGTATTGGCGAGTGAATTTTGGATCTGGACGAGTGATAATTTGAGTAGTGCCCGAAATAGAGATACATGTGTATTGTTATTTTCAAAGAACGTTTTTATATGTGCTGTGACTGAAGAAATGGGGCTTATTGGTTTTGCGATCATTGTAGATCCTGATCAGCCTGTGCATCCGCACAGCCTGATCAGGATCTACACTGTTCGCCGTTTCATTAATGAAACACCGGTCATGCTCCTAACAGGCAATATAGATCGTTATCAGGCTATAATAAGAGTGTGCCATTTGATCAGCAGCTACACTGGTCACACATTCCATAGTCCCGTTTCCCCAGTTACAGCCACATAATTAGGAATAATCTGATAAAAGTGAGTGAAAAATGAAAGGGTTTAACGTCCCATCAACAGCTAAGGTCATACCGAGACACGTCCTCGGTTTAAGGTCTCATCCGAAAGACCAGTGGGATGGAAATAATTTCTAACATTTCTTATATGTTGTGACCACTCATTTGAACCATCTCGAAATACCAGTGGGATGGAAATAATTTTGAATATGTCATATAATGGTGTGGCCTCTCATTTGGACAATCTCGAAATAGCAGTGGGATGGAAATAATGTCATATTTGTAATATTGTGATCACTCATTTGAAACAGCTCGATAGAGTGTGTGGTCGAGTGGCCCCGAGATGTCGAACTGCTGATCTTACGATCATGGGTTCGAGCCTCACGGGAGGCGTGCGTTTTGTCCTTGAGCAAGACACTTTATCCACACTGCTTCAGTCCACCCAGCTGCAAATGGGTACCAGCGAATTACCGGGAACCTCGATTGTATTTGTACGTGAGTATACTAGATATGAAATAAAATACCGATAAAAAATCTTGAACCAGTTGAAGGAGGCTTGTATACGGCAGAAGCAGACCAGTGGGATGGAAATAAATAATTGTTCATATAATATTGGGATTACCATTTGAACCGTCTCATCGAGTGGTCACAGTAGATAGTTCTGGTAAGAAAATATTTCCATCAGCAAAATGATGTATCCCCAGAATCAAAATCAGTTTACTTTACACTTTAACCCTTTCACCCCTAAGTAACTGGAATGAATTTGTATACATTAATTTTGCAACCAATCCAATTGTCACAAAATGATTTTCAGACTAGTTCATTTATGAAAAGGGGGTGTTTTTGTTCTCAAAAATATGAAAACGACTTGCAAAAAGTGCAGATCCTGATGAGACGGCTTGTCACGATACCAATACCACTATACAGGCCTGTGGTGTTGAAAGGGTTAAACAAGAAGGCAGTTACCTCAGCAACAGGCTCGAAGACCTCACTAAGAACAGTTGGATTCTCACGAACTTCGCGCAATTTGGCAATCGCCTCGGAACTGTCGTACATGAAGGTCGTCACAAGTTCAAACAGGACACAGCCTAGCGACCAAAGGTCGCTCGCTTCACTGTAACCATGGCTACTGACCTCCGGCGCCATATAGTTCATGGACGCTGCAATGTACAAAGTTTCATGGTAACTGAAGGACTGGCATATATATAGGTCGTCACCAGGACAAAAGGAGACAGCATAGCGACCAAAGGTCACACGCTTCACAGTTACCATGGCTACTGACCTTTGGTGCGATATTCTTCATGAAGGCTGAAATGTACAAAGTTCCATGGTATCCAATGCATTATCATATTAAAAGATTGTCACTATGCTTGACTATGACCATGACTACATAGGGACTATCATATGTAAATGTGGCAGTGACTGGAAAAATGGGGCTTATGGGATTTGTGACCAGTGTAGCTCCTGATCAATAAGCACATTCCTGTAGCCTGATAACGATTAGTTTACATGTTAGAAGCATGTCGGGTGTTCCATTGGTGGAATGGTGACCAGTGTAGATCTTGATCAGACTGTGCGGATGCACAGGCTGATCTGGAGCTATACTGGTCGCAAATCCCAAGAGACCCATTTCAGCTGTCACATCTACAAATTCCGTCGCAAGTTCAAACAGACGAGGATATAGTTATGGAGAAAAACATTTCCCAGCGATCTGAGGTCACATTTTCACTGTAACCCACGACATTACCAAGCTTCATCAATAGCTTCCTCACATTGATAGCTATCAACCCACTGTCATGAGGGTGACCTTGACCGTCACCTTGGCGACCTTAACCTATGTCCAAAATTTACACCCCAAATTGGTGATGACGCCGGAATTGTGACCGCTGTGTCTCACTATCCACTATCGTACACTATTTTATCGTACAAAGTTTAACGAAACAGGCCACAGAAACACGTACATACCTATGTTGGCGCGGGTACAGGTGATAGCGTCTCCCATGACTGTCGCCACACCAAAGTCCCCGAGGGCCAGGGTGTCGTCTTGTTGCACGTACATGTTACTGGGCCGTACATCTCTGGGGGAATAATGTGGTTACAAAAAATAATTAATTTTGTTGCTTTTAAGCCAGGCAATCAAAATAGACTTTGGTACGTTTAATACAAGGTTTAACAGCCGGATTGGCTATTTTTGGTAGTTTAGATCGCAGGTTGAAGTACCGGACCAGGATCTTACCTAAATGCATCAATAAGTGAAAACAAATAGCTATCTTTTCACTTATTAATGCTTTTAGGTATATTCAATGTATTTATAGACCTTAGAATCTTCAACCTGTGTTTTAGAATATTGTTTAACCAATCTTCATGCACGATACTGATTCATAGGTATCAAAATTTCAAATATTTTCCCAAATTTATTCTCAATGAAAGCAAAGGTCGTTATCACTCATTTGAAACATCTGCTTAATATTTGTGATTGATTTTGAAATTGAATTTGTGGCTGTATGTACTTCTTTCGTTCCATATAGGTGAATAAAACATGAATGCATGTACATAACTACTGTCTGTTTCACGAAAGCTGCCCAAATCTTACGGCTATATAAACAATTCCAAAACAATACTTTTTTCGATAATATTAAATAAAAGGAAAATTTAAGAATGAGCCTTCTTTTTATTTCGGAAAATTCGGTCAAATATTGATTTTATTACGAAAAATTAATTTGTCTATGGGAATTTAACATGGAAAAAAACAAAAGTTAAATTCTGAAAATCGGTCCAATATTTCTGAAATTGTAAAAAATTTCCCCATATTAAATCCCCATAGACATCTTCACTCTGTGTGAAGATGTCTATGGGGATTTAACATGGGGAAATTGTTTTTTCGCAATAAAATCAATATTTAACCAAATTTCACGAAATAAAAAGAAAGCTCATTCTTAAATTTTCCTTTAATTTAATATTATGAAAAAAAAAATTGTTTTTTAATTATTTATATGGCCAAAAAATTTGGGCAGCTTTCGTGAAACAGACAGTAGAGAAAGTGAACAGAGGCTCACGGATACCCCCGGCTGCCACCTGGACCGACAAACAAAAACTTTAACGCAAATGATTAAAAAACTTTAACGCAAATTTCCAAGTAATTTGACCTTGACCTTGGACATGAAGGCTGCATGTGCGTGATATGGAATGAAAAGATGAATGATGATAAGGAAGTATATGCAGTTTGAGGTCAATCCGAGTTACCCCTACAGAGATTATAATGAGTACCCGAAAATGGGACGGACGAATGGAGGGACAGAATGACGAAAACAACGTACCCCTAGACATTCTTCGTATGCTGGGGGTATAAAAAGCAACATGGGTTACCTGTGAATAATATCCTTCTTGTGCACATATACGAGAGCTTCAATGATTTGTCCCAACCACTGTTTTATTGTCTGAAATGAGAACATTGTACATTTGTAAACAAATATTTGTAAACAAATATATGAAGTCATAGTAAGTCATATATAAAATGTTCCATCAAGTTTGTGACTGGAATATATTAACCCTTTCACCCCTAAGTAATTGGAATGGATTTTGATATGTTAATTTTGCAACCAATCCAACCGTCACAAAATGATTTTCAGACTAGCCCATTTATGAAAAGAGAGAGTTTTTTATCTTAAACATTACTTGCAGATCCTGATGACACGGCTCGTCATGAGCCGGCTCATTTGGATCTACATGTTTTGCCAATACCACTATACAGGCCTGTGGTGTTGAACGGGTTAAAAGAATATTGGGTACCCAAAACAGGTTACTGAAATCACAAGTAGCTTCATTTAGAATAATTTCCGGGACATCATAGGCACAATTGGTGGAGTTTGTTGTTCATTTGTCATCACATTTTTGGCTTTAAATTTAAATGAGCAACGTGACATCAAACCTGCACACATCACAAATTCTAATGCTGATAATGTCCAGGATGTAGTTCTAAGGGAAGTTACTTGTGAAGTTGAACAAATGATAAGGGAAGTGCCAGGCACCCTAACTGCAACAGATCACTTGAATCCAAGTAAGATGTCCTCATGGACTGGTCGGTAACATATTTATGTCACTACTGTCTGTTTCACTTTTTGCTGCTGACAAACTTTTGGTAATTAAACAAATTAAATCTAAAACATAGTTAAATGTAAGTACAAAAACAAAAAGTCACTCTCCCCTATTTTTTTTATTTGATGAATTATTGATTTTATTGTGAAATTAAAGTTTGTCGGTAGTTAAATGTGGAACAGACAGTAGTCTATACAACAGAACAGGTCATGAATAAGTCCGTTATTGCACAGGTGGAAGACTCGGATCGGTGACACAAAAAATCTCATTACCCCACCCACCTGGTCTCATACTGTACTGTTTACTACCCATAGCAAACAGGACAATGCAAGACCTGTAGCCTATTTCACGAACCTCCGTTAGTCGACTAAACTGTTAGCAGACTAAACTAAGTTTAGTCGACTAACCATAGTCTGCTAAATTTTTTGACATGTTTGCATTTCACGAACGATTTTGTAAGCCATGCTCAAAACAACCGTGGGCGCCGCCATCTTGGAATTCCGTCGTCTGCTATTTTGCTTAGTAGACTAACCAAAAGTTTAGCCGACTAACGAGGAGGCTAAGCAAAGTAGACTTTGCTTAGTCAACTAACGTGTTCGTGAAATGCGTTTTTTCCCGTTAGTCGACTAACGGCCTGAAGTTTAGCAGACTAACCGAGTTTAGTCGACTAACGGAGGTTCGTGAAATAGGCTACAGGGGGCCGTTTCACTAAACTTTGTACGACTAAAATGTTTGTAAGTGCAAAATCATGATAGTCTGTAAATTTCACATTAACAATGTTTTCTTGTAAACATTTATTGGATTTACATTTATTGAGCATAGGCTGCATATGCAGCCTATGCTCAATAAATGTAAATCCATTAATTGAAATCTCAAGACTATCCTAAATTTGCACTTACGAACATTTTAGTCGTACAAAGTTTAGTGAAAAGTGGCCCCAGGTGGGTGGGTTATGGGCATTTTTTTTGTGTCACAGGTCCGAGCCTTCCACCTGTGCATTATCGCTCAGTAAACCTCACCTCCTCGTCAATGGCTTCTTTCTTCTCGCGGTATTTTTCCATCACGTGTTCCAGTGTGCCCTTGGAGAAATGTTCCATCAGGATGCACAGGTACACGGACGAATCCTGGAACATAGATATGTAATTGTCAGGCGCGTAGCTGCATTAAGGCACTGCAGGCCCGGGCCTGCAGAATTTTCGAGAAAATGGAAAAAATAATGTGCCAGAGTGCATCATTTACCTTCTAGTTTCGATTTTTTGTTATTGGGGAGCATGCCCCCAGACCCCCCTAGCATACTCGCACCAACGGTGCTCGAAGTCGTCAACCGAGCCTGCAGATTCAAATTGGCTAGCTACGCCCCTGATTGTGACTGTGATGGGCTTATGTGACATATATATGCGACTAGTCTTACAACAGACCATATCATGACTGGTCCATTATCACGACGAATAATGAAATATATATATAGAGGATCTTACACGAGTGATGATTTAATATGATATTTATTAAACAAGTTTATTGAGTTCATAACAAACAAGGCTATGCCGAGTTTAATAAATACCATATGATATCAACATAAATGTTAGATTCTTCTATTTGTTGCATAAGCACAATAGTATTCATTGAAGCTGTACTGGTCATCTATCGTGTTTTCTGCAGTGGCCTAATTTGCATATGTATTACACTAGTGTGTTATGATTTTTATTACACTCCCAGACAAAAATAATATCAAACAAGATACTAACAATTTATCAATAAGATATTAACAATATACTATTTAGTATATTGATACAGTATCTTGATAGTATAGCATAAAACAAGATACTAATAAGATACTTTCTAGCAAACTGGTAAAGTATCTCATTAGTATATCATTAGTATCTTAATGGTATATTGTTAAGCTCTGGATATTAGTTTAGTACATCCATAGTATCTTGTTAGAAGTACAGTATTGTATTAATATATCATTACACTTGACTGCAGTCTGATACAGTATTGTATTAATATATCATTACACTTGAACTTTTACTGAGGTCTCATACAGTATTGTATTAATATATCATTACACTTAATACTTATAACTGAGGTCTCATACAGTATTGTATTAATATATCATTACACTTGACACTTTTACTGAGGTCTCATACAGTATTGTATTAATATATCATTACACTTAATACTTATAACTGAGGTCTGATACAGTATTGTATTAATATATTCATTACACTTAAACACTTTTACTGAGGTCTGATACAGTATTGTATTAATATATCATTACACTTAATACTTATAACTGAGGTCTGATACAGTATTGTATTAATATATCATTACACTTAATACTTATAACTGAGGTCCGATACAGTATTGTATTAATATATCATTACACTTAACACTTAACTGAGGTCTGATACTGTATTGTATTAATATATCATTACACTTGTCAGTCTGTGCTCTGGAAATTATTGACCATGATCACAATACACATGTACGCACACATATATATATATGTATGTGTATTTAGCATTAGTATAGCATTAAACTTGCTTGTTCACGGACAGTGCATGTATGTTTGCGTATACATGTACATGTACCTGTGTGCTCATTTTCAATAATACTAATAGATGGACGCATCATTACATACATGTTGCACCCTTAATTAGGCATATTAAGTCGCACTTGATAGTAAAATAAAAACTAAGGAAATTGTGACTGTAAGACACGGGTCATGGATCCCCCCACCCATTGACAGCCTTGTCCAAGAAAAGTAATACCTAATGGACTTCTTTACTGGTACGCCGATAGTACATTGATGGACTTTGTGCATTATGACGGGTACCTTGTACATTAATAGTACAGTGTTGGACTTTGGTCATTTTCTATGGTCCACTGTTAGTAAATGGTTATATTTGTTCATTTTCACAAGTACTACAATGCTTTATTATTTTACTTGTCTCTTTTGACCATTAGCCTAATCATGTAAAGTAGCTGAAGATATAATATGATGGGAGAAACGTTTTGATGTAAAAAAATAGCATGTATTATAGAGTGTTACAGCGACATTCCGAAGGTCAAGGTCACGTCAATAGGGGTGGGAGTGTGTTGCACACATTCAGGTGGAGCATGTACCCAAATATTGAAGCAATTCTTCAAGTAATAATGAAAATATTACATGATGGAGTAACTATTACAAATTTGTTAACGTAAACGTAAAAAGACGGTCGTACAGACAGACACACATCGTCGAGAATGCTGCGAAAAATGTGGTTATGACAACAACAAATGACAAAGATCATACACAAACAAGTATCCATGGCAACACAGAATTGTGACATTGTGTTATCATACAACATAGATTGTGTTTGGCGTACGCTGCAGCCAGCAATTGCACATATGTACCAGTATGTAATACGATGTACATGTATGTAAGATATTATGATGGTGGAAAATGGAAATTAGTACGACAAACTTGCTCATAATGTACTACATTGTATACGGTATCAAGATTTAACGGCCACTCTAGTATAATTGGGAAACATAATCGTAACCAAATACTGATAACTCGAATTCAAATTATTGGTCACAATTACATGTTTTCCTATACGCATGTATAGTATAACTCTCGTAAACTCAAATTTTCGCTAAGTCATACTATTTCCTCAGTCCCTTGAATTGTGAGTAAACAAGTGTAGATTGTATTTGTAATCAAAGCATTTTGATGATTTCTCATAATTATGTGGCTGTGACTGGAGAAATGAGGCTTCTGGCACTTCTGGCTAGTGTAGCTCCTCATCCAATAGCACACTCCTGTAGTATGACGGGTTTTCGTTTCATTGATGGAATGGCGAACAGTGCAGATTCTGATGAGACTCTGATCTGGATATACACTGGTCAGAAAATCCATAAGCCCCACTTCTCCAGTCACATCCCCTTATGAAACACTTGTACAGATGAACTGATTCCACAGCTAACAGTATTTGAACTCTCAAATAACCTTCCATATTGCATCACAGTTTTTTTTCCTGGATAATAATATTATTTACAGAACACATTTTAATATTCAATATAAGTTCTGTAAACCACAGGTGTTTGCACAGATGGTCATTATTTTGGTGTCATATTGATATTTGGGTGGATTTTGTTGGTTTGGGGTAATGGGGTTTACAAATAGTTTTGTGCAACTACTATAATTCTCAAACATTATAATACATATGATAGAACTCGCCAATTAGATTGTTGTCATCTGCTGATTTTTGTTTTCATTTTTCTAAATATAAAATCATGTTTCAGCAGCAGCACAGTAGAATCTGCTCAGGTTTAGACAATTTTAATGTGCTGCCAAAAAGAAACAAGAATAAAATTCCAAATAAGCAGAGGACAATTTTTTGTTTCCAGCACATTACAGACACAATTTTAGTAGTATAGAGGGAGTCAAAATGATACCACCTAACGGTGGCATCATTTCTCCACCCTCTATACTACTCCACCACCCCCCGAAAAATCAAAAATTGGTTAACGAGGAAATTGTCTCCCACCAACCACGAAATATTCAAAATTGGTGTCATAAATACATCATGTTGTTTTCACGTCCAATTGACCAGAATAAAACAATAGTCTTAAAAAGGATTTATTTTTGACACCAATTTATGAATTTATTCTAATAAGTTTCTGATTTAAATGCGTCCTCGCGCAATAGTCTATATTCCAACACCATATTTTCCTCCTCCGATATAGCTAATTGATTCCGTAGATCAGCAATTAATTCTACCAGCTCTAGTCTACCACGTTCACCTGTAGCACAGGCAGCGTAGTTGCTTATGTCTAAAACAAAGATTTGGGCACTAACGAATTTACAAGGGCATCTGGGGCATTGAAATTGAGGGGGGACACAAGGAAACTTTCTACGTCTCGCTAGATGCCTTCGTAGATAGTCTTTACGCGTAAACGTCTTACAACAAGTCTCACACTCCATTATATATGTATATGTTTATGTTTATATTCAATTGGTCGTAAAAAAAAACATAATGTTTTCAAGACCAATTGAACAGATAAATTTCATAGGTTATACAAAAGTATATTACAGAAAATATGATAACGTCAGTAAACTAGAGCAGAAATAGAAAGTTTGAGAAGAAAAGCCGAATCTCTAGGGATTACTTATAGTAAACGGTTGAGAGTTAGGGGGTTGACAAAGTTGATAAATGCCACAAAGAATGAGGCGTTTACAGAAAATATGATAACGTCAGAAACTAGAGCAGAAATAGAAAGTTTGAGAAGAGAAGCCGAATCTCTAGGGATTACTTATAGTAAACGGTTGAGAGTTAGGGGGTTGACAAAGCTGATAAATGCCACAAAGAATGAGGCGTTTATGAAGCGGTTTACCCGCGCCTATAAAAGAGGGGCATTTAATGATATATCCAAAGCGGAGGAAGTTGGTAACAGAATTCAAAAAGAAAGTATTGCGGGGTTAAGGGCTAGTGTAATCAAACCTTCAAGCACAAATAATTTTGTCCCAAATTAGACGCCAAAATAAATAATAAGAAAAAATCTATCGTTAGCGCGATAGTGGAAAAAGGTGAAGAAATATTGGGGGCTCACGATGAAACATTGGAAAAGGTAGAAAATGGAAGACGGGTAGTTACATTATCCTTTCGTAAAAACATTAACATTAACGAGTCTGAACGCATGTCCGATAAACTCGCTCCGTATCTAACAACCAATTTTTTATTTGAGATATTCATATCTTACAAGCTAGAACATATGGAGGAAATTAAAAATGGAAAACCTAAAACTATAATATTTCACAAAAATCTCGTGGTAGCGAACCACTATCATCAATGAAAACCGTTAAAAAATGGCTGTCAGATAAGGAGCAAACACGAATAATGTCCGATAAAATAGACAGACCGAATACAAAGTGGAAGTTTGTAAGATGGGTAGAGGTTTTCGTAAAGCTAATACAGGGTAGTAGGGAATAGATTTGGGACTACAATCCAAAGAAGCGGCAGGAGGAGAACTTCCAGAATGGCTGAAGAATAAAAAAGGTATGTATTCTTTAGATAAGTATAATGACGACCTTTGTCTGTTCAGGTGTCTAGCTATGCATATGACAGATAAAAGACCCGACAGATGTACAGAAAAGGCGAAAGAACTTAGTAAGCAATATTTTGGTAGTAATGTGGTGGTTTCACCAATTCCTTTTTCAGATCTGAAAAAGGTTGAAGAGTTTTTTAAAATCGGTATAGAAGTATATCAACCCACCGAATGTAATGTATGGTGGTTGAAAAAGGTAACCAGCACACTATAAGGCAATAGGTAATAAACCAATGACAATAGGACTGTTTAATAATCACGCATTTCTGATAAAAAACCTTAAAAACCTATCTAAAATTTACGCCTGCGATAATTGCAAACAGAAATTCACGAAAGCGAGTAATATGAAGAGACACGGACCAAAATGTATGAAAGGTGAGACAAAAATAGTATGTGATGGTAATTATTTAGAGCGCGCGTTCGTCGGTTCGAGAAAGCGTTTTACCCAAAAGGTTCTAAAAGTTATGGGGCGATCGATTGGATGTATTCTGTGGAAAAGCGGGAGGGAATTCACATTCACCACGAACAGTGCGGACACGGAGGTGAAAGATGGATTTTAGGAGCTCCGGTAGATGGATACTGTCCAGAAACCAATACCGTATATCAATATCACGGCTGTTACTGGCACGGGTGTGAGATTCATGCAAAGCATAAAAAAGAAGAACGCGCATCCACAATGAGAAGAGATAAAGTTATTAGAAAAAGCAAAGAATTCAACCTAGTAGTTATGTGGAATGCGAATTCCAAAGAACGGTAAAGATATAAAGATCGGTTGTGACACTACTCTTTATCCATATCAGATAGTATACGATTTTGAGGCGTATACGAAGCTGAGCACGTTCCGGCAAGCGTTAGTATAGGAGATAATTTCTCAGGAACAGTAACTCATATTTGTGATAAAGATCCCGCAAAACTTATAGAAAAATTCGTAGAAGATTTGAAAGTCAGGGGAAAAGCTATAAGAGAAGAAGTGTGGTCAAGATATAAGTTTAATACGGAATATTTACGTAAAAACCAAATCGCCAAGATCGAACAGTGGATAGAGCAAGTACCGGTTATAGGTTTTTAACAGCAGTAAGTACGATATAAACTTAATAAAGAAATACCTAGTAGGCGAACTGACATCAACAACAAAGAAAGTAATGGTCGGAAAACGTGCAAACTCAACAATATTTCTATTTACTCCAGAATTTAGATTTCTTGATGTAATACTTTATCTAGGACCTGGTGTAAGTTATGATAGTTGGATAAAAGCCTACGACTGCAAAGGACAGAAATCTTTCTTTCCTTATGAGTGGTTCGATTCTCCAGACAAACTGGATTACCCAGGACTACCCGATATAGAGAATTGGTATTCCAAACTATCTGGGAAAATGTAATAGATGAAACAGAATTAAGTAAATGTCGTAGAATTTTCGAAGAAAATAATATGAAAACTTTCAGAGATTGGTTGAAATATTATAACGATTTAGATGTAGCACCGTTCCTAGAAGCGGTGGAAAAAATGTGTGAATTTTATAAACACAGAGGTGTGGATATTTTCAAAGATGCGGTAACACTACCTGGAGTAGCTATACAATATTTATTGAGAGGAACCATTAAAGAACAAAAATCTTCAAAGACGATTATACCGGAGGATGCTCTATATGCACCAAAAGAAGAAACATACGAAATGATGAAGGACGCTCTAGTTGGTGGTCCATCAATAGTATTTACACGCTATGCAGAAGCCGGTGTTTCCAATATTAGATCAAATGAAAGTAACAAACCTTGCAAGGCTGTTTTGGGGTACGATGCAAACGCGTTATATTTATCTACGTTAAATAAAGAGATGCCGTGTGGGAGAGAAACTATACACCATATAGATACCCCACATAACCCTAAATTTATTAAAAAGATTTGTAAAAGAGTTTTATCTGGAGACTGGTTTGGGGTTGCGGAGGTGGATATAGAAGTTCCACACAACTTAAAACATAAGTTTTCTGAAATGTCCCCAATATTTATAAACAGAGAAGTAGAGGTTGATGAAGTTCCCACACACATGTTAAAATATTTGGAAGATACTGGAAGAACTAGAGGAAATGGAAGAAAATTGGTGGGATCTATGACCGCCACTAAAGTATTGCTGTACGCGCCACTGTTGATAAATGGTATTTAAAACACGGCCTAGAAATAACGGGAGTTCATCGTGTTATAGATTATATTAGTGGTAAACCCTTCGAATGGTTCGCAAAAGAAGTTACAGCCGCAAGACGAACAGGCGATGTAGAACCAAATAAGAAACGCATTAGCCGACATAATGAAATTATTAGGAAACCTCGTGTAGTGGAAAAATATAGAGGTCAACGGAGAGTACAATTAAATACGACATATACACAAGACGAAAACTGTGTTTGACAAGCGTTAAGATCTGCATTCTTTGATGATTTGGAAGAGATAGAAAGATGCGTACGAAATTCTTCCGAAAAACCCGGTGGTGCATTAAAGAGACCATTCCATTGTGGAATTAGCGGTTTAATCAACTAGCCAAAATTGAGATGTTGGAATTTTACTACAAATTTCAGATAAATACCATAAAAAGAGAAACATTGAATTAAAATACAGATGGATACAGAAAGTAACATGTATATAGGCTTAGTGGAAACGATAGAGGAATTGATTAGCCACCTAACTTACTAGACAGTTTGAAAAAAGGAAAAATAAAGAAATGGTTGGCCTTGGGATACAACTGAGCGAAAGAGAGCCGGACTTTTCAAAATGAATTTAGCGGATAGGGCGATAGCGTTATCTAGTAAGTGTTATTTCGTAGAAAAAAAAAATTAATTTCACTAAAATAATTTGGAACAAATTAAAATTAAAAATAATCTCGCCGAAAGGAATGGTCCAAGAGAACTAACAATTTAAATTGGGATATATATAAACGAGTACTAAGTGAAACTACAGAAATGGAAAACACATTAAGATGTATCGCAAATAGAGGATTTAAAATGAAGACGCGTTATGACAACGTAACTGTCAACAAAAATTAGGACTCTCGGCATAACTACGATAAAAGGACGCGTGTTACCAGACGGAATACAACCGACATCTCTAAAGAATACTAACATCCGGGGGTAGCTGGGTGTCAAGAAGCACCATAAGAAGTCTTCGCGAACAAACCGCGAGATGGACCATCAGCAGTCAAATAATAGAGCACGGGCTCCTCAGGTTTTGGTATAGAGCGATCCAGATTAAATACATTCATTGACACACTGAATCAGTCGCAGCGGCGGCTGCCACCCTTCGAGCTCTCCCGGTAGATAGATGTACCACGTCAATATCTGATGGAAGTCGCTGCTCCTCTAAACCAACGGTCGCTCCCGCAGCGAGCACGGCAAGAGGGCTTGCTCCGTCACCCTTAAAACTTGGATACATCTACAGCTTCTTACAACTATCAATCTGGTCACCTCTCCGTTCAGTGTGGAGACCACAGGCGGCAGTCTGGCCACCCACTCGGTCGAATCGCGAATGAGGGTCGACAAGTTCTTTAGCGAATTGGTGTCCGAACAGTCTCTCTCAGCCATGGTTCGATTGAAGCGTTCCACGATCCCCTGGTCCCGGTGGATGTTGACGCGGCCGCTCTGAATATAAACTTTTATGCTTAACAATAGATGAGAGACCGCGCCCATGAACTCGCGGCGGGATCGACCTAGGAGAAGATTCGGCCATTTGGAAGGAATCCTCTTATATATTCGGGAAAAGCCTCGGCCACTTCCTTATACTCTTTAGTGGGCCACCGGCTCAGGCCCCCTTGTAACGACTACGCTACGTCAACGGATTGGTCCAGTGCCGTATTGTACCAATTTTGCGACCGAAGCGCATCGTGAGGGAGAAAAAGGAGATCCGCTTTGTGAACTGGTTCGGCACCGGAACGTCGCAATTTTGGGCGCGGATATTGTGAGGCGCGGGTAAATAATCTGCAGATGGCCTGCTTCTTGAGACCATATCCTTGACAGCGTTTCTGAACCCTGGGTCGCCGCCCGCGAGGTTTCTTGATGGCCGCGAGGTCCTTCAGTAGCCGCGTGTACTATAGTATGTATTCGACAGCTGCGCGTTAGTTTTGGTATCAAGTTTGCAGCGTGTTTCATCTTATGCGAAGTATTCTAATATATCGGACAATCTCCAACATGCCCTCGCCAGTATCGTCCGGTAATAATAAACCTTTGTTGGAAAAGTACAATTGCGATTGTCGCTGCAGCCCCAATCGCGTTTAGGGTTGGAACAGGAAGGGGAAATCTAATTCATCCAATTCCCAGGATTGGTGTAGAATCTAACATCCGCTTTGCGAAAAGGTGTGGCCCGCTTTTTTCGTCCTCGAGACAACCTCGGGCCAAACGAATCATACTCTTTGCACCAGGTAAACGATGTTTTTTGGGCATTGTAGCCTACATCACTCATAGCGTTTATAAAGTTCGTCAACTAACATCGTTCTATATAAATATATATTTATAAAAAAAAAATGTTTAATTAATTAATTTAAATCTCGATTGAATATAAAGCCCGTCCGAGACCCACCACACCATTTCACCAACGATGATGAACGCGATCTCGCGGTCCTTTATGGGGCCTGACGGTATCATAGAAATCTGAAAGTTGGCTCGGGATCCATTGGAACGAGACTTTTGTGCGGATATGCCAGCGCGTACTCTGCGGTTGGCTTCTTCAACGTTCTGAAAAGTTTGCGCGGCGTGATTTTTCCGCGGCGAAGCTCTTCATTGACACCAGTCCCGAGATGGGCGGTTCGTTTTTTCGACCATAGCTTCCTTTGCGCTATTGAGTTGTTCTATAACAGCTAAATCATGACGCTTTACCGCTCCTCATCCACCGTATTTTTCGAGCTTTCATTTTAGAGAATATAAAGTTGCTACCTGAGAACGCCAATGCGTTTACAAGCGCATCCACCTACTATTACTGCCATTGAAGCCATTTATTTCCATATATTAACTGTAGAAATTTCCAGCTTTATCTAGATAATCCTCCGTGTCCCAAACGCGTCCGCTACATCTAAGGTCGCGAGCCCTACGTTCTCACAGTACATTCCAATTGGGAGCGTTCCTCCTAGGGCCATCTTTGATAGTCGAGCCATACCCCGATACTGAAACGCCGATATCACCTACGGCGTGATAAACGCATTCACTAACATTTATACCATCTTGTTCAGCCAATGTATAATTATTCGGCATATAAAATGGGTCCGCGATCAATGTTTAAATGGGGCGCATCCAAATTCAACATTGTTGAATATTGTGTTTCGTAACTTTCTTCTGAACACTGGGCTGGCTTTGTTTTTTGGGGAATTTCCAAACGCACAGGGCACCAACAACTTCCAGACCACCACGAACAACCCAACTCCCAATTCACGAATTTGGGTTCAATCGGATTCGCCAACTCCAACGGTAGTTGGTATTGGGTGTTGAGTGTGCTTTCCAATTCGTGAATTGGGGTGTGTTGTACTCAAACTCTGTATTAACAATGTTTTGCTGAATCTCCGTCCCCGATTGCAACCCAATCTCGATGGAAGTTTAGCCTCTCGATAGACTCGGCGAGTATTTTTATCTTGTTTAACTTTTCGGTGGCACCGCCGCCCTCCCAGCGCCTGTCTTTTTGGGATTTTTTATATGCGGTATGTCATCCATGGCGGAGTAACACTCTTGTTCGATTGTGTTGGAGCAATCTGTTCAACTCCCGTCACTCTCGTGGGTGTGTCTTGTGTCATCATTTATAATATTAATATTAAGCGTATATTCACGTGGGCATATATGATCCAAAATTGACATGTTTACCCTTGGTCAAACGCGGTTTGTCTAGTGAGCTAAGTACATTCAAACTTTGATAAATTGAGCAGCATGCCGTTCTAAAGGAGTGTGTCCCTAAAAAAGGGTCAGTCTCTAGATCATCAAATCACCCTCAGTGTTTGGTATAGGGAGAAAGTCTACTAACGGCGGTAGCGTACAAATGAAAAGCCCCGATCGCAAGAGTTTTTGTCATCTCTGCTCCAATTGGATTCGTATACGCGCATACAATTTTATCGATCCTCCGCATCTGACATCTTATCCACTCTGAAAAACTGAGAGAACGCCTACCTAGATAATGCTCCCGATGTCCCCCGCAACCAGCGCATCTAGCCCTCTCGTCGCGCGCGGCATATTCATTTTCATCGATCGTTGCAACTCAACCCAATACCAACCCCCATCCGATTAGCTCTTTCCGGATTCATTATTGTTGGCAGTCGGAGTTGAGGTTTCTTCTGTTAGCTGATCGAGAAGTTCGTCGCAGTTCATTTTTCTTAAAATTATTTAACTATTCTAAACCAAGTCTCATCACTTTAACATATTTATGTTATTACAAAAATAATAAATTGCGCACACACCCATACTTATGATCACCATTATGCTCGCAACAAGTCTCAGCAGCGGAGCCCACATTGTTAACATTGTTTCAGTATTAGTTCAGTATTTGTTCAGCCTTTGTTTCAGCATTTGTTCAGCAATATTCAGCATTTGTTCAGCATTATCAGCATTTGTTCAGCAATATTCCAGCATTTGTTCAACAATTGCTAAGCATAGCAATACTATTTTTTTACTATTGCATTTTCCCTAATTTTATAATTTTCCCTAATTTTTTCAAAATATTAATTATAAATAAATCGTTTAGATGTAGTTGATAAAACTTTATAAGCATTGTTTGAATCAGTCTTTAGAGCAGAAGCCTTGGCGTGCTTATTTTCCGAAAGTATCTGAGAACCTCCAGGCGCTCCCTCGCGCGTTGGGATAACGTCATCACATTCAAGACAGCATCGAATTGGATCTCGGTCCCCTTGCAGTGAAAGAGGGCACCCATTTCGTTTGCTCGCGCAGAACCTTGAGACGGCGTTGTAATTTTTGAGTGGATATCCATACGCTTTGCCTAGCATGGCGGCAGAAAATGCGAGCTCGAGAGCATGTCCTTCTTTTTGGTCATGCCGCCGCCATGGCTTGAGCAATCGTCAATCACGTATAGGGTGGGCTCGCCCTGAAATATTGAGTATAAACCACCGCAACCAATCGTGAAGCCTATCACCGGGTCAATAACGTATACATCAGGTCGTCATATCCACGCTGGCACCGCTGATAAGTATCGTTTGTGTCCCGCACAGTGGGACATAGGATCACAATGTGACGAAAGGCATCGCGGTAGGATCCCTCGAGTAAGTCGAGGAATGAAAACCGTTTTTTTTCCACATCCTGGTCGCCCACATAGTATGGGCAGAGGAGCATCTCCATCGTTAATTGGTATTGATTGCTAATTTCTTAATTTTTTCAAAATTATGTATTAAAAATCGTTAGAATTAGTATAAAAGATCGCTGATACGTATCGACCATCTTTCGATGTTGAGTTGTGCGTCTGTAATATATATTATAAGTACAAACTTTCATGGCCCGGCTCCGTCCAGCCTCTTTGGTTATCTGGATCGACACACCCACACTAGCGTTCTCAACTTGGCGTCCGCTAAACCTGTGGTATTTGTCAATCGTCGCTGGCTCGGCATGTCTAGCCATAACGCGTATTTGGTATTCAGGAACTCCTCAGGGAGACGGCGGCCGAGAGATGCAGGTACTTTAAGCAACTGCACGCAACCTCCGGAAGCGCTTAGATCCATAGCAGCAACTGCTTTCATACTTCATCCCACTGCTGGTGCGCTCGAAGACCCGCGCTGTAGAGTTGATTGGGACTCCCTCGATCGTCTCTCTACCTTCGTGATTTTGGGGTTATAGAATCTGTCGTTTTCATGCACCGAACGCCGAACCGAGCATCCTCCGAACAACATCATATACCTTTCATCGACGGAGATCGGGTAAGTTGACGTTAAAATTCCACAATGTGTCGCTTTTGTTTTTCGGCATCTTGCGATGGCGAAGAACCGGCTATCTAAAGTAATGACAACGCGCCCGCGTACGGGTTCTGATCAAACGCGCTAGTTCGGACGGTCATCGTGAACCATGTCGTACACCAGCGAAACATTATCGATCGTAACGTCGATAAACAGACGGGTGGCGTAAGATAACACTCGGACCTAGTCGTTTAACGTTAGTTCGATTCGAGGCGGTCAGCCAAAGCACTCTGATAGTAGGCATGAGACTCTCCAGCAACTCAAAGTCGAGCGGGATGTAGAAGCGGTTGCCGTAAGCACCCGCGACCGCGTTGTCACTCGGTTGTATCTTTACCTTGTTAGCAGCCCCGATTCAATTTGGTTACGTTTTTTATTTTTGCTGGTGTCAATACCTTGATAGACAGCGTTTTTCCAAGAGCTCGTGTGACGTCTCACAGGTCCTGAGAGCAATGGTAAACCGAGTCGCTGGTCCGTTCGATCGAGACATCACCATCTCATTACCAGAAATCTTTATCATGGTCTTCTTGACGATGGCGCACCCAGGTTCTGAACGACGGATCGAAGTCCCGTCCGTCGACGTTAGCGAATTAGAGAAAGCGAGGCGAACAGTACCCCGTAACAATGACGTCGTTACTCCGATGTTGGGGAAGCGGACTAAGAGCTGCTGGTTCTGGTCGAAATCGTCCGATGGTTTGTTCGTATAACGACACACTGTCTCACGCCTTTTGCCCGCGAGGGGCATCAACGCAGTCTGCGGTATGGATTTGAGTTTGGCGACCGAATTGACCGAAGACATAATTAATTTTTTTCAAAATTATTGAAACTATTAAACCCGTAATGGTTTTGTCTTTATACATAATTAATTTTAAAGAAAATTATAAATATGGCTGATTTACGATTTTTAAATGGATGAAATCGCAAGTCGATTACCTCGATTGGTGATGATAATTTCGAGGCTTTCCCTCGAGACTCCAGTTCCATTCCAATCACAATTGGGGGCGCTACTACTAGTCAAAGTCGGAATACTCGAGGGAGCTGTAAACGACCTTACTACAACAGTTTGGCAGAAAAAGGACTGGTCCCCTCCTGGCTCGCGACTACTCCAAGTTCAAATTATGATATGAAACGGTAGATTGCGACTAAGAGCAGCAATAAATCACACCCATTAGTCAACAACGAGGACCGGAAAACACCCTATCGCTAAACACCTTTTGCAGGAAACCAGGCGCGGTGGCCAACTCATAAGGGACGCAACTAGGATTCACGATTGGAAGAGGGTAAAACAATTAACCGGCCCGCGCTGTAGAGGCCCTACAGTCTACCGACGAAACTATAGCGAAGACGGCCACCGCGATAGAAACATTCGAGCTCAGCGAGGTCCCTCAAATAGCCACCGACGTTAATAACACGATGAGAACCACGTTCAGCGTCCAATCGGCAATTGGGAAAAATACTCAACGATGACCCACCGTTACCTCTTCGAGAACTCCGTGGACCTCGGATAAGGCTCTACAAACGGTCCGGGGCGAACTGGTCCTAACCTCAGTCCAAACTCACGGCGCTGGAGTGCACATATCGCGCTAGAAAAAGAAAACTGGAGGAGCCGGTGACGATAGAGAACTACGAGCGGATCAACAAACTCCGGCGGTCTTTGCGGGATGAAAGAGAAGCCGCTTGGAGGCCGCCTCGGCTAACCGTGAGGCCTCCGCACACAATAAGTCTGGATTCGCGAATCAATCTCGAGGGTCCTGCAACGAGGAACGACCACTCGGTGAGCGTCTTCGCACTCTGTTCAGAGAGCAGGGCGTCCATGCGATAGCAAGCATCCTCGATCTAACTTGCATGACTATAAACGACCATAAGTTCTAACTTTCCACTGTGTGCGGGCGCAACCACCCGCTCCAGCAACCAGCACCAGCATCCCGCTCCATCCGTGGGAGCCAAGAGTGATAAAAAAACACTAAAAAGCCCTCGCCAGTCTTCTAGCTAAATTAGCTTGGAAAGGCTCTAGCCGGCACTACTGGACTGATCGGAGTTATCGTTCTTACTTGCCTATCTATAATATCCAAAAACGGCCGATGCCGAGACCAAAAATACCTGTGCTTAATCTGGGCAATCGCCGTTCTCCTATTAACTCTCTGTCAGAGAGTTCCTACAAACCAAGCGTAAATAATCCGATCGCCACAGGCGAGACGAGCCCCAATTTCTCTCCCTCGTGGTTGTGCTTCCAAATTCACATTGGTTGGATGATTGGTGTTTCTCCAATCGCGAATTGGTCTGTTGATGGAACTCGATGGTGCATCCAATTTACGAAAAATTTTAGGGGGGGTAATGGGAAACGATTATACGAATTGGGGGAGGTGTATCCATTTTGTGTTTATGAAATCGGTTCCACTGTTGGGGTGCGCTTTGATGATCATCCGTGTTCAACGTTACCGTTGTGGCAGATTTTTTGATTGGCGGTGGCAGATTACGATATGATTAATGTAACCTCACCGGTCCGTCTTGTATACTCATATTGCTCGGGCACCCATATAAAGACCTATTCCAAATACATAGTCTACTGGGGTCTGGCATTCTGCAAAACGTCTTATAATTCTGGACGCCTCTCCAGTCCACACCCCTAGCTGAGATGGCGTCCTCATACAAGTGGCCAAAATGTTTTGTGCATCAAACGCTGTTTCCCATGCCAGTATAGAACTGCGAGTTTTGCTTCTGTAGCGCCGAGAATGGCCCAGACGTACGTGCGAATGGAGTCTTGACGCGAGTAACCCCCGGCCTGCGTGAACCCTAGACCCGTATCTAACATAAATTACCCCACGCGTCTGAACCTCGCAGCCTGCTGTCTGTAAATCGACGTGAGTCCAGTTTCGGCAGGTAACATTTACAAGAAACTCACGCCAAATTGTCGACCTCCAACACTCTCCGACCCGAAAAGTCATAGTCGCGGGGTCCAAAATTCACCGCGTTCCGACTGACGATGTGGTTCACCGTAGTGATCGTGTCTAAAATCCAGTCAGTGTCCCAATTCCCGGGACAGGCCGTAGAATGAAACGTCCGAGGCTGTGCTGGTAGGAAATGCTTTTTCTGTCCTCCAGTCCCCGTCTTTGTAACGTAAAATTCGTTACAACAGTCTTTCAAAGGCCCATAGATAACGTTTATATTGTTGGAAAATGGATCCCAGCGTCGTCTTTGAGGTAGTGAAAATACCTTAGTTCTTTGAGAATCCTCCAAATAGTATAAACACACGTGAAAGTTTGTAGACACTATCGGAGCATGACATTCTTGGATTTGTCAGATGGTCTTATATGAAACTCCAACACCCGCGTTGCGCCCCCATACAGTCGAAATTTATTTGGTTCTGCCAAAACTGCATCGGGTGTTTGCCTTTCCACCGTTTACCACTCCATCGTAGTAAAGCCTTGGGCAACCTATATTGTTTCAACCAGATGTTAGGGAAGTTGGTGGCAAAGCACTGTTCCGTCTAACCGTTACGGTTGGGTGTACAAGGCGGTTAAACAACGTCTTTTTGTGTGTATTTACCTCCGACCGATACTTTACATTAGAGATAATGCTAAATGCTTGTATCCATTGAAATATTATTATAGTGTTTGCTACTATACACTAATGTTCAAAAAGGGATTGTGAACTTCAAAAATTAATAGACCAACTGCTGGCGGAAACGCCGGGTAGCCTTAGATCATCACCTTCACGGTTGGATGCAGAATGTGGGGAAGAGCGCGAATGGTTTTACTATGTGAAGGATAGGACTACAATTAGAATAAAGGCTGCCTCACGACTGTGGGGAATAAGACGGCTCAAAGGAATTTGTCAACTTCAGAGCTTGACGGTATAATCTACCTCACAGTATCCGAATGTTTCTACCTGGGCTTCTCGCAACAATGACCATCAGCATGATAATAAGTATGTCTCCCCGGGTGGGTATTCAACCGTTTTTAGTAGAGACATACTCCTCAACAAAGGATGTTTACCCCAGGTTGAGTACGGTCGGTGATAAACCGGTGGACTTCACCTTCACGAAAACTCTCAGGTGTCACCTAGGATCGGGTGAACACATCGTTACACACGATAGACGGATCCCCCAGCACATTACTCGAAAAACCTGTGCCCGCCACGATTGTTTCTATGGCGAGACTGTAATGTTAGACTTCCCACACCCAGAGATGAAAGTTTTGGAATCGGGAACACATCCACGAGTTGAAGATTATATTCTTGATGATAAAGGGCGAGAGTTGAAGAACATTACCCGATTTCGGTCGTCCTACGAAATTCAAATTAATTAATTTTAAGAAAATTTAGAATTAAACGCATGTTCGTAATATTTATTATCAACATTATGAGTATATTACGGACCAGGAAGTTCTTCCGATTGGAGACAAATTCTAAATAATTTTGGAACCTGCAAAGGGGGATTCATCCCGACAAGGGCAACTTTTTAACTAACACAAAAACAAAGGCCTGATAAAAGAACTATATCGAGGCCACGGACGAGATCACAAGAAGTCTACTATCACAACTTAGAGAATATGCCCTGGCTGTGAATACACAAATCGTGAAGAAAACTCATACGGAACTAAAGCGAACTAGTAAAAAATAACCAAATTTTAGAAAAGAGGGCCCGTTGGGAATTGATAAAGCCCGAGAAGACCGAAAGGCTGAAATTAAAACGAGGTTATGATGCGTTGCGCTTCAAATACTCTCACTCAGCAAAGAACTAACACACTTTGCTGAATTAGACGGGAAAATAATCGAATTTTCGAAATGAGGCCGACTTCGGGTATTTGAGAAAGCCCAGAGACCACCAGGCCGGATCTTATTGAAGGCTTAATGAAGGTGTTGCTCTACAGAGGACTCTCTCATCAGAGAAGCGGCACTTACTGAACCTGATAAAAAAATAACCAAATTTCGAAAAGAGGACCCGTCGGTATAGATAAAGTCCGAGAAGACCACCCAGTCTATAACCTTGCAGAAGGCCATTTCGGAGGCTTATGATGCGTTGCGCATAGAGAACATCTCACAGTAAAGGAATCGACACTTACGAACAAGATGAAAAAATAGCGAATTATAAAAGAGACCAGTCTGGGGTTTGGAGGGGGTCCTGAGAAGACCACAAAGAGGCCATGCGGAGGCTTATGGGCGTTACGCTCAGAGACTCTCTCACAGAGAAGCGGTCACTTACTGACCTATATGAAAAAACTAACCGCATTTATAAAAGAGACCCGGTTTGATTCTTGATGGAGTCCAACGGAGTATTGAGAAAGCCGAAAAGACCACCAGGCGGACATTACGGAGGCTTATAGGTGTTGCGCTCAGAGGACTCTCCCAACGGAGTAAGCAGCACTTACTGAACTAGGAGAAAAAATAACAGAATTTTCGGGAAGAGAACCCGAACGGTATTAGAAAGTCCGAGAAGACCACCAGGCGGCCCTTACGGAGGCTTATAGGGTGTTGCGCTCAGAGGATTCGGACGGGGATGTGCGGATAGGACCCGAGTGGTTGAATCTATCCCGGCCATTGATGAATCACTTGTTTGCGTATGATGATAAAGTAAATCGAGTTCGTACTGCGGCATATAACGCAACAATGGCGCTTGCCGGAATAGTGCGAACAATGAAAAACGCCAAAACGTGTCCATAACTGTTTTGGCTGAGAAATCGGGGCCAATACCATTGGTTGTGGGGCACAATGAATAGTCGTATCGGTGCCAAGCGAGTAATAAATATGGGGGATACACTATGACAGCTGCAGGTGAAGTTCGTCCACATGGCGACTGCTCGGTTAAAGCTAAGGTAACCTGTGGGTCGCGGGTCGCTATAAAATATTGTAGTAGATTGAAAGATCGGGGGGTTGGAGTCACTAAAATCTCTGGAGATAGTTCGACGCCACGGTGGTTTCGTTTGCGGTGATGATCGAATTAGACTTTCACAAGGTAGTGGTTATTATAACTTTTTTACGAAAATCGAGGACTCAGAGAGTTCTTTCCACTATTGTAATCATGTTAATTGAACTTATGTGAAAATACTAATATATTGAAATAAATTTAACTATAACGAATCAACCGCTTCCCAATTGTCAATACCGATCCACCATACCACACCTGTATCCAACTCCTCATAACCACAACCACCACCACGTATTCAACTCTTCATACCACTCCACCAACCTGTATCAATTAACGAAAAAAGTTCAGATTTTAGGTTGAATAATAATCGTCGCTATGCAGGAATATTTTAGTTAGAGAAATGTGGCAAAAAGGAAAAAGACACTCTAATAAATATAGGCCTCTCGCAAACATAGCTGAAGCATCTAGTACGGTTCCTGGCAAGTGTTTCTAGTGTTGTGTGGGGCGGGGACTGCTGAAACCGCTATCTACGATTGTAATGATTCCACTTGCAGGGGTTTTGATGGAATTACCATTTATTCTGCACACTTTGTATGTAATTAGGGCGGCTGGGTGGAAAACTCGAGAAAAAAAGTAGAAAACAAGATAGAATATCCGTTCTCCGCTAGGTCTAAGAAAAAAGCATCGACGATTATGGTGTCCAAAGCGTTGGCCGAATAAGAAAATATCAAATTTTAGAGTTTGAATTCCGTTGGTGAAGAAATGGGAGATATGAAAATTAAAAAATGATATAAGGATCAAGGCGCGCGCCACCATGCCAAAAATTGATTGTACTGATTGGGATAATTTAGGGTAAAACTTTGGAAATAAAGTCGGAGGAAATGTTACAGCACCATTATAAAATAATTAAAAAAATTTAAAAAAAAGTATGTATATAGGGATTCCAAATGAACCACCCTCTATACTACTATAAATAATTAAAAAAAAAATAAAATAAAAATGATAATATAAAAAAAAAATAAAATTCTTAATTTCCTAATTTTTTCAAATTATATTGGTGCAGTAAACAAATATACATAACCTATACAACATGTGTTTTTTCACTAGAATTATCGCCTCTGTTTACCTCGGCTATCAATTTTACGGCATGGGCCATAACCCGTGTAATTGAAACATTGGTCGTTTCAACATAAAATTAATTACTATGTAATAATAGGGATGTTCAGCTTTAAATTATTAAAAAAAAATATAAAATTAATTATAAAATTAACACAATAACGAACCATCACATGTTTTCTTCGCCAATAGGTATTAATAAATCATTATAATATGCACCCATTTGTATGTTGTATAGGAAACTGATGATATATATAATGTTTTGTTGACCTTACAACAATTGGTCTCCCCAATTTCCTCCTTTTAATTTTTTCCGTGCATAAGCCAATGTTGTTGATCCGGTATGAACGTTCCGTCTCGTCTGTATAATGGTAGCAGTTTATAAATATATGTGTGTATTTGGCGATGTAATTGCAAAAGCTCAAGGTGCCGGCCTAAAAGTTTCTCTGCCTAAGAGCTTTGCACTTTCGGAAACCAAATCCACACATAGGCTCAGCCTTAACTTCGCTGGTTTTCTCTTAATTAGAGGGAATTGCAATGGGTTCAAGTGGCCCCGTAAAACAAAACTGTGAGCCCAACAGATAGTGGGCTTAAGAAAGGTCCCAACAACCCCAGTGGCTGGGTGCCGGCTAGAAATCGCCCAGGACGTCTGGGGGGTGTTGTGCACGAGTGAGCTTTTGTATTTGTTTTTTTTACAAATTTATTAATATCTTTATAAGCGATATCGTATGAAATGTATATTCCGTAAACGAATCGTTGGTTATAACAACAATTATATAATACACCTTAGTTTTCATATCCGATACGCTTATTCCGTCTTAATGTTTGTATTTGCCTATGTATAGATGACATAATTGCCGGTATAAATATTGTAAAATGCAACGTTTTTATCGGAGCGTAATAAATTACGCTGGTATTAATCATATATTCGATATCGCCTAGTGTTCTCATATTATAGAATTTTTTTTTTATATACAGTGATTATAACCCCCATAAGATTCCTAAATTCTTCAACACAGTTATTAAAAATTTTCAATTCAATGTAAAATTGTAGGGTTATCCATTTTCCTCTTAAATTTTTTTTTTCTGTTCAATAATTTCCAATTTCTTTCTAAATAATATTTCCAATTTCTATCTTCGTTAAAAGCGATATTGTAGAAACGCATAATCCGTAAAAGAATCTTTGATTTTAAACTGTTTTATAAAATTAGTTTGATAATATTTCGGTAGTGTTTTCTACGATCCTATGATCCGATTGAAGTTAGTCGCTTCATTACATAAATTTGGAGACTTATACCGGCGACATAAGTGCCGTTTAATATTGGAAAAAGCAACGTTTTTATCGCAGCGTAATAAAATTTACGCTGATATTATCATGTATTCGATACCACATAGTATTTGGCGGGGCGGGTCATTTAATTACCGTGTTTTATACTGTAGAAACACGGCGTAAAATTCTTCAGCAAGTCATTATACAATTCCAATTCTTTGAATTTTATTATCCATTTTGTTATACATATTTTTTATTATACCTATTAAATTTATATGTTCAATTGACGTGCAAAACAACATGATGTATTTATGACACCAATTTTGAAATATTTCGTGGTTGTGGAGACAAGTTCCTCGTTAACCAATTATTGATTTTCGGGGGTTGGTGAGTAGTATAGAGGGTGGAGAAATGATGCCACCGTTAGGTGGTATCATTTTGACTCCCTCTATACTACTATTTTAATACACTTACACATAAACAACAAGCATAATTAACATACAATACACACAGACTGGCCAAAAGACTGACAGCAGGCTGACAGACAAATGGACGAGTATGGCAAGCAACATATGGGTTGCGTCTGTAGAGAGATGGAGGCCAAAAATAAGCGCCTGAATTACAGACATACAACAACAACAACAAGAACAACCGCTCAATTCAAAACAAAGATCAGTATTTTTGATTTATAAAAGTAATTTTCCTTATGTAAATTATAATCAAACACCAGTAAGAAGATTCCATAAACACATAACTAAACTTCTAGAAATGATTGAGACTTATTGTTGTCGTTTAAAAATCAAATAAGGTAAGGATTTCCAAATATTATGAAAAAATTAACCGAAAACCGACGTAACCATTAAACAACTGTGATATTGAATTTCCATATTGAAGTTAATACATGTTAGTTTATGAGCAAGATGAGTACATACTCTTAATTACATTTCATTACACTGCATATATGACATACTAGTTATACTGAGTGGTCCTTTCCCAAATGTGCGTTTGATGCATTCTTTGTTTAAATTACTTAAAGTTCTAGACTACTTTGTGGGAGTGTCCGAATAATTTTGATAATACACACTTTATAAGGTAAGTTTATTGTAATATTTTTGTGTCAGTACTTCAATATATTACATAAAGACTAAACCTGTCTCTCAATAACAATATAGCAAAGTATGAATGTCACGCCCTGCATTATTTTTATCACGCCCGCTTAATTGCGTCCAGCATTTGGGTAAGTATATAATATAATTCATGTACCAAAATATCTCCACAACCCTAGCTTAGTCTGACAAACTTGAAACATCACATACCTTATTATCACATCCTATTTTAATTCTAAAATAGCCCCACCATGCAGATCCCAAGCCCAAGTTCAAGGTCAAAATTGGTTAGAAATGTGCGTTATGACTATGAATTATTTTGTAAATCTGGATGAATATCTCTCACAACCCGAAGTCTTGATTGACTTGAAACTTCACATACCTCATCGATACATCCAATATTTTCTCCAATAGCCAGCCATTGGACTACCATGCCCAAGGTCAATGTAAATTACTAGATACAAGTTTTTAACTACCCCAATACTCAAATACTTCCTTTATCACCAATCCATATTTTCATTCTATAGACCCACCAGTGCAGACCCAATGCCCAAGGTCACATTACTCTGAAAATTGTGTATAAAGTCTGCTTTTTAATTGCGTAACCCATACATGTATCTCCCCAATCCTTGACTTAGAGAAACGTGACGATTTTCAACTTGTGTCGGCAGAGAATATGGTCCTTGACTTACTGAAAAGTGGCCGATTTTCAACTCGTTCCCGCATAACTGAAGAAACTATTTGAGCTACAGTCATGAAAACCTTTTAGGAATAAATGTATTGTTATCATTTCAAGTTGCGCACCTGGGGTTTTAGCTCTTGACACAGTGAAAAAGTGGCGATTTATCAACTTGGCCGCACATAACTGAAAACTATTTGATCGACAGTCAGAAACATTATAGGAAATGTTTATCAACATGTGGAGTTTCTGCATCATGGCGAGATTGATGTGGAGTTCATAGAGTATGGGCGGAGTTATGGCCCTTGACTTAATGAAAATTGCTGATTTTTTTTAACTTTGTTGCCGGTAACTGAAGCATGAAACTAATATAGGAATGTTAATCAGCATGTGTAGTTGTGCACGTGTGATTTTTGTTTGCAGATCAACCAGTAAGGATTGAGTTATGACCCTTGACTTAGAGAAAATTGCTATTTTTGTCCACCACAAATTTGTGTCGCGCATGTTAATAAGAGTTGCCGAAGCCGAAATTTTAACAGAGAATGTTATCACTATGTGCAGTATGTGCACATGGGTTTTGGATGGCGGATTCATGCAGTATTGGCCGAGTTATTGCCATTGGTCACTTTTGTCACCGCCCTCTTGTGGAAAGCGAGACATAGTGATCACAATGACGTCCGGATGTCCGTCCGTCCATCCGAGAATATGCGTTAAAGTTTTTAATACCTTATATCTCTGCAGTCCTAATCACATTGACTTGAAACTTCATATGCCTTATAGTCATGATCCATATATTCATGCCTGTAACCCACTCATGCGGAACCCCTGTGCCCCTATGTCAAGATCAAATGAACTTAGAAGTTTGCATTAAAGTTTTCTGTCAATTTCTTGGAAAACTTTGTAAGCTTATTGTTGGTCATCACAAAACTTCAATAAATACCATCTGAGACATCAAATGCCTCGGCGGGCCCTCGAACATGCGGGCCGCGGCCATACTGTTTATTTTGTTACCATCCCAATGTACACCTAACTTGCGCAGAAAAACCAGGATCAATGTAGCTACATATATGCTTTTGTTGCCTTAAATTCTAATTTTACAAGGCTCCGCTAACATGCAGTGTTTGTGTGGGCATATGTTTTTCTCAGAAAAACAACCACTCTAGCTCTCCATTTGTTAAGTATACACCGATTGACTTAAATATATTTCATCTGAAGACATTATACATCACATGCAATATTGTATTGTTTTAGTTATAATTGTTCCCACATCCTTCCCATAACCAGCTTTGTACGTAATACCTCATTATATAAGGATGTTCTACCCCTATTCTTTAAATGACTGATGAGGAATGGATCTGGGCACAAAGGTCGGGATCTTCCATATTTCAGGCTGAATAATATTTTATGTAAATATTCATTCTGATTTGAATTCCTTATTATGAACAGGTTAAATACGGATAGTCCAACCCTCCAATAAAATCAAGCAATCCCTATTCATTCCAATATAACTCCCGATTTATGCATATAAGCTAGGCTTGCCGGCAAGCTTGCAACTAGCTTGCCGCGCGTTTCAACTGCGTGCTGGCCAGCAAGCTTGCGGTAACCTAACCGCAAAGCTTCTCATTTTATGCTGCCGCAAGCTAGTCCAAGCTTGCAGAATAAGATTGCGATTTTTGTTTTGGGTGGGATGGAACCAGTCAGGATATTCAGATTTCAGGACTGAATATATTGTTCTGCAAATATTTGAGTTCTGATTTTGGGAATTTTCCCTCATCATGGACAGGATGACATGCGGAATAGTCCAACCCGTTGGTCCTTAAATGAATGTAGCTGTTGATAGAGCCATTAAACACAAATACTCGCTCAACTCACTCAGAAATCTCTCAACCGTGGCTCATATATTGTAGTTTGTAGTATCCCAAATGATATCTTTGTTAAGTATTTAGTTAATATCATGGACGCAGTATTTTTATTGGTATAAATTGTTAGCATAGTTATCTTGGATAATATCTGTTGGAAAGTATTTTAATAATTGTATTCTTCATACATCCATAATATTGATTAGTATCTTGTTGATATCTGTTAGCTCATTTGCATGTTATTTGCAATCTAATTCTACTAACCATATTACATACAGTATATTTTAGTATCTTATTGATAGTATATTGTTAGTATCTTGTTGATAGTATATTGTTAGTATCCTGCTGATAGTATCATCATTGCTAGTATCTTGTTGAGTATCTCGTAGCTCATTTGCATGTGATTTGCTATACTAAATGTTTTTATTTTAAATTTTAGTATTTTTAAAATTTCTATACAATAAAAAACTGTATCTTGATTATAAATTGTTTGTAGTATCATTGTTACCAACCCATTTTTTTTCGTCTGGGCTGTATTATTACACTGTGAAAACCCATTTTAATAATTGTGGCTGTGACGGGAGAAATTAAATAATTTGTGACCAGTGTAGCTCCGGATAAAAACAGCACACTCCTGTAGCCTGACAATGATCTATATTGCTCGTTAGAAGCATGACGGGTGTTTCACTGATGGAATGGCGAACAGTACAGATCCTGACATGGATCTACACTGGTGACACAGCCCATAAGCTCCATTACCATATTAATTCCAATAAACACACTTAGGGCCATACAATTGTCTTAACCCTTACTACGCTGAATTAAATTTTGTCGTCTGCTGGAAAAGTTTTATTTTCAATATTTTTCAATAAAAACCTGTTTTGACAGCGCATGAGAATCGTCTCCACCGGAGACGATACTCATGTGCTGCCAAAACATGTTTTTTTGTTAATAATTAAGGCAAAAATGAAAAACAGCAGACATCAATACCGAAGATTGTGGGTTCAATCCTTCACTAGGCTTGAAAAAAATACTTTTGTAGTATTTCCATCTCACTGATCTTTCGGATGAGACTCAAAACTGGGGCACCTTCTCTATATGACCGTAGCTGTCATTAAGGTATTAAACCCATTCACCAAATGTTTTTTAGAAAAAATAAAATTGATTTTGTGTGATATTTAAGACCTTTTTAAGTACATGTATATCAGTCATATAAGAAAAGCCAGCTAGCACCAGAAGCTTATAATAAACAAGAAACGAGGCAAAGCCACGAAGGCCAGGTTTTTTCCAAGCATGGACACTTGATAACAATAAATTATTATACCCACTTTTTGTAGACTAGATCGGCCATGGCCTGCATGTTGCGCGCCATGGGGGCGAGGCAAGGACACTAAAAAAATCGATATAGTAGATGGAAAACTTTTAACCGAAAAAACTTTAAAACCTGAACACACGGAACGGACGGTACGTATTCCACAATGCCACGATATCGCGTTTTTTCCTTACTCATCCGCAAGCGGGGTGCGACAATGAATTAAAAACACCCAGTGAAGTAACAAGGAATGGGTAGAAAGCAGATTGCAGAGATAAGTACACGAAAAAACTTTTAACAAATAAATCAAATAATTTGACCTTGACATGCGTCACAGGTCCGCACGGTTGTGGGTTAGAGTGAAAATATGGACGATGATAAACAACCCATGTGAAGTTTCAAGGGAAATGGGCGAAGCAGTTGCAGAGATATAGTATAACAAAAAAGTTTAACCAAAAATTTAACCAGACTACTTTCAAAAGTTAACGTTGAAAATGGCTAAGTTACAATTACGTAGAAATAAAAGGTGAAGGTAAAAAATGGTCACATTTTGGATATATGTAATGTGGTAGCACCCCTTGGTTATAAGCAGTGAAAGTTTGGTGGTCCTAGGTGGTACAGTACCAAAGAAATGGACTTAAACACGACAACTTAACATTGTAAACGCGAAAAGTTAACATTGAAAATGGCTAAGTCGACTGCTGCGGAAAAAATGGGTCAAGTTAAAATTAAAAACAAGAAACGAGGCAAAAGCCACGAAGGCCAGTTTTTTCCAAGCATAGACACTTGGATAACATAATTATACCCACTTTTTGTAGACTAGATGGCCGTGGCCTGCATGTCGCGCCTTGGGGCGAGGCATGGACACTAAAAAAATAGATATAGTAGATGGAAAAACTCAACCAAAAAACTTTAACCGGACACACGGAGCAACGAAGGGGACGGACGTATGCCAAAATGCCGACGATATCGCGCTTTCCGCAAGCAGGTGTGACAATGATATCACATGTTAATTTAGTTGATAAACACATGTGAAGTATCAAGGTATTGGGTGAAGCAGTTGCAGAGATTTAGTACACGAAAAAAAACTTTAACAAAAAAAATTCAAAGTAAATTTGACCTTGACATTGGGCACGGATCGCGCTTTCCGCAAGCAGGTGCGACAATGATGATAAACACCCATGTGAAGTATCAAGGTATTGGGTGAAGCAGTTGCAGAGATATAGTACACAAAAAAACTTTAACAAAAAAATTCAAAGTAATTTGACCTTGACATTGGCACAGGATCGCGCTTTCCGCAAGCAGGTGCGACAATGATGATAAACACCAATGTGAAGTATCAAGGTATTGGGTGAAGCAGTTGCAGAGGTATAGTACACGAAAAAACTTTAACAAAAAAATTCAAAGTAATTTGACCTTGACATTGGGCACAGGATCGCGCTTTCCGTAAGCAGGTGCGACAATGATGATAAACACCCCATGTGTAAGTATCAAGGTATTGGGTGAAGCAGTTGCAGAGATATAGTACACACGAAAAAACTTTAACAAAAAAATTCAAAGTAATTTGACCTTGACATGGGCACAGGATCGCGCTTTCCGCAAGCAGGTGCGACAATGATGATAAACACCCATGTGAAGTATCAAGGTATTGGGTGAAGCAGTTGCAGAGATATAGTACACGAAAAAACTTTAACAAAAAAATTCAAAGTAATTTGACCTTGACATTGGGCACAGGGGCCGCACGGTTGGGGGTTAGAATGAAAATATGGATGATGATAAACCACCCATGTAAAGTTTCAAGGTGGTAATGGGCGAAGCAGTTGCAGAGATATAGTATAACGAAAAAGTTTTAACCAAAAAACTCTAACCAGACGTACGTTAAAAAGTTAACGTTGAAAATGGCTAAGTCAATTACGTAGAAATAATAGGTGAAGGTAAAAAATGGTCACATGTTGGATAGTTGTATGTGGTAGGCACCCCTTGGTTATGAAGCTGTGAAAGTTTGGTGGTCCTAGGTGGTACAGTACCAAAGAAATGGACTTAAACACGAAAACTTAACATTGTAAACGCGAAAAGTTAACTTCATTGAAAATGGCTAAGTCGACTGCGCGGAAAAATGGGTGAACGTTAAAAAAAAAAGTAACATGTTTGGATATGTGATATGTGGTAGGGTACCCCTTGATTATGAAGCTGTGAAAGTTTGGTGGTCCTAGGTGGTACAGTACCAAAGAAATGGACTTAAACACGAAAACTTAACATTGTAAACGCGAAAACTTAACATTGAAAATGGCTAAGTCGACTCGCGGAAAAAATGGGTGAAGAAAAAAAGTAACATGTTGGATAGTGAATGTGGTGGGTACCCTTGTTATGAAGCTGTGAAAGTTGGTGGTCCTAGGTGGTACAGTACCAAAGAAATGGACTTAAACACGAAAATTAACATTGTAAACGCGAAAACTTAACATTAAAAAATGGCTAAGTCGACTACACGGAAAAAATGGGTCAAGTTAAAAAAAAAGTAACATGTTGGATAGTGATATGTGGTGGGCACCCCTTGATTATTGAAGCTGTGAAAGTTTGGTGGTCCTAGGTGGTACAGTAACAAAGAAATGGACTCAAACACGAAAACTTAACATTGATTGTGGACGCCGCCGCCCGCCCGCCCGGCTTTCGCCAATCCAATAGCCTGGATTTTTTTAAAAAAAACCTGGCTAAAAAAGTAACATGTTGGATAGTGATATGTGGTGGGCACTCCTTGATTATGAAGCTGTGAAAGTTTGGTGGTCCTAGGTGGTACAGTAACAAAGAAATGGACTCAAACACGAAAACTTAACATTGATTGTGGACGCCCGCCGCCCGCCCGCCCGCCCGGCTTTCGCCAATCCAATAGCCTGGATTTTTTTAAAAAAAAACCTGGCTAAAAACAAAACTAACTAGAAATGTGGCCTGTCGGCACACGAATGCCCCCACTGGCAGCCAAATAAAACGAGGAATATTTAAATTATAAGCCATTTACCCGAGAGTTAAGGTTTCGGAACGGACGTACGTGTGGGGGCATAATTTTTTTTTTTTTACTTTCGGATATTCGGTCCAGCGACTTCCGGTTTACAGTCGGACTGGCGGCAATTTTAACGGACATGTGCGACGGACCGACGACTTTCGTGGAGACTGGTATTCAGAGACAAACAATGAACATGAACATTTTAAACAACTATATATATAATCATGTTGGTCTCCGATAGAGAAAACCAGACCAGTGTCTTGACCAACATGATTTAATGTGAAATTCCATGGCTATCAAAAGATACTACAGTGAAACCTATCTAAACCGGACACCCTGGGAGTTCCCCAGGGTGTCTGGCTTAGAGAGGTTTCACTGTAAATCAGACATTTGATCATTCTGAGCCATAGTTGTGTGCTATGCGAACACGAACAGACATTATCACCCAAGATAAATGACCAAGAAACTCATCAAAAATAAGATCACAGGTGTTTTTTTGGTGTCCGGTTTAGAGAGGTTCCGACATACTTGACTTACCACCTGCTCCCAGAGAACAAAGAACTCTTGATAGCCGGACACATAAGGATGTTGTAAGTCTTGGAGAATGGTCGCCTACAACATACACACGACACATTGGGTGACAATCTGACAAATCCCTGGCTTATTTGCGACTCTGAATAGAAAATTGGGACTTATGAGCTTTGCTACCGGTATACACACTAAAGATTTCAGCCATGATCTGACAACAGCCGGGTTTATTGGCGACTCTGATTAGAAAATCGGGACTTACCATATTTATCCTAATAGTAATGTTATTTTCACATACATAAGCCATTTAAAACAGTGTTTTAAATGGCTTATGTAAGTGAAAATAACATTTTGATCCTATTTTCCACGTTTTGATCCCCACGAATTGCATATAGCCCAGTAGGTGTTTATTAGAATAAATACGGTATGAGCTTTGCTACCAGTGTAGCCCAAGAGCAGCATGTGTAACTATGCAGTCAAATATACATGTACAGTCTTTGCAAAGGTCACGATAAACAATTATCCAAGTCACATTCGAGTACCTTGGTGTTGTACCAATTGTCTGACTTCAACCAACAGCCAGTGTTCAAAATTTAAACCATATTTATCACTAGCTAAATGGGCGAGTAAATTTTTTAAAACACGCCTTCTCTCGAATTTGGAATTTCCCAGTATATCATCAAATATTGACAATTACTGATATATCAAGAGCCCATACAATCAATAATGGCGATCTACTGTAACATAGCAACATAGACAGAACTACATGCAAAGTATGATCAGTAGCATTCAATAATTGCTGTCAGCAAAAGAGTAATATCGTATTTTTAATCATATTATAAGAAAGCATAAATATGCAATACATGTATTTTCAAAATGTACTGCGAATTCCATATTAAGGGTCTCTTTTTTCACCCATTAGCCAATATTATACAAACCTCTTTGTATGCTTTATTTGCTTCGCTCTCGTCAAAGCATTCAACCTACAAATATATATATAGATGCTATTAGATGTTAACAAATAATTTAATGTCATATGGCCACAATTTGGCAAAACAGATCGAGAGCTCTGTAAAAAATAATTTATAATAAATATTAATAAATGCATGCATAGTCTAGAAATTTAAACATTAGTGACCATGTGACCATTATATATGCAATAGTGTAACTAAGGCAGCAGGAAATTCAAATCCAAGATTGATTGATTGAATGCTAGTTTACACCCATTCAACAAGTATACTATTTAACTGACCAGAAGTTATGTTTGTAAATAAATCAAATTACATCCTGTTTGAAGTGCCAGATAGCATAATTATCATCATGGCCATGGCCAGTGTATGAAATATTTTTTTTTGTAACTAGATGGCCGTGGCCCGCATGTCGCGCCCGCCAAGGCTTTGAGAGCAAACAGAAAAACTTTAACCAAAAACTTTAACCTCGGACGGCCAATGTGCCAACTATACTTCGCTGTCCACAAGCGTGCGCGACAAAAACTGATGTCACCTACATGTAGCAGCCCAAAGGCATCATTCTGAATGGCTAAATCCTGGAATGGCGATGATCTAATTAGGCAGAATATTAGCAAATTAATCTTCTGTGGTGGCATTGTTTGGGCTTTATGAAACAAACATACCTTTACAGCAGTTTACAGCTTGCATTCATGCAGTATTTATATCTCACTTGAGATAGCATATTGTGTCACGCAAATTTTTATAGGGGAAGCCTTTGATCGTGCTACGCCTAAACAGCGAGTACGACCAAGAAAATAGTGCCCAACTTATCCTATGGCGTTTTGGTCCGTTTTGCTTTGTATCTAAAACTCTACATACACTATTCTCTATTGTTTTCACAGTTTTGTGCTGAGTTTAATTTTTTATCAGTTAAATTCTGGAAAATACGAATTACGCAGCTATTAATATCTTTAGTTCTCACAGTTAGGTAGCAGTGAACAGTTAGCCGTGAGTTTCATACACTTTTTTTCTGGGAGTTTCAAACAGTAATTTATTCTAGAGAAAACATATGTATGGGAATGGGTTTGCACCATCACAGTACATTAGCCCTTGGATGATGATCGAGAAAATATGCAACTTTCAGTTTCTAGTTCCGCAAGTGATCAGTTTTTGTGGAGATTACATATTTCAGTACTTGGATTAGAGTTGCAACGATGGATACAGTCGGTCATGAATTAATTTGTTACCAAAGAATCCTTTATTACGTTTTGACTAAAAGATGAACAAAACATGAAAAGGCGATATTGATTTGTTGGCAAGGTTAATTCAACCAATAAAATTGCTTGTTTCTGACTCGCAAGCGAGAAATGTAGGCATCTACTGCTGCACTCCTCTCGCATGGGCAGGAAATTATATGGAAAATTCATATTTAGCTGAGACGGATCGTATCTGACCTAACATTGATCAGACATCATGAATATTGCTTCTTTCTTCAGCCTTAAATACCATATAACCTCACATGAACCGACGTGCATGAACCAAGTTTTCAATGAATCAGTTACAAATTATATATACAGTCGAACTTCGATGGGTCGAACCCTGGTAAACTCGTCAGCCATGCTTGCCTCGAACTAGCCTTTAGGTCCCGGCAGAATTCCTATATAAATACGTTAAAACTACCCGGTATAGGTCGAACTTGTGAAAGTCGAACAACCCTCAATGCCTCGAATCGCTGTCACGCC
This sequence comes from Conchocele bisecta, assembly GCA_029237695.1. Taxonomy (NCBI): domain Eukaryota; kingdom Metazoa; phylum Mollusca; class Bivalvia; order Lucinida; family Thyasiridae; genus Conchocele; species Conchocele bisecta. The sequence continues at coordinate 2,079,771 of CM055271.1, read as the reverse complement.
CGGTCGTGTATAAATCCACTATAAACACCACAAAAACTCGAACATGTCAGACGATTGTCTCCAGACTAGTTGATTGACTTTCACACCTATTGTTAACCGGTTGTCAAACAAATCTCAAGTGGTCATTTGAGCGTATACAATAACAGCAGTCGTGTACCAGCATTCGTGGTTAATTATGCATTGACCAATGTCGGCGAAGTTAATTAAAGTGGTAATGTATGGGGCATGTGGAATTAAATATCGCTCAGTTTTAATTAATGACCCAAGCATTTGGCCTTTTAAGTTGTAAATCAACATGAACTGTTTTTACTATGATCAGTAATGAGTGTGATGTGTCATCCGATTTATTCGCCATATAAGCAGGTGAAGCGAAGACTACGAAGCAAGGCGAGATAACAGACTTCTTCAATACCGGACGTGTATAACTTTCATGTATAACTTGTACTGGGTTCCATGTGATAGTAAATTATGATATGCAGTGAATGTGGTTCCGGGTCCGAAGTAGTGATGGGGCGACTGGGCATGATCGTATCGGACGGGGCAATCAAGTCCGCCAATTGTATTTCGTAATCATTTTCTGTTGTTCTCATGTTCTATTGCTGTATAATGGCTATGTAAATAAAAACACACATGAGTTTACCGCTTTCTTTATTTTATTAAAGCCTGTTTCTGTTAATAAACGATTGTGACAATCAACCGTAAATGCAAATGTAAGCGCATTTATATGAAACAACGTGTCGTAATGACGACTTGTTTCACTTAGTACACTGACCAACTCGTCGATCTGTAATGGTTACAGTAGAAAATCCCGTTGGGTCGAACAACGGATGGGTCGAACTAAAACTTAACCCCGCAGGCTGTTCGACCCATCGAAGTTCGACTGTAGTTGCAAATTAAACGGTAATTCTTTCAATCTACTCCCGTACCGTTACGATTCCACTCATAGACTTCCTCTGCAGAATAGCCCATCTTAACTTTTACATGTTCAATTTGGCTGCCACACAAATCACTTAATTAATTGTTGATTCTAGCTAATTACATTTACTTCATCAGGTAATCTAAATATGTAAATGTATGTCATAATTACTTGAATATGTTATTTTCATAATATTAACACTCATTTCAGTTCAAAAATATAAAAAATCTTTCACCATTAACAAGTGCAAATCAGATCTGATTCGCAATTCTGCAGAGAAGGCCAACGAGAGGAATCGTAACTCTGGCGAGTAGCCTCTTACTGCCGAACTCCGGGGGTGTAAAGAACATCCGGGGACTTTTGGGTATTCATCTACACTTAAACATTGATTGCTTTACATATTTGTTTTCTTTGAAACATGTGAAAACACCATAATAAAACAAATAAACAAACAATAAACATTTCTGACCTCTCAGCTGTCCGCCATCTTGCAGGTGCCCGGGACAGGAAGTTAACCCAACTCCGGGGAAATGGTCTACTAGGCTGACTTTCTTTACTCCACATGGCAAAAGTATCAAAATGTTCACCCCTGTCAAACGTGTGGTCCATCATTTCGCATTTCATATCCAAAATTGTTTGTAGCTTAGTTAATTGATTTGGAAATATAAGCCTATGAAATGGAGACAGTATACAAAAATTAACTGTTTTTTTAGTTAAAAAATCCCATACTGGTTTCATGACACAAACTTGGGAGACAGTCGAGTAGACCATGTTCTGTTCTGTGTTAACATTGCATATCACGTGACCTGGTATCTACAGAAGCTGGGTCAAACTTTGCACTCGTGTGAAATGTTACAGCGTGCAAAAACAAAAACCCACGGAGTTGTTCGTACCCCCGGAGTTAGGAAGAAGGAGTCTAGATTGCAAGAGTTACCCTCGCAACTAAATTATATAATGTGTAGTATTATGGCCAAGTTAGAATAATCGAACATTTTTTCTGGCTTGCGGTACAAGCCGGCTTTTATTATGATGTGGTAGACGTACTGTTCGCCTCTCACGCAGGCAGCCTCGGCTCGAGCCCAGCTGCCGACAAAATATTTTCAGTTTATGACACATTCCTCGGCTACTAAAAGTCAATTAACGTGATTTGCCAATTTACACCATTACCGTCGGGCTAAATGTTTTGACTATCAATATCACCTTTTTCAGGACACATTTGTGCTTGCTCTGCTGTTGCTCAGCGATGTAAACAGTGGCCTGTGCGCCTTTTCCGATCTGTTCCTTGAGCTGAAATTAAAACAGGTTTACAGATCAATAGTTCATCAATTCGGTGCAAATTGGGTTGTGTTATTATTTTGAAATAATGGAGAAATAAACGAAAAATTCGATATATTTCATTCCCTACCGTGTAGTTCTCCATACTTGACAACATCAAGCTTCTCAAGTGCGCATGCGCGTCGTCCAGTAACAGCGGGAAATGAGTGTCCTCCCTTTATTAATCAAGTTTTTAGTTTTTGAAAAAACAAACAAAAATAAATCTGCCACTTTCTTCACATCTTCAGAATCCGTCTAAATTATTGTTAGAATGATCTCGAGATTATCTAATATTCAGAGAAAAATACTTAACATTATCAGGTTGCAGGAGTCACAAACCCTGCATACCCAGTCACAGAATCAGATTGGTGGCCGCATCTGCTAATATAAGCCCCATTTCTTGTTGTATGTTGATTTCTAGTCATAGACAAAGAACTAGACTGTCACATGTGGCATAAGCCCCATTTCTCCAGTCAGGAGATGGTCCAGCCAAAACTGCAACAAGCCTTATTAAGGTAGACTGGCCACAATTGTCATATCACATATCAGTGGCTGCGACTTGGGAAATGGGACTTAAATGGTATTTGTGATAGCTCCTAATCGAATAGCACACTCCTGTAGCCTGATACCGATTTATATTGCTTCTTATAAGCATGGCGGGTGTTCAATTGATGGAATGGCGAACAGTGCAGATCTTGATCAGATTGTGCGAATGCACATGTAGGCTGATCTGGATCTACATTGGTCACACATTCCAGTAACTATGAAACGATCTACACAATTTATGTTTACATTTACCATTTGTTAAACAGGTGCAACGCAGAGTACGTAATTCTATTAGATACTCACTATTATTTGGTCGATTGTACATGTTATGGGCCGGATACGGAAGCCCATTAGGGCCAATTCACTTTTTTTTTAATTTCCATTTATTCAAGATCTTTTCTTGAATTTTCAAGATGTTTTCTTGAATTTTGAATTTTCGAGATCTTTTATTGAATTTAATTTTCGAGATATTTTCAAGAATTCTGCATGTACTCTGTATGCGAGAAAGTATCTTGAAAATTGAAGAAAAGATCTCGAAAATTCAAGAAAACATCTTGAAAATTCAAGAAAAGATCTCGAATAAATGGAAATAAAAAAAAGTGAAGTGGGTTAGGGCTTCATCAACAGAATAAAAATTATTGTATTGTATATCAGAAGCTAGACTGTCTTACATGCCACACATATCATTATCCCTGTATTTCCAGCCATATAACTCATGTGAGCCACACATCACAGACTATAGACTGTCAAACGTTCCATACGCCTCATTTCTCGGCATTTGTGACCAATGTAGCTCCTGGTGAAATAGCACACTCATGTAGCCTGATAACGATCTATATTGCTTGTCTGAAGCTTGCCGGGCGTTTCATTGATGCACAGGCTGATATGGATCAACACTGGTCACAACACCCATATGCACCATTTCTCCAGTCACACACGAGACACGTTATTTTGTACATAAGAACATGTGCAAAACAATCTGCATTTGCTATGAAAATTACGCCAACATTCGATGTCATTTACAGGACATATCATAAATATTTTTCACGAGATATCGCAAATGGTATTTGGTACAAAAGCACATGGCGCGTCTCATATTAGGAGCTGATCTGGCCACATATGCCATATATAGTCTTGTACATGTATATTCAGTCACACAATTAAGACCTTACACGTGTCAAAAGCCCCCATATCTCCAGTCACAGACCAGGAGCTAGTCTGGCCATAAATGCTACAGCCGCGGAACGAGAGTTATATTGACCACACATCAGGAGCGCTGGAATCATCATAAGATTGGTCCGGCGAATCTAGTGGGTGCACCCGCTACCCACCCAAAGTGTATATTGTTACCATTCAGTTGAACCTTGTTTATATATGAATTCCAAATATGTCAAAAGTATTGATCCGGCAGTCGCAGGACCTGCCCCGACGCCCCTGCAAATACAATAAGTCCCCATTTCTCCAGTCACAGATCAAGAGCTAACTTGGTCACATATGATATGTACAAGCCATACATTCCATTTTTCAAATGAAAATTATCTTCCAGCTTCGTTTATGGGCGCCAGAAGCATCATAATATTGGTCCGGTGAATCTACTGGGTGCCCCCGCTACCCACCCAAAGTGTATGTTGTTACCACTCAGTTGAACCGTCTCGCCGAGACGGGTCAACTGAGTGGTAACAACATACAATTTTGATGAGAAATGAGCGAAATTGCAGAAACAAATATTTACATTCCTTTTTTATATTAATTACAAATATGTAAAAATTATTGATCCGGCAGTGGCCGGACATGCCGGACCTGTTCCAACGCCCCTCTAGTTTCAGTATTAAACCGAATACACAAACATGGTACATGTATGGACATGAAGATGTGTTTGTTTTGTCTGTTTAATGGCGTTTAAAACGGCCCGTCAACAGGACACGCGGTCGAATCCCGTATTTCGCCAGTACAGATCAATAGAAAATCCCAAAATCGGATCTGAATATTTACATGAAGAAATATATATGGAGCCCTGAAATTAGAATACCCGATCTGGTGCCAGGTCCTCATCACAGTCAATTAGCTACACTGTCTATACAAGTAATAGGATTAGCAGTAACCTTACAACCGTTTAGGCTTATAATTGGTTTAACCAGAATCAACTCTCACATAACAAGGAAGCCAAAATGCCAGGGGCCCCGTTTCACTAAACCTCGTACGACTAAAATGTTCGTAAGTGCAAATTCAGCATCGTCTGGAAATTTCAATTGATGTATTTACAGTTATTGAGCATAGGCTGCCTATGCAGCCTATGCTCAATAAATGTAAATCTAATAATTGTTTACAAGAAAACGGTGTTAATGTGAAATTTAAAGACCATCATAATTTTGCACTTACGAACATTTTAGTCGTAAACGTGAAACGGCCCTCTGAAGACCAAACCAAGAATATCGGGGTTCTGGGAAGGATGAACCCATAGTTGAATTACCTTTCACATGCTCCCAACCTACTGTCAGCTGATTCCCGACATGAGGAAGTGATAAGCGAGTTCGACCGCAAGTACTCGGTGTTAACGGGTCGAATATCATATTTCACCTGTTGTGATGAGGGCAAAATCCCAAAGTCGACAGACTATTTACAGAATATCTATATATTCAGTCCTGAGCTTAGAATAACCCGATTTGGTACCAGGTCCTATCCACACCAGAATCACTCCGCCCAACTCCCTAAGAGTAATAAGATTAGGTATTAATCTTACTACTTTAACAGCGTCATATCCCATATGTCACCTGTGGGGGGGGGGGGGGAACACAAATCTAAACTCGATTATTTACAGTAAAAGTAAGTTTGTTTGTTGGGGTTTAACGGCCTATCAACAGCTGTCATTTAGGGCCGGGTCAATGAGTTTAGTACTAAATCCCATATATTACCCGTACAAGTACATGTACATGTACATGTTCAAGTACGGTACATATACAAATGGGGGGAAAATCCCAAAATCAGAACTGTATATTTACAATAACAAAACTATATATTCAGCCCTGAAATCAGAATAATCCTGATCTGATGCCAGGTCCTCGACACACCAGAATCACTTGACCCCTCCCAAAAGCAGTAGGATCAGTAATAATCTAATCTTACTACTTTTATAATTGGCAATAACCCAATTCAACTCCCAGGTAACTAAAGAGCCAAAGATAAAAACGTATCTGATGGCCAAACCAGGCAAATCGTGATTGCTATTTAAGGAGGAACCCATACCGTTAATTTACACCATCTCATTCGCCAGACCACCACCCACCAGTAAAAAGTAAGACTGTATGCCAAGAAGGAGAGTTTGTTTGTTTATTAGTGTTTAAAGGCCTATCAACAGCTAAGGTCATGTAAGGCCAGGCAAACGGGTTCGATCCCATTTTAACCTGCTGAATTGGGGGGAAAATCCCAAAATCAGGACGGAATATTTACATCCAGAACAAATATATTCAGCCATGAAATTAGAATAACCGGACCTGGTGCCAGGTCCATACCACACCAAGTCATTTGGCCCCTTCCCCTAAAATAGGATTACGAATAAGGAGAGATGGTTACATTCAGTAGATATTCTGTGGGCGTTAAAAAGTAATGCAAAACTAGAGAGATACATATATAAACATTTTATTCATAGCACAGCATGTATATTAACTCTTTGTTTATAAAATGTACAAATATATTTATTATATATATTACCATGCAGTCTGATTAGGATCTACAGAGTTCACTAGAGTTGAAACAAAAATCGTATAGCATGTGATGGAAAGTTTTCTATGGACACGTTGATAAACACTTTTTTTTAAAACTTAGTGCAACTTCTCAGATATCGTAACGTTCAAGGTGCATGGTCACGTGGTTACAACAACAACAACGTCGCCCACTCCAAAGTAAGTATTATTTGATATTTTCCTTAATATGCAATGGATTTTGAAGAAATATGGTGCAGCAAACGCGTCTTCATGAGCTGTATTTGGTGGTCTACGGAATTTGGCAAGACTTATGTCATTTTTGCGAAGAATTGATTTCCGTGTCGGAGACATGGAAATCGATTCTTCGCAAAAACGACAGAAGTTTGGGCGAAAATAAAGAGACCATCAAATGCAGCTTAATAAGACGCGTTTCATGCGCCATATTACATCAAAATCTGTTAGGTAATAAGGACACTATAAAAGAATACGTATTGTTGTTAGTACCACGTGATCATACACCTTGGCGTTGCACAAAACACATTATGGAATTCGCACACACATTTGTATCCTACATTGAGAGACTAGCCACACATTGCAAAAAAGACACACAATAGTGGTCTGGGCGATCAAACAGTTGCAATGTATCACTGGTGAGAACGGACGGACAACGTGAATACTACATTGTATATCCCTCCAATACTACATGATAAACTACATTGTATATCCCTCCGACTTGGTTGGGGGGTAATAAGAATGCCAAAAATAAAATGTACCTGAGGGCCAAACTACTGTCTGTTCCATGTTTTGTTGCCGACAAACTTTTGGCCATTACACACATTCAATTTTAAAAATATCTAAATGTAAGTAGTATTTCATCATTAACAAAAAAGTCAATCTCCCCAAATGTTTTTATTTGTTGAAATTCCATCAAATATTGATTTTATTGCGAACAAATCTATTTTCCTATGGAAATTTAACAGGGGGGCTAAACAAAGATTTTTGTTAAATATTTTTTTTTATTTGTGGACCGATTTTCAAAATCTAACTTTTATATCCCACATATTACCTGTTCAAGTACATGTACAAATAGGGGGAAAATCTCAAAATCAGAACTGAATATTTACAATAACTATACATTCAGTCCTGAAATCAGAATAATCCTGATCTGATGCCAGGTTCTTGCCACACCAGAAACACTTGGCCCCCTCCCAAAAGCAGTAGGATCAGTAATAATCTTACTACTTTTATAATGGGCAGTAACCCAATTCAACTCCCAGGTAACAAAAGAGCCAAAGATAAAAACATACCTGAGGGCCAAACCAGGCAAATCGTGATTCCTATAAGGAGGAACCCCTACAGTTAATCTACGCCGTCACGTTCGCCCGACCACCACCCACACAAATGACATAAGGTGCATTGTCTCAGCCAGTAAGCCATGTGCTATATCATTAAAGAATATTCAGATCTATACAGACAGTAAAACGTCAACATACCATTATACAACTACTGTCTGTTCCATGTTTTTCTGCCGACAAACTTTTGGCTATTAAACACATTAAATCTAAAAAATATTTAAATGTAAATACTTTTTCATCAATAACAACAAATATTTAATATGTTTAATAGCCAAAAGTTTGTCGGCAGCAAAACACGGAACAGACAGTAGACAGTATGTTTGTAAAACACGGATATGCCCCCATGGCATACTGGACACTAACTATAACAAAAAAGAAAACTTTAAATTTAACAAAATTTCAAAGTCATTTGAGTAAGTCTTTCAAACTTTTTGACATAAGAAAATGGCTAAGTGTTACAGCAAGATTCAAGGTCACACAGGTCAAGATCATTTCATTGGTGGTGTGCTTGCGTCACACATGTTCAGGTGACGAACTGTCCAAATATTAAAGCAATCCTTCAAGTAATATTGAAGATATTATATGATGGAGGCTCTTATAAACTTTTTGACATAAATTTACACGTACAGACGTACGGACAGACAGACCCTCAAGAGCAACGCAATATGCCCCCTTCCTATCGCATACGGGGCATACCAATAGTTAACTCTTTGCATGCTGGGAAACTTGTGGGCTATAAATAGTTCAAAACTAGCGGACAAAAATGAATCATATTTTCTTGTATTTCTCCCAGTAAACATCATGAATATGTCTTGGAATTTCATTAGAATTGAGTCCGGAGACATATTTATTCAGAGAAATAAAAAATATACTCATAAATCGTTTGGCGGATGTTTTCGCCGCTAGCATGCAAAGAGTTAATATACATCAACAGTGGAATATGTCCTAAACTGGCCCATGGTGACGATATGATTCTAATGCTGCTGCCTTTTCACGGGAGCTTAACCCTCTCTCCCCTAAATATCCAACATTGATTTTCCCATGATAACTTATGGACTTTCATTGAAGAGGAAATGCTGTTTTTTTCTTATAAATTGAACAATATTGACAAATGCTCAAGATGAGGATGTAGCGAGTCTGCGATGACACTGGTAGTTCCAACGTCATTTTTGGAAGATTCCATTGATCAGGTAAAGGGAATTTGAAAATATCTGAAACATTCTGACAAACACTGCATAAACACCATAAAGCCAGCATGTGCAAATACTGCAGATCCTGATGAGACGGCTGGTAACGAGCCATCTCATCAGGATCTACAGTGTTTGCACATGGTGTCTTGATGAGATGGCTCGGGCTCGTTACGAGCCGGCTCAACTGGATCTACAGTGTTTGCACATGTTGTTTTTTGTTTGTTGTTTTTTGTTTATTTGTTGGGGTTTAACGGCCTATCAACAGCTAAGGTCATTTAAGGCTGGGCCAATGGGTTTAGTACTAAATCCCATATATTACCTCTACAATTACATGTACATGTTCAAGTACATGTACAAATGGTGGAAAATCCCAAAATCAGAACCGAATATTTACAATAAAATAACTATATTCAGCCCTGAAATCAGAATAATCCTGATCTGATGCCAGGTCCTCGCCACACCAGAATCACTTGGCCCCCTCCCAAAAGCACATGTTGGCCTTATGGACTATAGGGTTGAAAGGGTTAACAAATAGTATTACATTGCATAGGAGCGACTTAAATGTGAGATTACCTGCAACATACATGTACATAAGAAATAGAACTGGAGCAAGTGAGCAGGGGCTCACAGATATCCCCGGCCGATGCATGCACCAGCAAACACATTTATTTGTTTGATTCGTTCAAACAATGTTACCATATTTCACCAATTTGTTCCTTAATAGCCACATTGTAAAACTGATCTTCTCCAGAAGAATTCACATATTTAAAGTGTAAACGCTTGTTTTCTAATCATGTTCTCAATTGTATGTATATATATATATGTAATATACTCACACTCAGCAGTTAACGGACACATTGAGGTATGTGTCTGATATATATGTATATCTCACTTGTCATAATTTGAAATAAATATTGTTTAAACTATAAAACAAAACAGATTTTTGATTTACTTGAGACTTGCTGAGGTAAAAAGGTACATATACATTTTCCAAACGCTTTTAACAATACATTTGGTTTATTTAAAGTGCGTGGAGTCCTTTAAAGGACTCCACGCACTTTAAATAAACCAAATGTATTGTTTACACAAAGTCATTTGACCTTGCCGGTGGGTGAGGAGTTCTGATAGATTTGATTTATTGGTGTTTAATGGCCTATCAACAGCTAAGGTTATTAAAAACCGGGCCAACGGGTTCGATCCCGTATTTAACCTGCTACATTGGTGGAAAATCACAAAATCAGAACATATTAAATTATTTACATAGAAAAAAATGTATATTTAGCCTGAAATTAGAATAACCAGACATGGCGCCAGGAGGCCTGTTAGGCTGGCTATAGAATGAAAATATGGGTATCGATGAAGAAGCAGATGGAGTTTTAGGAAATCTGAAAACTACTTGAAGAGATAAGGAACTTAAAACTTAAGCAAATCTCCGAGTCTTGACTAACGGGGCGGCATGGGTGGGCTATATAATGATAATATGGATGATGATAAATACATGCATATATAGCTTTAACTGAATCTGGCTTATGGTTGCGAAAATAAATAATTTATTAACTTTTCCACCTTTCAGATGAATGCGGAGATGGACGGAATTATGCACATCATTGCGATCACCAAGTCTTGTATTCTGGAGACTTGTACAAAAATATGTTACGGACGGGCAAACAATTGTATGTGAAGGCAACACTACCCATCAGCATGCCTTGTGCCGGAAGCATCATAAAATTGGTCCGGCGAATCTAGTGGGTGCACCTGCAACCCACCCTAAGTGCATGTTGTTACCACTCAGTTGATCCGTCTTGCCGAGACAGATCAACTGAGTGGTAACAACATAAATTTCTGATGAGAAACAAGAAAAATAGCAGAACAAAATATTTACATTCCGATTTTTTTATATGTACCGTATATATATATGTGAATTCCAAATATGTCAAAATTATTGATCCGGCAGTCGCCGGACCTGCTGGACCTGTTCCGATGCCCCTGATATGTATAATTACTTCAGGTGAATATTGTTCGTTTTTTGTTTGTTGGGGTTTAATGGCCTATCAACAGCTTTGGTCATTTAAGGCCAGGTCAATGGGTTTAGTACTAAATCCCATATATTACCTGTACAAGTACATGTACAAATGGGGGGAAAATCTCAAAATCAGAACTGAATATTTACAATAACAAAATTATATATTCAGCCCTGAAATCAGAATAATCCTGATCTGATGCCAGGTCCTCGCCACACCAGAATCACTTGGCCCCCTCCCAAAAACAGTAGGATCAGTTACTACTTTTATAATGGGCAATAACCCAATTCAACTCCCAGGTAACAAAAGAGCCAAAGATAAAAACGTACCTGAGGGCCAAACCATGCAAATCGTGATTCCTATAAGGAGGAACCCCTACCTTTAATTAAACCTTTGCGTGCTGCCGACCAACCACCCACGAATATTGTTAGAAAAATGTGGATGAACACAGTAGACAAACACAATCGTGACTACACGGTATCTCGCAGCTGCGAGAACTTAACAATTGTACACAATATTTGATCAGTTTGAAAACATTGAGATTTCTACATATATAATTGAGTGAGTGAGTGAATAGGGTTTAACGTCCGCTTTTCTGACATAGAGGTACATAGTGCGTGACAATATTCGGCAACCAGTATAATCCCAGATCTGTATACACACCGTGTATCTGTAGCCTATTTCACCAAAATACTTTTTTTGCTAAGTACACTTTGAGGGAGAGGTGTTCAATTTAAGGATAAATTTATTATTTGTTATTATACTGAATTTATTACATTATCACAGCCATTTTGGCATTTTGGCTGTGATAATGTAATAAATTCAGTATAATAATTCTGCATACTTTTAATCATCAAATACATGCAGTTAGTTCTATATGAAATAATGCATTTCGGGAAAAATAAATGATTACTCCCTCAAAGTATACTTAGCTTGATAAGTATACTTTGCAATTTTGGTGAAATAGGCTACTGGGGGCCGTTTCACTAAACTTTGTACGACACAAATGTTCGGAAGTGCAAAATTATGATATCCTGTAAATTTTAAATTAACAATGTTTTCTTGTAAACAATTATTGGATTTACATTTATTGAACACAGAGGCTGCATATGCAGCCTATTCTCAATAACTGTAAATCCATCAATTGAAATTTCCAGACGATCCTAAATTTGCACTTACGAACATTTTAGTCGTATGAAGTTTAGTGAAACGGCCCCCAGGTGTCTAAACTAATCACCAGTCAGTTACATGCATTCGTGTTGTCAGTGAAAACTCAATTTCTAACGGTTTTGGATGAACATACAGACAGAGCTTCAGAGAAGGTGCGTATTGGCGTATTTTATGCACTTATTTTTATAGCTGAATATGCATTGATTATCAAAACTGGGAGTACAAAATACTCACAGCAATTGTTTAGTGGAAATACTGTAATAAAGTTGAAAATTTACTTAGTTTAGCTGCAAAAAGCAAACACTCAACTAAGTAAATTTCCAACTGTCCACTATTTCCACTATTCCACCAGTTCTAAAAATTACGAGTGCCCGCTATACAGATATAATCATTTAGTAATATTTATTTTACTGATAGCGACTCGCAGTGGCATCAGGATATTTTCATATTCAAATGAGGCATGATATTTTTCATTTATTTACACTAATTAAATGGGTCACCTGAAAAATAATATTTTCGGCAGATTATAAAGTATGATCGTTGCAAATCAAAAAATAAATGCATGTACAGAGAATAAATAGTAATGTTCATTAACATTTTAAGGAAAGAAACATGGTATCAGTGTGGAACTTTACGTCGGATATAAAATGTATAATAATGCCAATAAATACGTGGGTTAATGGTGAATTAATGTTTATTTTGCCAGAAATTGGCTCCGATGATGTCTCTGACATAAAGAACATTTTATGCCTACTCAATGGGCATGTATCTTTAAATGACAAAATGCAGATTTGTTTAGCATTGAATATTACTGACAAATGCTGCAGATCCTGATGAGACGGCTCGTTACGAGCCGGCTCATCTGGATCTACAGTATTTGCGCATGTTGGCTTGTAGGGTTGAAAGGGTTCACCCCTCGTTAGGAGCCAGTTCATCTGGATCTACAGTATTAGCACATGGCTTTAGGTTTTGTAGGGCTGAAAAGTTTACAACAAATAAAAATAAACAGGTTTTCATTTTTAAACAAAATATGTTCTTATTTCTCCGACATCAAAAACAAGTTTTAATGCTGCATTTGAATAACAGTGCCAAGGGTGCAAAATATAGAATGTGGATAAACGAGACAAGTAATATATCTTCGGGAAATATAACAGAACGCCTCCAAATTCAATTCATGTCTTCGCAACGAACCGATATCATGGGTATGTGACCGTAAATAGATATACAGTCACACCTGTGCTAAAGGCCACCTCCAAATAGCAATTACCTGTCTATAGCAGCCACACTTTCGTTTCCCAATTACGACATAAATGAACCTGTGAACAAAGACCACCTGTCAACAAAGGCCAGATTTTTCTTGGCCTTTATTCACAGGTTTGACTGCACATCTATTGTATATTGGAGAAGTTTCTCTTTCTATATTCCAACATTTAACCCTTACACCGCTATCTTAATTTTTTTGTCGTCTGCTGTTTATTTACTATTTTCCATTTTTATCATCAAAAACATGCTTTGACAGCACTTCCTGCTGTCAAACCATGTTTTTATTGCGAACTAAGGCAAGATATAAAAGCAACAGCAGACGACAATTGTTGTGAGTAGCGGTCTAAGGGTTAACATAAATAAATCATTTAACACAAAACATAACATGATTGTGTATGTCACTATATGTCTGGCATTACATACATGTTTTGGGGGTGTTTTTACTACTATATTCCAGCTTTCATGATGATAACATTTATCATACAATGTAAATGAACAAATCACTTAACAGCAGACACATGATTGGAATGTTATCGGGCACAGTCGCATCAGTAACGTTTTTTTGCCATCACATGGCAACATTTAACAGGGCTTCTAAAATTTTCAGTTTGTCGGTTTTGGACAGAATTTTGAAATCTCAGACCGATTGAGATTCTTATCCTTAAAAATTTGGTCCGTAAATAACACCAATCCGGCTGATATTTCGGTAATGTCCATTTTATGACACATATCCGGGGCATATCTGTGTTAAGACATTGTCGGATAATAAATCATTGTGTGTTCGGTCGACTTTCAACACATTTCTCCCAGTATTTTTCATAACACGCGCGTGGTAATTGTGATAGGTGTAAATAGACTGGCTTAAGCGTAAAGATACTTGATTTGTTACTCGCCGTTTCTGAAGATTTGACAATAAAATAAAGAAACCATTCACTGTGATTATCCACGTCAGATTGTAATATTTATATTACACCTTTGACCCTCGAGTAACTGGAATGGACTATTCCATATTAAGTTTGGAACTGTTACATTACACTGTATTAGGGGTCATTTTTGGTAAAGTAGGCCTACGTACGAATGGCGTAGATCTTGATGAGACTTGGACGGCTCATGAATAGCCGGCTCATTGGGATCTACAGTTTGCAAACATTTTGACAAAGGTACGTCTGCCATGTTAAAAGCTTTTATTATCTGCAATCCAAAATAATACAATCAGCATTATGATTCGTTTAGAGATGTCGTTTCGTAATGTTTCTGTCTTGCGAAAACATGTGAATCGTCTCCTAAAGACTTGAGAATCGTCTTGCGTTTTCGCCATCCCGCCTTCCGCTTTTGGAAATACATTTCCCTGTAACCCAAATTATAAAATGCAGGTAACGCAGGGCGACTACCCTGCGTTACAGACAGAAAATTTGGGTTAGTTTTGCTCATGCATATTGACTATGATAGAATCGCGTGCTTTGTCTCGCAATTTCCCGATCATACTTCGCATTTCCGCGATATCGCAAGATTGTAACATGTCCCAAACACGACATGTAAAAATAGTCTTATGAGACGATTCTCATGTGCTGCTGAAACACGAGTTTATTTAAGAAGTAGAACAATATTTCTTGACAAAAAAATAGCAACATAGTTTGACAAAAACATGATAATCATCCTCTTAGGAGAAGAATATAATGTGCTACCAATACATATATATTGGGGAAAAACATACATTTGTGTATTTGGATATGTGTTATTGGTTTAAATACTGCATCGCATCGCCGGTTTTTGCCTTACCTATTTTTTCGGGGATTCTGCACCTCTGACTTTTAACTTTCGATGACATAAATTTATATGTTATTTCATGTGTGATAGTGTCGCGAAAAGGATTAATATGTATAAATGTGTGTCTGTTGACATCGTGTCGGCATGTATCAAAGGTCAGATCGACACGACTTTGTAACCTTTGATGACTCACACTCCACCACGTCACAGTCAGTAATGATTACAACAGGATGCGCATATTATGTACGACAAAACTGGGCTTATTGGATATGCGACAAGCGAAGACCAATATGTGTTCACCAAAAGTAATAACAAAAAAAACAACGCAAAATTGTAACGTGTCCCCAACAGGAGACAAACAATCGTATTGGGAGATGATTCTCATAGGCTGCCAAAACATATTTTGACAAAACATGAGAATGTTTATAAGAAAGAAAATATTTTGACAAAACATGATAATTGGCTCCTAAAATTTGTGAATCGTACTGTGTCCTGTTAGGGCCATGTTACAATCTTGCATTTACGCGTTCTCCACCTATACATACGAGTGTCCGACAGTTACGTCTGCACCGATTGGCATTCTGTAATTTTAGAAGCCCTGGTTAACAGGTAGAAGCCCTGGTCAACTATTATAAATAGGTTGAGAGCTCCAGATAAGCTTTGTGTGTAAAGAGTATTGTACCCCCTGATTTCAAATTAAATCAGTATTTTATTTTTACAACTGGATTTATTGATTTTCTTCATTATTAAATAGGAAACAAATGAGCAAAACATAAACCAAATTTAACTATTCACTAATTGAGTGTATTATTACTTAATTATTACTTATAGTTGAAAATTTACTTCATAGTTGAGCAGTGAAAAGCAAACACTGTTTGCTATTCGCTGCTCAATTAAGTAAATTTTCAACTTTACAGTATTTTCACTACTCAATTTGAAAATCAATGCGTATTTTCACATTGCTGTGAGTTTTTTTGTACTCCCACATTTGATAATCAATGTGTATTCTGCTAAAATAAGTGCGTAAAATACGCCAACACGCACCTTATCTGGAGCCCTGTAGGTTATCAACTTTGGTAACTCATGAGTAACTTTTCCATGTTCGGCAACCTATTTATACGACTGGTCTAGAAGTATAATGCCATTCTGTTGCATCATATATCGGAGTCCAATCATATAACAGCATTCCATTGTATCATCTATCCGAGACCTTTTCCGTCTCTTCGTCTTCGAGACTCTGTAATTGTCGGTCGATGTCCAGCTGTCTTAGTTCGTTGGCTCGCAGTCTCTCTTGTAGCTCTTTCATGCTGTAATGTGAATTCGATAATTGTAAGAATGATCGAATGTTCTCAGAAGTAGTTTTCATGCCATTTGCTAGGGATTAGAGGGTGTGAATGAGGCTCTAATGTGCGTTAGGGGTGCAATTACAGTTGGCAGGCGAAATACATTGCATAATGTATGGAACATGATGATGCAGAAACCGCAGATGACAGATGTTTCTGACCCTACTTTCTAAGCCAATCGCTGGCCGATATCGTGCTCCAATTATGCCACATATTGCAGGATTTAACCCCAATAAGTTACATATTACCAGATTTAATAATGACTACCTGTTCAACAGGAAATGAATTTGAATTCGAGATACCAGGTGCTCGACTGTATATAGTTCATTAATCATACGTGGATTTCTTTTTTAAATATCTGAAAAATACTAACAAATACTGTAGATCTTGATGACATGGCTTGCTACGAGGCGGCTCTTCTTGATCGACAGACTATCTGTGTTTGCAAATATTGGTTTTATGGTCTGTATAGTTGAGGGAGTTAACCCTTAGAATGCGGGAACCGAAAATAGTCGTCTGCAGATAATTCATATTTTGTCTTTTCTCTCAGTAAAAAACATGGTTTGGCAGCATTTTAGAATCATTTCCATTGGAAATGATTCTAAAGTGCTGCCAAACCAAGTTTTTGATGAGAAAAATTAAAAATATTTAGCAGACGACACAAATTAATTCAGCATTGTAAGGGTTAAGCCATGTTATAATTTGCCCTAAGCCAATCGCTGGCAAGTATCGCTCTCCACTTATTTCACATATTTCCAGATTTAATGACTACCTGTTCAACACGAAATGGAAAATCAATACTCGGATGGGAGACTGCATTATAAACCTGGCTAATTATAAGTTACATATGTTATTGTTATCATATTCAATTTTTAAGGAACTAAATTTAATTCCTTAAAATTAAAATATGTGAACAATAACCTACATATAATACGTACCACTGTTCTGCCGGGGATTAGATGGTGTGGATGAGGTTCTATTGTGCAAATTAGTTTGGCAGGTGAAATACGTTGCACAGTGTAATATGGAACAGATGATGTGGAAATAACCGACAACAAAATTCATTTCCTGCCCTTTAAGGGCCAATAACATGTACCACTGTTCGGGATCCCTATCTGTGGATTAGCAGACGACAATATTCATTTCCTGCCCTTCAAGGGCCACTAATATGTACCACTGTTCGAGGACCTTATCTGTGGGTTAGCACACAGGTGGAAGACTCGGACCTATGACACCAACAAAAAATGCCTATTAAAAAAATCCCATTACCCCACCCACTTGGTCTCGTACAGTACCTTATGCTGTATATAAAGGTGAGTATAAATAGGGCTTTTCCAGCTCTTCCGAGTCTTCCACCTGTTAGCAGACAACAATATTCATTTCCTGCCCTTTAAGGGCCAATAATACGTACCACTGTTCAGGATCCCTATCTGTGGATTCGGACTGGAAGGCCTCCTGGCTATACAGGGTCATGGCGGTCACTGGCTCTGTGGACATGAGAAATAATCATGATTCATGAAATGTGGCAATGACTGGAGAAAAGAGGCTTACGAGATTTGTGATGAGTAGCTCCTGATCAAATAGCACACTCCTGTAGTTGGATAGCAATGATAGCATGTCATTGATGGAATGGTGAACAGTGCAGATCCTGATGAGACTGCAGACGCACAGGCTGATCTGGATCTAAAATGGTCGCTAAACCCTATTTCTCTAGTCACAACAGACTAAGAGACTAAGTATTTGACCTTGACCTTGGGATCAGTGGGGGTGGGACGATCGTGGATTTGTCACAGCATGTGTGAAATATTAAACATTTTAGATGAAGGAAATAGAAGCTATAACATATTTCTCTGATATTAAGTTATGTAAAGAGACTAAGTATTTGACCTTGACCTTGGGATCAGTGGGGGTTGGACGGTCGTGGATTTGTCACAGCATGGTAGTAGAGCCTTACAGGAATGCATGTGTGAAATATTAAGCATTTTAGATGAAGGAAATAGAAGTTATAACATATTTCTCTGATATTAAGTTATGTAAAGAGACTAAGTATTTGACCTTGACATTGGGATCAGCGGGGGTTGGACGGTCGTGGATTTGGCACAGCATGGTAGTAGAGCCTTACAGGAATGCATGTGTGAAATATTAAGCATTTTAGATGAAGGAAATAGAAGTTATAACAATATTTCTCTGATGTTAAGTTTAGTGATGGACGGACGGACGGACGGACGGACAACCTGACTCCAGTATACCCCCCCACAACTCGTTGTGGGGGGTATAAAGGAACAAGGAACCCCTACCGTTAATTTACGCTGTGACATTCGCCCGACCACCACCCACTTAACGCTGAGAAGAAACTATTGTTACAAAGGAATAGATTTCCAAGAAATAAAATACATTTCATGGCGCCTCGTTTCAAATCAGATCCAAGACTGAGCTAATGGTATAAAAAAATTGCCGGTATGTTACAAAGGGTAATCAATATATATCATATTGCTACATACCAAGTTCTTTTTCTCCCGGGAATGTTTTATCCGAGTTTCGTCTGTTTGATTTTTTATCTTTGGAAATTCGGGAAAATGCACTTTGATTCTGTCTCTGCGTTCTCTGAACCCCTGTGTCTGTACCGACACCAGGTGGCGCTGCTGTCTCTTTCATTTGTTTCCCAGGGAGCACAGGTTTGGGTCTATGTATCACAGGGTTAGCATAGGAATTCTTCTGCTCGATGTCATTGAAGTTCAACACACGAACTGGCCCCGATGGTTCAATGTTTTCTTGATTTTGTGACTCAACGTCAGGCTTCATGTTCTTGGTATTAAATCCAAACTGAACCTCAGATTGTTGTCCGATCTCAACGGTTTGTGACTGTAGCTGATTGTTCTGAATGGCGGTGAGTAGCACCGCTTCTCTCTGGTCCGAATATCCTTGTCCACTTTTCAAGGTCACAGGATACCCTTCGCTGGTGCCATGGTTGTCAGGGGCAACAGAGATAACAGTTGATGTGTTGAATGTGTCACATGACACTCGCATGGCTGACAGTGTACTCTCTAAGCCAGCTAACTTCGCTTGTAGTCGCGCAATTTCTGAATCCTGTAAGAAAATAAAAAATCTGTTCATCTGTTGTATTGTCTTATTTGTGGCTGTGACTGGAGAAATGGGGCTTAAGGGCTTTACGATCACGTTATCACTCTACAGGAGTGTGCTATTTGATCAGGAACTACACTGGTCACAATTCCCATAAGCCTGAATTTCTCCAGTCACAACTACATATGACCATGTTGTTGAACAAATGTAAAACCCCAATCAGACAATCAATCAATCTCTCCATCGCTCAATCTTTTGACAGAGCATGAGAACAATCTCCAAAGGAGATCATTCTGGTGTGCTGCTAAACATAGTCTTGTTGTTAACAAATATAGAAAATCAGCAGATGACGGTATTTATTGCCTGCCTTCTTTGACAGGGCTAACATTTCCCATCAAATATATGGTTTGACAATGTCCAGCCATGTGTAAACGTTTGCCGTGGCAGGAGGGAAGTGTTTGAACCCCAAGGCCGATGGTCATGGTCATGGTCGAACGTTATTGTTACATTTCCGTCAGAAATATCATACAATTTGAGCATTTATGCAGCACTTTTGGTACTTTGATAATCTGCTCCATTCCAACAGCTGATTTACATACATATTCTGGGACACATGCAATACATAGGTGTTGGCTTGGCCCTGGAATGAGCATTGTCTACAGCCATGGTCAAACAGCACGCGCTGTACGTTTGAACACAGCTGTGAGTGGTGTCGAACAATGGCAGTCATGTAACAATGACTTATATCACATGACTCATCACATGACTCATCACATGACTACCATTGACAGTCCACCTTGAGTATAAGCTGCTCGTTGGCAGTGTCCATGTCAGCCCGCCGCGCCTCCATCTCGCGATTGATCCCGTCAAGCTCCTGGGCCGCACCGTCGATCTGATCAGCGTAGTGCTGCTCCATATCACCCAGCTGCTTGTTTTTCTCCTTTAACTGCGACTTCAGGATGTCATGGGCTTCTACGTAGTCGGACAGCTCCTCACGCAGGGACTTAATCTGGAATATCAGGACATACGATGATGAATGGGGAAATGAAATCGAATTGATGGTAGATAAGTGGAAGAGACAATTTCGTCTGATGGCTGAAAGTGAATGGGTTTAACATCCCAGCAACAGCTGTCAGAGACCATATAGGGACCGGACCACAGTTTAATGTCTCATCAGACAGACCAATGGGATGGCAATATTATGAGAAAGTATTTTTCATGCCCTATTGTATAGGTGAATGGGGAAATGGGGCTTATGGCAATTTAGGTCAGTCTAGGTTCTGATCGGTGACTGATTTTCTGAAATGAGGCTTTTATGACCAGTTAAATCTGGATTACAACATTTATGGACAGTCTAGCTCCTGATCTCGTATTGACATACGAAATATATCTGCTCATGTTAGAATGAAGTGTTACGTAATAAACCGACTACTAGCCTATTTAGATTTTAAGTTTATCAGTACTGGCTTGGAAAAGGTACGAATTTCACTATAAGCCTGATTTGACCCAGGTACATGAAGGTGCAATAGATCAGGCTCTGCTTGGAAAAAGTAGGAATTCCTTGGTGAGCCTCGGAATTCCCACACGTTCCTAGCCTTGCTTGATAAAATTGATACCAAAATCCACTAGCTGGTATTCTCAATGTATATAATTGGGGAGCTGACCAGACAAGCCTCGAAAATGGTAGGAATTCCTTGCCTTGCTGATAAAATTGATATCAAAGAAACTAGCCTGATTTCTCTATTTATCAGACTCGGCTCAGAAAGGGTACGAATTCCTTGTCAAGCCTCGTAATTCTTACACATTTCCTAGCCTTGTCTGATATCACAACTTCCAGTTTGTCCACTGACCTCGTCTCTGTGGCGTTTCTCCACATCTTCCTGTTCATCCCGTAATCTGTCGATCTCCGAGTTTATTCGCTTCTCAGATTCTGTCTCTCTCGCCTTCGCAGCACCTAATTCCTCGGCAAGCCTCGCAGTATCACATTCCTTGCTCTTTGAAAAATAAAATAACTATATTATTGGCATGATACAAACAAAATATTTGAGAATGTTTTTCTTCCGGAAAGTAATTGTTGAAGAAAGCATATGATTACACATGTAAAACAGAAGAAATCAAGGATGGAGGATGTACCCCTCACAAATGTCTAAATCACTATAGGAATGAATGGCCTTTTTGTGGAATTTATCGGGGTATAAACTTGGAAAAGTCGCGGGAATACTGGACGAAGGCTGGAAGGCCTCGTCCAGTATTCCCGCGACTTTTCCAAGTTTATATCCCCGATAAATTCAACAAAAAGGCCGTTCATTCCTTATAATTCCAGCATTTGAATTAAATTCATCAAGAAAATGTGTTTATTTTCCGTTTTATTAAGAATTATTTTAACTGGGCCTCACGGTTACGGAAAGTAGTGCGGCGTGGGAGTTTACTGCGATATAAATTTTGGACAGAGACTTGCTACGGGCCAATCAACTGTTAGGGAAATGTGTAAATATTTTTGTGCTGGAATTATTTGACCTTGAGCATAGGGGCCGGTTAGGTGGGATATAGAATGAAAATATGGATGATCACAAAGAAGTATATGAAGTTTCAAGCCAATCTGACAATAACAGAGATAGTAGGTACAGTGCAGTCTCCGTTTTTGTTCCACCGTAGACAACACTTGCAAACTCAACGCGAACGCAACGTGAACGCAACGGTTTACTGTAGCGTTGTATACGTTGTTTAAACGTATAATACGGTTCGTACACGTGTAATACACATTGTCAAACCGTTTAGTTTAAAAGCATTGTATACGTTGCTTAAATGTATAATACGGTTCGTACACGTGTAATACACATTGTCAAACCGTTTAGTTTAAAAGCGTTGTATACGTTGTTTAAACGTATAATACGGTTCGTACACGTGTAATACACATTGTCAAACCGTTTAGCTTAAAAGCGTTGTATACGTTGTTTAAACGTATAATACGGTTCATACATGTGTAATACACATTGTCAAACCGTTTAGTTTTAAAACGTGTAATACGTTTAGCTTCAAGGCGTATAACATGCTTTGGCGTATACATATGTAGCGAGGTGAAAGAGTTGAAACGTGTACAAGGCTTTACCTGGAAGCGTGTAGCTATATGAAAGAGTTGAAACGTGTACAACGGTTACACGTTTTAACGCGAATACCTGTTCGGCCCCGATCGCTTCGAGGCGTCCTTGTTTCGTCCCTTTTAAAATATCGCGAATACATACCCTCAGATCGAGTTCAAAGTACATCGGTGGTGTGATTTAGCACTTCAATTGATCCCTAATCCCTGATGCCTAATGAGTCACGCTTTTAACATGACAGATGTACCTTGTCGTTTATCAAAATGTTTGCGAATTGTAGATCACGTGAGCCAGCTCATCAGGATCTGTGGCATTCCTACGTAGGTACATGTACATTTTATATACACAAAAATGACCCCTAATACAGCGTAATGTAACAGTTCCTAACTTAATATGGAATAGCCCGGGCCGATAGTCCGTGTCAGTTACTTGGGGTTAAATATTACGAACACAGATAAACACAGTGCATGGTTTCTTTATTTTAGTGTAACATCATCAGAAATGGCGAGTCTAGGAACTCTCGTATCTTTATGCTGAAGCCAGTCTATTTCAGTCACTAATCCGCTATACACCTGTCCCACGCGTGTGTTAAGACAAATCGATATTTGGAGAAACTGAATACACAGCGAGTTGCACACTGGTTTAACACGGATATGGCCCGCGGATATGTGTCATAAATTACTTGGTGGTCAAAACCGGTAAATTTACAAGGTTTATAGCGAAATAGCAGCCGACTGGCAATTTTTCTCGGACCGATTTTTAAGACTAGTTTTCAAATCTCAATCGGTCTGAGAGTTCAAAAATCGGTCCAGAACCGGAAAATTGAAAATTTTAGAAGCCCTGCAGTGAGTCTAGAAGTATATATACACACACGAAGAACGATCTGAGCATGCGCATTCTACGCGATACACGGTTGGCATACCAAAACGTGTAATGCGTTAAAACCCGTGGAAACGTGTTATACGTATAACACGGTTTCATCTGTACGGTGCTGTGTACATGTAGAAGCGTGTAACCGTTCGTCAAAGAAAGCGTTAAATCGTTTAAACGGTTTACCTTAGCGTTGTATACGTTTACAACCGTTGTATACGTTTACAACCGTTGTACACGGATTACACGCTTTTGAAACTCAATGCGTTGTTTAAAACCGTTGTATACGTTTACAACCGTTGTACACGGATTACACGCTTTTGAAACTCAATGCGTTGAACACGGTTTGTTTGACTTTCGCGCATGCGCAAGAGTGGGGAAACGCAACCCATGGCCGAAAACGTATTACACGTAGACGACACGGTTTGAAACTAACGGAAACTCCACGGATACGCAACGCACAACACTTTGTACACGTATAAACCCAGAACATTTTGACAGAAACGACTGTAGCTGAGCTTTACTGCATCTCTAAATTACCCTAAAACTTATTTCCAGGTTCATAAATATGCTGTTTGAAAGTTACTGAAGAAAAATCTACCAACAATTATGTCGCAATTTCTATTTGATCCGCCACCCTAATTATCAGCCCACAAGCTTTGCATTAGCCTAATATATATTGACCGATAACAAATTGTCATGCAGTGACTAGATACGCATATCCAGGTCACAATGAATTAAAAACAATTTGTGTTGACTTTCATTGGTCAAAGGACATCACATGACGTTACCGAGTAAATTCAATGTAATGAAACAATGTAAACCAGTTGTGTTATTTTTCTACGAAAAACATGTTATTCCCATTCTCCTGCATAGAACGTTAACTGATAAATAGAATACCATGCTAGTGTCTATTGATATCAAGTTTATTAGTCTCGGAAACGGTAGTAATTCCTCGGTGAGCCTCAGAAATCTTACACATTTCCTAGCCTTGCATGATAAACTTCATTTCAAAAGACAGTAACCAGTAGCCTATTTCACCAACATTGCAAAGTATACTTATCTAGCAAAGTATACATTGAGGGAGAAATTTTCAATTTTAGGATAAATTTATTAATTTTTATTTTACTGAATTTATTACATTATCACAGCCATTTGGCTGTGATAATGTAATAAATTCAGTATAATAATTCTGCATACTTTTAATCATCAAATATATGCAGTCGTTAGTTCTATATGAAATAATGCATTTCAGGAAAAATAAATGATTGCTCCCTCAAAGTATACTTTGCAATTTTGATGAAATTGACTACTGGTATTTGCTATACCAAGTTCATCAGCTATTGCCTGGAAACCGTAGGAATTCCTTGGCGAGCCTCGGAATTCTTACTTGTTTCCTAGACTTGCCTGATAAACTTGATATCAAGACACTCGCCTGGTATTCATTATGTAAGATATATTAATATTTCGGTTAAGAAACGGGCGTCGAGCCTCGGAATTCGGGCGTCGAGTTTCGTAGCCTTGGCTAATAAAATTAATACATTTCAACCTGTGAATAAAGGCCAGCCAGGGGAAGAGAAACATCTGGTCATTGTTCACAGGTGGTCTTTCACAGGTTCATTTATGTAGTAATTGAATAATTGGGAAAACAAAAGCGTAGCTGCTATAGACAGGTAATTGCTATTTGGAGGTGGTCTTTAGCACAGGTTTGACTGTATATATTCTCCATATTTACCTCCGTGAGACATTTGACCTCCTCCAGTTCCCGCGAACATCTCTCCTGTTCTCGGTTTGTCTGAGCCAACTCTCGTCGAGTCGTCATGAAGTCTGCATGCTGCTGTTGTAGCTGCTCTCTAGAGAATGGAGTGAGGGAGGAGAAATAACAGGAAATGTATTGGCCACAAATTGTAAATTATGAAAGTCTATCCATTAGTGCTATAGCTGCTGTAGATGGATGGCTGGAACAGTAAATATAGTAAATGTGATTTATGGTGGAACGTCTCCAAACTAGACATCCTCGGGACCTCCCAGGGTTCCATCGTAATTTATAATATTTTCCCCTTGGCGAAAAGTTCATACCGGGATCGTCACATCCAAACCTTTAGTGTTATCTGTTTTTATTTTTCTGACAGGGGTGGGGGTGGTGGGTTAAAGGACGTTGGTGCGAGAGGTTGGGGCGGGGGGATACTATGTGGTGCCAGTACCTTGTCAGTCGGAGCTCCTGTGTGATCTCAACGTTTTCATGCTTCTGTTCTTCCAGCTTCATCTTCTGTCGTTCCACCAACTGAAATGGCATCACATCAGTCAGTCAGTACTTGTGGAAAGACAACTTAACTTACTTAAGTAATTTGGCCAGAGAATTTACTTTCTCATCAGCCAATGCGAGGTTGGGAGGGTATGCACATCTTACTGATTCATACCGTAACCCATTAAAGACGGGATACAATTATAGTAGTATGAAACGTTTACGAGAAAAAAATCCCCATTTTCTTTATTTCATCTCGAAAGTATATGTTGTTACCATTCATTTGAACTGTCTCGACGACACCATATACCTTCATGGAGAAACTAGATGGCTGAGGCCCGCATGCTGAAGCTTTGATAGTATACCGAAAAACTCTAACCAAAAAAACTAGAAATGTGGCCTGTCGGCACACGAATACCCCCACTGGCAGCCAAAGAAAACGAGGCATTTTTGATTATAAGCCATTTAGCCGAGCGTTAAGGTTTCAAACGCATCAAGTCTGTGACCTTGACCCTGGGCATAGTGTGATAATCCATGCATCGGTGTAGAAGATATAGAGTGGAAGGGAATTTCAATAGGTTTGACCCTTGACCTTCAACTGTGACCTTGACCTTGGACGTAGGTGCGTGGTTATTGATCACGACACACCTTCTCATCATGAGAAACATTTGTGCCAAGCCATTTGATAATCCATGCATCGGTGTAGAAGATATAGAGCAGAAGTGAATTTCAATAGGTTTGACCTTTGACCTTCAACTGTGACCTTGACCTTGGACGTAGGTGCGTGGTTATTGATCGCGACACACCTTCTCATCATGAGAAACATTTGTGCCAAGCCATTTGATAATCCATGCATCGGTGTAGAAGATATAGAGCGGAAGGGAATTTGGATAGGTTTGACCTTTGACCTTCAACTGTGACCTTGACCTTGGACGTAGGTGCGTGGTTATTGATCGTGAAACACGTTCTCATCATGAGAAACATTTGTGCCAAGCCATTTGATAATCCATGCATCGGTGTAGAAGATATAGAGCGGAAGGGAATTTCGATAGGTTTGACCTTTGACCTTCAACTGTGACCTTGACCTTGGATGTAGGTACGTGGTTATTGATCGCGACACACCTTCTCATCATGAGAAACATTTGTGCCAAGTCATTTGATAATCCATGCATCGGTGTAGAAGATATAGAGCGGAAGGGAATTTGGATAGGTTTGACCTTTGACCTTCAACTGTGACCTTGACCTTGGACGTAGGTGCGTGGTTATTGATCGTGAAACACGTTCTCATCATGAGAAACATTTGTGCCAAGCCATTTGATAATCCATGCATCGGTGTAGAAGATATAGAGCGGAAGGGAATTTCGATAGGTTTGACCTTTGACCTTCAACTGTGACCTTGGATGTAGGTGCGTGGTTATTGATCGCGACACACCTTCTCATCATGAGAAACATTTGTGCCAAGCCATTTGATAATCCATGCATCGGTGTAGAAGATATAGAGCGGAAGGGAATTTCCAACAGACCGACCGACAGACCGACCGACCGACCGACCGACCGACCGACAAGCTGACTCCTATATACCCCCAACAAACTTTGTTTGTGGGGTTATAATAAATAAATTTAACCAAAAACCCGGACGCAAATACATACGTACGTACGTACGTACGCAATGTGCCGACTATATCGCGCTGTCCGCAAGTGGGAACGACAATAAACAAAATTAATGTAAATTCATCAATTGAAATCTCCATACGATCCTCAATTTAGTCGTACAAAGTTTAGTGAAATGGCCCCCAGGTGAGGACACTGTCTTTCAATGCTGAATGTTTTTATTGTAATTTCACTGCTGAATGTACACGGCTCCTCTCATACAGGTGCATGCCAGTCTGTGTAAGACCTTGTTTTTATTGTACAGTGGAACCTCTCTAAACCGGACACCCTGGGTGGTCCCCAGGGTGTCCGGTTTAGAGAGATCCACTGTACTGTAGGTAAATGAACATTGCAAGACTTGTTTACATGTGTGTGCATGCAAGTCAAGAATATACATCAACATTGGAGATTAATCACAGTGAATACCATCAAACCTGGGTGTCCGATTTAGGGAGGGTTTACTGTACAATATAATTTTAGTGCTGAATGTACAGTGCTCCTCCCATACAGGTGCACGCCAGTGGGAATATGACCTTGTTGATTGGACGTAAAACCCTAATCAATTAAACTAGTCAATCTCCCTAGATATACAGATAATCAGGATCTACAGCGTTTCCATATGCTAGCTTTATGGTCGTAGGGTTGGAAGCGCAAAATCGTCATGAGACACGAGTTGATGGCATCAGCCCAGAGTTGACACATTGACACATTACCGTCTGTAGTTCATGTAGTTTGGTACACTTTCCCTGTTTCAAAGTCTTAAAAATAATGACGTTACTAGCTGGCTAATCTGGATCTACAGTGTTTGGATATGCTGGTCTATAGCGTTGAACGTGTTAATTCATCATAAGACACGAGTTGATGGAATCGGTCCCAAATTGCCAAATTGACGCCTTACCATTTGCATTTCCAGTAGTTTGGCAGACTTGCCCCGTTTCGAAACCTTAACCCTTACAATGCTGGAAATAATTTTTGTCGTCTGTTGTTTATTTTTTATTTTCATTTTTCTCCTTAAAACATGGTTTGACAGCATTTTAGAATCATTTCCATTGGAAATGATTCTAAAATGCTGACAAACCATGCTTTAACTCAGAGAAAAGACAGAATATTAAACAACAGCAGACAACAATATTCGGTTCCCGCATTCTAAGGGTTAACAATAATGACGAACACTGCAGATCTGCAGCTCATCTGGATCTACAGTGTTTGAATATGCTAGCTTTATGGGGTGTGAGGTTGAAAGCTATAATTTGTCATTAGAAATAAATCCTGAGTCGCCATTTTGACACCTTACCGTCTGTACTTCCTGTAGTTTGGCCGACTTCCCCTGTAACTCGATCTGAAGTCGACTGGAGAGCTGCTCTGTCTGTTGGTACTGAAGAGTTTTCTCCCTTAGCTGGGATTGTGTCCCCTGCAGGTTGTCGTCTAGGTCAGCAATCTGTTACAGAAGAAAAGATGAATGGGTTTAACATCCCTGCAACAGCCAAGGTAATGTAGAGACGGCACCTTAGTTTCAAGCCTCATTCGGAAGACCAGTGAGATGGAAATACTATGAAAGTATTGTTCATGCCTAGGGCGGGGTTGAACCCACAACCTCCGGTATTGAAGTCTAGGGCTCTAACCTTCCCTCTGTTACCTGTAGCCGATTTCACCAACTATACTTTGTAATGTTGGTGAAATAGGCTACTGTTATAAGAGAATACCATGTTAGTGTCTTTTGATATCCAGTTTATCAGGCAAGGCTAAGAAACCTGATAAACTTGAGATCAACAGACTAGTATGGTATTACATTTATCAGGTAATGTTTTAAGCTACAGAATGAGCAATTATGACATGGTTTTTGTTGAAAAGAACGCAGACTTGTTTCTGTGACATCATTCCACTGACGTCATTTGGTAACGTCATGTAACGTCATTCGACCAATGAGACGACTGTATTCAATTTGTTGTAACCCGGATATTCGTATCAGGGCAATGCCTGATACGGCAATATGTTATCAGTCGGTGCGTATTGGTCCAATACATAGCTTGTTACCTGATAAAAGATAATAACCATGTTAGTGTCCTTTGATATCCAGTTTATCGGGCAAGGCTAGGAAACGCATCAGGGCAAGTCAGGCTTGATCAATCAAAATATATGATTTCAAAAATTTGACATGTTCAGGACATTTTCATAGTCTGCTCTCACTTAACAAGAAAGCACTAACACTGATGGATGCACCACTCAAAAATATTAACATAACTTTCTAAGTCATTTGACTATGAACAGATGGACAAACAGGGTGGAGACTACATGTACCCCAGAATTTATTTCAAAACAAAGCACTATCCCTAGACTAACATTGTCGCCAAGTATTATCAGTGAAAAATGAAAGGTGTTACTAACATTATGTGTACAGTCCCATAGAAAACGAACAGCCAAATGCCAAGCTGATTCTGACAGGTCAATGTTCCTGTTAATGATTTTGTATTACACTATGGGGTCAGCTAATGAGATAACAAAGCATGCAGAACTACTTTCACTGCCCAGCTGGAGTCTCCAGTAACCGCCAGACTCCACCATCGTGCATGAGAATATGTACAGGTGAGTTTTATTACCACCAGCGACTATTATGGCCGTAATCTTTGCAGCTTAGGTCCAGATCAGAATGAGCAGTCACATCAGGATCTAGACTGTCAGTTTATTTGATACTGAATGAATGACTGTTAAAACGTTTGATTAGAAAAGTTGTATAAACTATCAACAGAGCTCAAGCTAAGGTGCGTAATTTTATACATTTCCACAGTTGTCCTAGTTCAGGAAAAATATTTACATAATTTATGATTTTCTTCCGTACATGACAACGAATATTTATGACACTTTCAAAGCATATTGCAAGGTGTCATCATTTACTAAAAAACACAAGGCTGTTACATGTATAAATATTATTCTTTGAATATCGCGGATGCTATTATGTATGAAATTAATTGAGATAGACGGAATGGTGAACCATGCAGACCCTGATCAGACTGCGCGGATATGCAGGCTGATTTGGGTAGCGGAGTTGGCAGCATAGATCATAAGCCCCATTTCTCCGTCATGACAACATATGCCATATGTATGCATGTATGTCATAGATAATTGCAGGTTTTGCAATCGTGATGCCATAATTATGTGCTCTTCATATTTACTGCTACATTTTGAATAAAATATAAAATAAAAATACAGCAAATATCTAGTACATATCTCTGCTATCGAATAATAACAAAAAAATATTAGTATTTATTATATCTTCCCATTTTAGTTCAGAAACCAGACATATTTATTCTGTCCTATGCAGTGGTCAAGCCGCCTGGCCATTATCCATGCGCGGACACAAAATAGTTCTCACACGTCCAGTTTCATTTTCGCACATAAGGATTATGTTTGGCGATTTGGCTTCTTGTTAGTTTTCGTTTGTTTAGTGGAATGCATACATATATCGATTCACCTCGGTGTATATAAATATTGAATACGATTTTATATTATAATGGTATCATAGATAGTATTTTGGCCCGCAAATTCCTACGCCGTATTGGAACCATTTTGGTGGGATTTGGAGAGGTAAAATCTTAATTTTTTTTCACAATATATAATATATTTGTCGTTGGTCAACCGATTTTGACGGGAGAAAAGGCATTTTTGCATCTCTGATAATGATAAAATTGATTATAGCATTATTTATAGATTTTATTTGCGTTATAACATATTTAGAATTTAACTGGGAATTTCAGAATCTTATATCGCCTAATGCGCCATTTGGCCCGGTGTTAGGAACATTAAAGGAACATTAAATCTCGCCGTAGGAACATTAAATCTGGTTGGTATCAGGGATGCAGACAGGTTTATTCCAGTATCCAGCTGTGCAACTCGGGTTTCCCGACCCCACGTTTTCTTTGAAGTAGTGGGGTTTACAGGTACCCGACTTTCTATGGGAGCGTACACCTAATGAACGTATGCACATACAGAAGTACGTACATGGACTAATGTTATAACACACTAAATCTATGACCTTGACATTGTGAGGAGTACCTGCTTGGTTCGCTCCTGAAGTTCCGTCTCGTGTTTCCGCACATTGGCATCGAGACGTTGAATTCTCTGCTCCATCTCTCTGTGTTGTTCTTTGATGGTCGTGTCAAGTTGGTTCACCTGACAATGGCAAGTTAATAATGTTCCCATCATTCAGTTCTGACAAACAATGTAGAACCAAATGAGCCGGCTCGTAACGAGCCGGCTCATCTGGTTCTGCATTGTTTGCAATGGTATTATTTTTTAAACACCAACATTTCATTCCAGATGGTCGCAAATATATATTGAGCACTATGAAGCATTTGATAGACTCAGGGCGTATGGATGGTCCATGTGTGCATTCATTGTTCCTGGGTGTGAGTAGGTAGCGGAGCTCATTTTGTAAAACCTTTAACATTAACCCTTACAATACTGAATTAAAATTTGCTGGTTTTTTTTTTATCCATTTTTCAAAAAAAAAACATGCTTTGACAGCACTTTAGAATCATTTCCATTGGAAATGATTCGAAAGTGCTGCCATACCATGTCTTTATTGAGAGAAAAGACAAAATAAGAAACAACAGCAGACAACAATTTTTGGTTCCCGCATTCAAAGAGTTAAAAGTAATTTGACCATGACCACAGAATGGAAGTATGGACTAGGACAAAAATGTAAGTTTCGGTCTAATGAACCTTACGACAGAGACTAACATGAAGTCTTAAACCAATGTGCCTTGGGTTGCAGATATACAATAGGATCTCGGCCTACAATAGTTACAGATATAATCATATCAATTTGGTTCAAATCCGGCTGGCTAATCTCGGACCATAGTTAACCCTTTCACCCCTAAGTAACTGGAATGGATTTTGACGTGTCAATTTTGCAACCAATCCCACCGTCACAAAATTATTTTGAGACTGTTCATTTATGAAAAGGGGATGTTTTTGTTCTCAAAAACATGAAAATTACTTGCAAAAAGTGCAGATCACAGATGAGACGGCTCGTCATGAGCCGGCTCATCTGGATCTACACGTTTTGCCAATACCACCATACAGGCCTGTAGTGTTGAAAGGGTTAATGCATGTTAGTGGGCGAACTAATGCTAAGATGATGAATTTATTAAATTATGGCAGTCAAGACACTACATTCCAGGGTTTGCGATTGATACAATTATTCGTCACGAGAATTGGTGTTCCCTACCAAAACCAGCTATAGATGCCTAGGTGACATAAAGTTTGTTTGTTGGGGTTTTAACGGCCTATAACAGCTAAGGTCATTTAAGGCCGGGTCAATGGGTTTAGTACTAAATCCCATATAGTACCTGTACATGTTCCAGTACATGTACAAATGAGGGGAAAATCCCAAAATCAGAACTGAATATTATACAATAAACCAGATGGCCGCCACCCGCATGTCGAGCCCGCCGAGGCATTTGACGGACGGACGGACGGACGGACGTACTGACGAGACGTACATTGTGAGGTTACTAACCCTAACCCATCCTAAATCAAACCCCGTAAACATCAATCGTACAGAAAAAAACAACCCCACAAGACAAAATAACCCCACAAGAGCAATTTATAACGGGGTTAAAATGGAATAAGCATCTCTTAACAAGTCCATCACTGTGTGGTTAACCTCACAATGTAGCTCTCGTCTGTACGGACGGACGGACGGACGGCGGGACGGACGGCGGGACGGACGGACGGACGTTTTTACATTAGGGTACTTATGTGGCTTATCACATGTTAAATATTAGCCACATAAAACGATTTTTAGCCACATAAACGATTTTTTTGTTTTTTGGTGGCTAATTGTAACCAACCCTATCCTTTAACAAGTCCATAACCCTGTGGGGCTAGCCACATAAGTACCCTAATGTGTGCCCGGACGGACGGACGGACGTTCTTACATTACTATACTTATGTGGCTTATCACATGTTAAATATTAGCCACATAAAACGATTTTTAGCCACATAAAACGATTTTTTAGGTGGCTAATTGTAACCAACCCTATCCTTTACCAAGTCCATAACCCTGTGGGGCTAGCCACATAAGTACCCTAATGTGTGCCCGGACGGATGGACGGACGGACGGACGGATGTTCCTACAAATGGATACTTATGTGACTAACCTAACCTTTTCCTTTGTTCATCCCTATTGTTCTGTAGCCACATAAACCCATTTTTAGCCACATAAAATCACGGAACAATAGAATATTACATAACCTATTGTTCTCCTAGCCACATATGTATCCATTTGTAAGCTCGGACGGACGCACGGACACCCGGACATCATTGTGATCACTATGTCTCGCTTTCTGCAAGCGGGCTCGACAAAAAAGTATATATTCATCCTTGAAATCAGAATAATCCTGATCTGATGCCAGGTCCTCGCCACAACAGAATCACTTGGCCCCCTCCCAAAAGCAGTAGGTTCAGTAATAATCTTACTACTTTTCGATACACACAAATGAGCATAGGCGTACAAACCAGGGCAACTCTTTCCTGCAATTCATGCTGTCGTTCTTCCAATGACGTCTTCATTTCCGAAACATCTATCTTCTTTGCGCTTAGTTCTTCCTGTGTGGTACTGCAAGTCAGATTGTGGCCAATATAGAGAATACATACTACCATAATAGCCCTAAGCTAGAAAATGTGGTAGGTTAACGCACTTGGGGCCCCAATAGGTATATGTCGCGACCACCATTTAAACCGTCTCGTTGAGACGGTTCAAATGAGTAGTCGCGACATATACTTGGTGATTTGAGAAACTCTTACAAAAACTTCCAAAAAAATAAACAGACAGACATAGTCACATACAGATGGACAGACAGGGTAAAACCTATAGGGCCCTGCCGAATCTCGACGGGGCCCTAATACAAGGTGCATGATCACGTGGTTACAACGACAACAACAATGGCTGAAAGTGTTGAAAGCTCGCCCACTCCAAAGTAAGTATTATTTGATATTTTCATTAATATGCAACGGATTTTGAAGAAATATGGCGCAGCAAATGCATCTTTATGAGCTGCATTTAGTGGTCCCAGGAGCTTGGTACAGACTTATGTCGTTTTTGCAAAGAATAGATTTCCATGTCTACCGACACGAAAATTGATTCTTCGCAAAAACGACAGAAGTTTGGGCCAAAGTACAGAGACCACCAAATGCAGCTTGACAAGACGCATTTGATGCTTTTAATCATCAAATATATGCAGTCGTTAGTTCTATACGAAATAATGCATTTCGGGGAAAATAAGTGATTACCAAATAAGTATACTTTGCAATGTTGATGAAATCGGCTACAGGAGTAGACATCACAACCTACCAGAGAGTAGACACCAACTCACACCCTACACACTTAGCTCCTATCCTACCAGAGAGTGACACCATCACACACCCACACTTAGCTCCTATCCTACCAGAGAGTAGACACCAACTCACACCCTACACACTTAGCTCCCATCCTACCAGAGAGTAGACACCAACTCACACCCTACACACTTAGCTCCCATCCTACCAGAGAGTAGACACCAACTCACACCCTACACACTTGGCTCCCATCCTACCAGAGAGTAGACACCAACTCACACCCTACACACTTAGCTTCCATCCTACCAGAGAGTAGACACCAACTCACACCCTACACACTTAGCTCCCATCCTACCAGAGAGTAGACACCATGACCCACCTGAGCGTCTCCTTCATGTCTTCGATCATTTCGTCTTTGGCCTTTGACTCGTACTGTGACATGTCCAGCAACTTCTCTAGGTGAGACACCTTGTCCAACGAGTCCTGGTATGTGTCCTGTATAAAAAGTAAAGTGTTGTTGCTTATAGTGTCGCCTTCTTGAAAGGGCCGGCCAGTTTTGACTTATTAGACACTTGAATCTCTGAACAGCAGTACTTCCCAATTCCCATACTGTATGCCAGGCATCACGCAGTAAGCAATTGAAGTAGCGATGTTGTCGAGCATATAATTTTGTATGTATTCACATAAGAATACATTGCTAAACATTCTTTGCATGCTGGGAAACTTGTGGGTTATAAATAGTTAAAAAACAGCAGACGAAAATTTAATTATATTTTCCTTTATTTCTCCCTATAAATATCAAGACTATGTCTTGGAATTTCATTAGAATCGAGTCTTATGGACACAATTCTAATGAAATTCCAAGACATATTTACAGAGAAAGTACGAAAAATACTCATAATTTGTTGCATGTTATTTTCACCGCTAACATGCAGAGTGCATGCTGGGAAATTTGTGGGCTGTAAATAGTTCAAAACTTGCGGACAAAAATTCATCATATTTTCTTTTATTTCTCCTTCTAAATATCATGAATATGTCTTGGAATTTCATTAGAATTGAGTCCTGAGGACTCAATTCTAATGAAATTCCAAGACATATTTACAGAGAAAGTACGAAAAATACTCCTAATTTGTGGCATGTTATTTTCACCGCTAACATGCAAAGAGTTAAGGTCGTTGACAGGACACGCGAGTAACACTCACCTGTAATCGCTTGATCTCGATGTCAAGGTCACTCACGAGTTGAAGTTGTTGTTCCATGTCACAGTTCTTCTTGTGAAGCTGGTCCTCAAAGTCGGTCACTGTAGGAAATATACGATGAGAACTTTATACTTGTCCTTTCATTATAACATGCCATTTCTGACCGTGCAACAACAACAACAACATCATGAACGCTTTATGTTATCACCATGTCGACAGAACTACCGACTGGCCCTAGTATTTTGTTCAGCCCACAACAGAAAAAACACCCTTTTTTAGGCCTTATCAATTGAATGGGTTTATTCCACAAGGTCATTTACAGACAGAAGAAATGTGGCTGTGACTGGAGAAATGGGGCCTATGGGATTTGTGACCAGTGTAGCTCCTAATCAAATATCACACTCCTGTAGCCTGATAATGATCTATATTCATTGTTAGACACATGACGGATGTTTCATTGACGGAATGGCAAATAGTGCAGATCCTGATCATGCACAGAATGATCTGGATTTACACTGGTCGCAAAGCACATAAGCCCCATTTCTCCAGTCACAGAAACAAATGTTGATATTAGGGCTATCAATATTGCAAGTTCCGCACTGGAGTTGCGTACCAAGTTCTATCTTGTGTTCAAGCTGTACCCTCATGTCTCGTACGTCCTTCTCTAGTTTGGAGACGCGATGTGACTTGGCGTCGTTGTCTTCTTGCTCGTCGCGGAGTTGATGCTCGAAAATCTCGATCTCACCTGCCAGCTGCTTCTTCTGTTCCTGGACGGTCCTGAGTAACAACAGGGGTGTGAGAAGGATATTGGAAGAAAAGAGGAAATCGGTGAAAAATGTAACAAAACAGGGGAAACCCATTCACCCCCTCCACAAAAGTATGATTTTTGTGTAGTTTCAACAAAACCCAATTATTTTATTAAAAAAAGAGGAAATCAGCTGAAAAGATTAAATTATCCCGTCAACACAGTGCGTATGTGCCGTGAAACACGGTGCCGTGAAACCTTTTTGATATCCTGTCATTACGACCTAATCACTGCGTATGAATATGTGCGGTTGTCATACTAGTCGATTCTCCGATTTTGAGGATGCGGCTGGGGTTATTTTTTTCATTTTAAAGCTATTTGTACATGTTGACGGGATAAATAGAATAGTAGGTTGTGCCGTGAATGGGAAAAAAATATCTGGCGCGGTACAGAAACGGGATGGGTTCAGCAGAGCCTCGCTCATCCCGTTTCCCAAGCCTTACCAGATATTTTTCCCCATTCATGGCACTAACCTACTATTCTCTATATTCACACCCCTGTAACTAACAAAATAACATGAATCATGCATGGCTGATACTGGACAAATGGGGCTTATGGGAATTGTGACCGGTGTAGATCCTGATCAGGTAGCACACTCCTGTCGTATGACAATGATCTATATTTTAATATGGCTTGTTGGAAGAATAACGGGTGTTTCATTGATGGAATAACGAACAGTGCAGATCCTGATCAGACTGTGCGGATGCACAGGCTGATCTGGATCTACACTGTTCGCAAAACCCAGAAGAGTTGGTAGAAAATAATTTGTTAACTGTGTTTAATGTGGTTGATTTACTTTATACAGTTAAACTTGCATTAAGCGACCACCCCCGGGAGACACCCCTGTAACTAACAAAATACCATGAATCATGCATGGCCGAGACTGGACAAATGGGGCTTATGGGAATTGTGACCAGTGTAGATCCTGATCAGGTAGCACACTCCTGTCGTATGACAACGATCTATATTATGGCTTGTTGGAAGAATAACGGGTGTTTCATTGATGGAATAGCGAACAGTGCAGATCCTGATCAGACTGTGCGGATGCACAGGCTGATCTGGATCTACACTGGTCGCAAAACCTGAATGCCGCATTTCTCCAGTCACGCAGCCACTTTTATAAAATGGGCTATGATCAAATAAATAGAGGATCTTACATGAGTAATGATTTAACACAAAATTTATTAGAGTTCACTGATTTCATAGGAAACGAGGCTACACATTATCCGAACACATCAACACAGCCGACTACCGATAATGACACATACCTGAATGCGTCCGTTAACTGCTGAGTCCGAGTCGTGGTCTTTTCCAGATCTTGACACGCCTGGACGAGTTTCTTCTCCATCTCCTCAGTTTCCGACATCCATTGGGAGTTCCCCGTCAACAGCTGGTGTTCTAGGGTCGATATCTAGAAGGCCATACACCAGTGGAGGTATACTAATACCCCCCTAAACATTGCTTTGATACATGAACATATTTAATATCAGAGAGTTTTAAAGGTCGGAATCAAAATTGCATGCCCATCATGGTAAACATTTGTGACAAATAATTTGAAAATCCATTCATCGGTTTAGAAGATATAGAGAGGATTTTTTTTTTGACCATTGACCTCCAAGTGACATTGACCTTAGACGTAGTCATATTGGCATTGAAAGCGGTACATCGTCTCATCATGACAAACATTTGTGGCAAAATATTTTAAAATTCATTCATCAGTTTAGAAGATATAGCATGGAAACAAAATCTGACCTCTAAGTGACCTTGACCTCGGAGGTACACATGTGGGTATTGAATGCGACACATCGTCTCATGGCGAACAGTTGTGGCAAATTATTTGAAATTTATTCATCGGTTTAGAAGATATAGAACAGAATCACATTTTGACCTTTGACCTGTAAGTGACCTTGACCTTAGACGTAGACACATGGGTATTGAACGCGACACATCGTCTCATCATGGCAAACAGTTGTAGCAAATTATTTGAAAATCCATTCCTCTGTTTAGAAGAGCGGACACAAAATTTGACCTATGACCTCTAAGTGACCTTGACCTTAGCCGTAGACAAGTGGGTATCAAACTCAGATATCGCTTAGGGCTAGTATGGTTGTATTAGGGCTAGTATTTGGATACAACTCAGGTTTATAGAGGTTTCCCAAATATTCATTTCATTCACACTTTGCTATAAGTTTGGTAACCTATTTATTTTATGTGGCTGTGACTGGATAAATGAGGCTTATGGATTTTGCGACCAGTTCAGATCCAGATCAGCCTGTGCATCCACACAGTCTGATCAGGATCTGCACTGTTCGCCATTCCATCAATGAAATGCCAGTCATGCTTTTAACAAGCAAGACACATTATCAGGCTACAGGAGTGTGCTACACTGGTCAAAAATCCCATAATCCCCATTTCTCCAGTCACAGCCATATACAAGACTGGTCTATTGCCCACAATACATGTGGCCTCTGTCAACAATATCATTTCCTCGATCTCATCCACCCGTGACAGACATTGCTATATTCGTAAATTTCCAAGTTCAGTAACCCATATTATATGTGGCTGTGACTGGAGAAATGGGGCTTATGTGTTTTGCGACCAGTGCAAATCCAGATCAGTACATATCCATTGAACCAGTCACACACAGTACATGCGGCCACTGTCTACAACACCGACCTGTTTCTGGGTATTATCCACCATTTCCTCGAGCTCATCCACCCGTGACAAACTCTGTTGTAGCTGCGACTCCCGCTCCCCGATCTGTTTGTCCAACTTCTCACATTCCTGGGACTTCACGTCGTGCTCGTGTGACAAAATCTTGAGTTGCCGATCTTGTCGCTTGATCTGTGATGGGACATGGGATTACTGTTTGTTCCATGTGTTAGTTAAAGTTAATGCCATCGCATCTCGCAATTTTGGCATATTGTCAAGTAATGTGCTTTGACAGCACTTCAGAATCATTTCCATTGCAGGTTTGGTGCTGTATGACAAGGATTTGAATCACTGAATAATAGCTAATAGCCGGGTCAACGGGTTCGATCCCGTATTCAACCTGCTGCATTGGGGGGAAAATCCTAAAATCAGAACGGAATATTTACATCGAAAAAAAATATATTCAGTCCTGAAATTAGAATAACCTGACCTGGTGCCAGGTCCATACCACACCAGTCACTTGGCCCCATCCCCTAAAGTAATAAGATTACGAATAATCGTAATACTCAAATAAGGGGTATAACCAGATTCGACTGTCACATACAAGAATGCCGACAACGTACGCGAGGGCTAAACCAGTAGCCTATTTCCTACTGGTCACAAAAGCTGTACGCCCCATTTTTCTAGTGAATCGCATTTGATTCGAGTGTAGATGGGGCACAGCTGATAGGAAGGCCTTTAGGGCATGTGTAGATCCTGATAGATCCTGATCAGCATTGTGCTCTTGGAGACAAGACTTATCAAAAAGTTACTGGGGGACAATGTTAGATTGACCTACTGGCAACCAGCGCAGGACCTGTAGCCTATTTCACCAACATTGCATGGTATATTTTTCTAGCAAAGTATACTTTGAGGGAGAAATCATTTATTTATTCCGAAATGCATTATTTCATATAAAACTAACAACTGCATACAGTCAAACTTGCATTAAGTGACCACCCAAGGGAGACACCAAAAATAGTCGCTTAGAACAATGGTACACAAAAACGAAAAAAACAAAGGAAATCCGGGTACTGGTATGTCCGATTATATGGTTTAATATTCGGAATCAGCAAATCGCGAATATTAAACATTAACATAGAAATAAATACATTAGAATACTACCGGTAATGTTTACTGTGCACTTTTCTGAATTATTCAGGCTTTATTTCATCAAAATAGATGAAAGAATTTGAATGATATTGCGAAATAAATTTGCCCAGCTGAAATCGCAAATAGGCACGAGTTAATTCCCTTTAGTAATTATGAGAGCGAGTTCGAGCTTAAACTATGGTTACTATAGTTGAACTATACTTCAACTAAACAACCGCAAATGCAGACTGGTTCGACCAGTGACGTCATACATCTGCTATAGTTCGACTAGCCAAAAGACGCCTGTTCCTCCAGTTTCAAGATGGCGGCGAATAGGTAAAAAGTTCTAGAGCGGGAAATTTACATGGAACTTCTCTACTAGACTTGTGCAATGCATCTACTATAGTTAAACTATAGTACAAACTGAACTCGCTCTAAGAAACCTAGCGATTCAGAACGAGGTTTCAGGTCAATAATCATAAACAATGCAACATTGACACTTTGACAGTGACAGGGGATTTGTTTCCTTTGTTTGTCACACGCTCGAGGCTAATTTCACCTGGAGAATGTGACATCCTGTCCATTAATGGTCGTTTAATACAAACTAAAATTGCTTTTGTTTACAAAATAAGTGACCGGCGGTCGCGTTAAGGGACACTGTCATTATATAGGCCAAATGGTCGGGGGGGGGGTAAGACAAAAGTAGCTTAATGCACGTGATCGCTTGTGCAAGTTCGACTGTATTTGATGATTAAAAATATGCAGAATTATTATACTGAATTTATTAAATTATCACAGACAAAATGGCAGCCAAAATGGCAGTGATAATGTAATAAATTCAGTATAATAAAAATTAATAAATTTATCATAAAATTGAAAATTTCTCCCTCAAAGTATACTTTGCTAGAAAAGTATACATGTACTTTGCAATGTTGGTGAAATAGGCTACTGGTCTCTGGTTGGGAGAACCCCGATAAAAGAGAGTTAACCCTGAACGTTAAATTACCCATGATCCCACCTGCCACCCACTGTATGACTATAGTCTGTTTCACGAAAGCTGCCCAAATTTTACGGCTGTACAGGGATCCTCCAGATTATCGGACAAAAATGGCTGTTTTGTTACGATATTTTTATTAAAATAGCAGCTACGGGCATAAAATTTTCACAGAACAATCGTCGGTTCTTGCTTTCTCAACGCATGGAAACTATTTAGCAAACTGTGCCATCTTTCTCACTTAAAATTGGGGCAGATCATCAGTCGTAACATTGCCCCAAATTAACATCGACAATCAATTATCCGGACAAATGTATAACCGTCTTATAACTTGTATTCTCACCTTAAAATCATAATTTTATCGCCTGAAAACCAGTATAAACAGCATTGTGTTGTTTTGCAGAAAACACAATCACCATTCGCTTCTTGGAAAACATCGTATTTATAGAATGTATTGTATTTATAGAACAACTCTGCAATGACGTAATGGGCGCACTCGATTGAGCTCTTCATAATTTGGTGGAAATTCCGCGGTAATGATCGTTTCGTACACTGGTGTTTTCGCACCTGTCGATTTTATCCACGAATTAATATGGGTGTGAAATGGTGTGTAATGGCTTTGGTCCGAAATGGCTTGGGGCGATTTGGTCTTGAAACAATTATTATTTGTTTTTGAATTAGTAGCTCTTCGTTCTTTTTCTATCATGATACATTTTCGCATTCCTTCCTATCTGCTCTGTATTGTACATTGTGTATTAAACAGTCTGAAAATGATACTGGAGGAATGCATCGTATCGTCTGCATACTTCACACAACAGAGTATTGAAACACTCTATAGGGGGCCTCAAATTATGCGCATGCGCAGTGACAGATACAAGCCCCCGCGCGACGTTTGACGTTGTAAACAACTTGTGGACATAGTGGGGGAATGTTTTCGGCAAATTTTACTAAAATGTTTACCTTGGCGATATATTATTCACACTGGCATGGAAACAGCAAGCACCTGAGTGACTTAGATGTGTCCGTTGCAAAATCGGATCAAATGAATGCGTTTAATTAACAGCTATTTTGATTTGTCCGATAAATTGATTGTCCGGATAATTGGTAGGACCCCTGTATAGACAATTTAAAAACAATATTATTTTCGATAATATTAAATTAAAGGAAAATTTAAGAATATGAGCCTTCTTTTTATTTCGTGAAATTTGGTCAAATATTGATTTTATTGCGAAAACAAAATTTTCCCATGTTAAATCCCCATAGTCATAGACATCTTCACAGAGTGAAGATGTCTATGGGGATTTAACATGGGGAATTTTTTTTGAATGTTAGAAATACTGGACCGATTTTTAAAATTTAACTTTTGTTTTCTTAGTTAGATCATTGCCAAGCTATCTAGCTAGGTTTCGGAGTCAATTTCCAAAAAAAAAAGTTTTTTGACTCCTCCCACACTCCTCTACCTCTTTTTCGCCATGTTAAATTCCCATAGAGAAATCAATTTTTCGTAATAAAACCAATATTTGACCAAATTGCACGAAATAAAAAGAAGGCTCATTCTTAAACTTTGCTTTAATTTAATATTATCGAAAAAGATATTGTTTTTGCATTGTCTATATAGCCGTAAAATTTGGGCAGCTTCCGTGAAACAGACTATAGGATCTAGGCCGGCCATAAATTACATTTCTCCAAGCATAGCCACATTATAATCACCCGCCTTCATGATTGGGCTTCCGAAGTTCTTATGTAGCCAGCAGAACTGACCTTGTCATCTCTGTGACCTAGTTCCCGGTCAAATAGTTCCTTGGACTCCTCCAATGCCTCGATATACGTTGTGATCTCTGTCTTACACATGTTGAGTGCGGCTTCAAGTCGATGTATCTGCGCCGTGCCTTCCTGTGACTGAGATTCAAGTTGTCGTAATCTGTCCTCGCTTTGTCGAGTCACCGTCTCCAGTTCCTATGGCAACCGATGATTTTGTTTAAACATAGTTTATTGCATATAAGTACAATTGGCTTGGGCTCACAACATTCTCACAACATTAATTACAGCCCTTACCCAACCGATGATGCAAGGTAGTTATATCGGACGATGGCTGGTGACATGAGACACGCCATGTGATTTTGTACCCGAGAATATGTGCAATTTTTCATGAAAACTATAATATTTTCTGTAAATTAATACGTAAAAAATAGGTAAATTAGTCATTCATAAATGTGGCTAAGATGTGAAAAATCATTAGATCCCGTTGATGTATTAGATGTTTTGTTTACTAAATTAACAGTTCAACTAAGAAACTAACCTGTCTAACAGGGGCTCGTTTCACTAAACTTTGTACGACTAAATTTTCGTAAGTCAAAATTTAAAAGAGTCTGTAACTTTCAATTGATGGATTTACATTTATTGAGCATAGGCTGCACATGCAGCCTGTGCTCAATAAATGTAAATCCAATAATTGTTCACAAGAAAACATTGTTATTGTGAAATTTACAGACTATCATCATTTTGCACTTACGAACATTTTAGTCGTACAAAGTTTAGTCAAACAGCCCCCAGGTCTGTGGTTGCTAGAGTTCATTACCTCGTGTTTCTTTGCCAGAGAGAATTCCGTCTGCT
Source organism: Conchocele bisecta (assembly GCA_029237695.1). Taxonomy (NCBI): domain Eukaryota; kingdom Metazoa; phylum Mollusca; class Bivalvia; order Lucinida; family Thyasiridae; genus Conchocele; species Conchocele bisecta. The sequence continues at coordinate 2,035,509 of CM055271.1, read as the reverse complement.
GCAGACGATGGTTTTTCTCCGAGGCTTCCCGCCGTAAATTGTCCAACTGCTTCTCCCATTCGTGGGCTTGACTAGATTTGCTATCCAAACGCTCTTGTATCTATGAAAAATATATAGTTTCCATTTGATATGAGATTTATGCACCGAGCCAATAAGTTTCAGTGAGCAGACGCTGAAAATCTCCACAGAGAAAAATAGTTTTAATCCTAGCAATAAATTATTATAAATATGCCATAAAATAGGTTCCTGTTCTTCGCAAAACACTTCATATTACCAAACGGGAGCCGATTGAAACAATGGCAAATCATCATTGCTTTGTCGCGTCATTACGAACGTCATTTGGAATGTCTCTATTTTGTTCATTTGACATAAGGCTGGTGCATAATACGAATACGTAATTAGGGTGATGCGGCCAGCCAATCAAATTCGCTCTAGGTGTTATTACACGTGTGTCAAATCACATTTATGAAATGGGTTGAAACACGGCATAACAAGGATTTCATGTGATAAATTTATTTATTAGCACTTACAATGCTGAATTAACTTTTGTCATCTGCTGTTTATGTTTATTTTTTATTTTACATGTCTCTCATCAAAAGCATGCTTTGACAACACTTTAGAATCATTTTCAATGGAAATGATTCTAAAGTGCCGTCAAATCATAAATTATAAAACATTAACAGATGACAATTTTTTCCCACGCATTCTAAAGGTTAAATGGCGGCGTTTTACAGCTGTTTTCACTATTACAACGCTGAATTTTGTTTTGTTGTCCGCTGTTTATTTTTAACTTTCTTCAATGAAAACATGTTTTGACAGCACACGAGAATTGTCTCCAATGGAGACAATTCTCGAGTGTTGACAAAAAAAAATTGTTTTTATTGAAAAAATGTAAGTTAAAAATGAACAATAGCAGACGACACAATTTGGTGAGTTAACAACAAGGTCATATACAAGTGGAATGGTGAACAGTGCAGATCATGACGACTGCAGATGCACAGGCTAATCTGGTCCTACACTGAACATTTATCGGCAAGTCAAAATCAAACAGTTTGATTGGCTGAGCCTGAGCGGTAGCACAGCTCAGCCAATCAAGCTGCTTTATTTCAAGCACAATAAACAACTACATGTATTTTGAAATAATTTTTTTATAAAAATTGGCAAGATTAGCCCAGGCAGAGCTCCAGTTAAGGTGCGTAATTTGGGGACAAATTTCTTATTTCTCTATCAAAAATGGCATGTTGGGAGTGCTTTAGAATTGTCTCAATTGAGACGATTCCAAAGGACTCCCAACTTGCCATTTTTGGTGAAGAAATAAGAAAATTTCACCACAAATTGAACAAATTACGCACCTTAACTGGAGCTCCGAGCCAAGGCGGCGGTGTATACAGACAACTTACAATCTCTATCTGTTTCTGGTACTCGCGACACTGCTCCTGGTGCAGCTTCTGTACACGGTTACCCTCCTCCTTCACCACACTCTCCCCCTGCTGTTTGTCCCGCAGTTCCTTATGTAGGGCCTGGGACTCCGCCTCTCGTGCCGTTACATCGCCCTCTAGCTCGGAGACACGAGCGGTCTGGTGGGTGCACTGGGACATTTTGTCTTCGAGCCGCTCCTCTAGGCTGGACGTCTGGGAGGTTTTTTGTCGCAGCTGAAACACGAATGCTTACATTGTCAATACATGGCTAGCGCCTCAGAAAATAATATAATATTCAGTTCATTGAAAGAAAGCTTTATTAGGGTGAGATTTGCAACGTTTTAGTCACGGATGAGACATGGAGTAGTTTCAGTAAATAAGAGTTGGTAGAAAATAATTTGTTTTATCCCGTCAATAATGCGCCGTGAAACATTTTTGATATCCTGTCAATACGACCTAATCACTACGTATGAATATGTGAGATTGTCATACTAGTCGATTCTCCAATTTTGAGAATGAGGCTGGGGTGGTTTGTTTTGCATTTTAAAGCTATTTGTAGGTGCTGACGGGATAAATAGAATAGTAGGTTAGTGCCATGAATGGGAAAACATAGCTGGTGCGGCACGGAAACGGGATGGGCTCAGTAGAGCCTCGCACATTCCATTTCTAAGCCTTGCCAGAAATGTTTTCCCATTCACGGCACTAACCTACTATTCTCTATACCGGTAACTGTATTTAATGTGGTTGATTTGCTTTATATCTGCAACATTTTTTGTTGCAACTGGTGACCTTTGAGACTGGAGAAATGGGGCTTATGGAATTGGTGACCAGTGTAGCTCCTACCTGTAGACTAACAACAATTTATGTAGCTTGTTAGAAGCATCTCGGTGTTTCATTGATGAAACAGCGAACAGTGCAGATCCTGATCAGACTGTGCGGATGCACAGGCTGAACTGGATCTACACTGGTCGCAAAACCCATAAGCCCCATTTCCCCAGTCACAGCCATATATCTACTTTGTATGTTGGGAACATACCTGACTTTCCAGCTTAGATAACTCCAGAGATTTCGCGTTTATCGTCTCCTGAAACTCAAGAAGCTGTTCATTTCGTTGGTTCAGTCGCAGCTCGAACGACGATGCCTGAGTGTCCTTCTCCATTAATTCCCGCTTCAGGTCTCGAACTTGAGCGACAAGTCGGTCTCGGTCGGACTCCATCTGCGTCACCATCGAGTCTAATTCGTGAGTCTGTTCCGCACCTGGAAAACAATTGATTGGGGCTTTAAGTTCGCTCAACAGCAATTATAGAGACACGCCCAGAAGATTTTTACAAACATAACAAGGGCATCATTATTATGAAACTAAACCTCTAGAAAAAAAACCTATTTGCCTTACAAACAAGGTGAACATAAGTCCTAGGTGACCTTGACCTTGGGCGGTCAGACGTGGGTCGTATGTAAACAAAGCAGCATCCGTACACACACATTGTGTCTAAGTATTATTGAAATAGCGGGGATAATAACCCATTTCATTATTTATTTCAGATTCCGTTTCATAGGTATCAAGAAGTTAAATATCCAAGGATAAGACTTTTTCATTCTCACAGAAATGCTACTACTTTGTTTTTTCTCCATGACTGAGAAGATCTTCGTCAATGATGTCAAAAAAAATAGACTAACTTCTTCAGAGCTCCAGATAAGCTGCCTATTTGCTTAAATACCCAATTAAAATTGCCAAAAACCCAATTGAAATCAGAAGTAGTTAGTATCAAAAAGCAATAAAATATTGTGGTACGTTTATCATGCTGCAAAAAACAATAGACTAACCAAATATAGCATATGTTTTTCTTATTTTCCCATGAAAACAAACCAAGGAGACAATTCTAATGAAATGCCAAGACATGTTTTCATTTAGAAGCAAACTATTCAATAATTGCTGTCTGCTGATATGTAAACATATTTGATTTTATTTTACCCAATTAAAATTTTGAAATACCCAATTGTTTCAGAAATGATGGAGTGACAATACTCAATTACTAATTCCTTATCTGGAGTCCTGCTTCTTGGTTTTTTTCTCCATAACAGTGAAAAAGTGAAAGGGTTTAGCGTCCCACCAACAGCTAGGGTCATATAGAGACGGGACCACTGTTTAAAGTGAAAGTGAATGGGTTTAACGTTCCACCACCAGCTAAGGTCATATAGAGACGGGACCACAGTTTAAAGTCTCATCCGACAGACCAGTGGGATGGAAATACTATTAAAGTAGTTTTTGATGCCCTAGGCGAGGTTTGAACCCACAACCACCAGACTGGAAGTCAGGTGTTCTAGCCCCTAGGCCACAACCCATCCCCTCCATAACATTGAAGATCTTTGGCAATGTCGTGTGAAATGTTCGTGACCAAAAAACAATTGACTTACTTCTTTCGTTTTTCTCCAAAAAAGTGAAGATCTTTGTCAATGTTGTGTGTAAAGTTTGTGACTAAAACTAGAAAATGTGTTCATGGAACATTGATGCCACACATACCGCTTCAATAATAAACGAGGCAAAATTTCAAGTCCACAAGGGCAGATAATCCATGACCCTGGGGTCGAATCAAAAATCAAAAAAAAATTGCGCATCTACTCATCATAAGGTAGCTATATACCAAGTTTCAGGTCTGTAGCTAGTATGGTTGAAAAGTTTTACGACTTACAAGGCAAAATCAGAAAATTCTACGAAAAGGAAGGGATAATCCATGGGGGCGGGGGGTCTAATCAAATTGCGTATCTACTCATCATAAGGAAGCTACATACCAAGTTTCAGGGCTGTAGCTATTACGGTTTAAAAAAATTACAACTTACAAGCCAAAATTGGAAAATTCTAAGTGGAAAAGGGGGAGATAATGCATGACCCCGGGGTCGAAAATAAACTTTGCACATTTACTCATCATAAGGAAGGTACAAACCAAGTTTCAGGTATGAAACTATTAGGGTTAAATGTTTTACGACTTATAAGCCAAAATTGTCGAAAAGGGGGGAGATAATCCATGACCTCGGGGTCGAATCAAAAATCGAAATAAACTTTGCGCATCTACTCATCATAAGGAAGCTACATACCAAGTTTCAGGTCTGCAACTAGTATGTTTTAAAAGTTTTAGGACTTACAAGGCAAAATTGCCAAATTCTAAGTAGAAAGTTTTACGACTTACAAGGCAAAATTGCCAAATTATAAGTCGAAAAGGGGGAGATAATCCAGGACTCGGCCGTTGAATCAAAAATCAAAATAAACTTTGCGCATGTACTCATTATAAGGAAGCTACAAACCAAGTTTCAGGTCTGTAGCTAGTATGGTTTAAAAGTTTTACGACTTATTACCAAATTGCAAGTCAAAAAGAGGGAGATAATCGGTGACACGGGGGTTGAATCGAAAATCAAAATAAACATTGCGCATCTACTCATCAGAAGTAAGCTACATACCAAGTTTCAGGTCTGTAGCTATTACGGTTTAAAAGTTTTACGACTTATAAGGTTGGTGACAGACAGACGAAAGGACAAGGGTAACACTAAATGCTCCCTCCACTATCATGGTGGGGCATAAAAACAATAGACTTACTTCTTTGGTTTTTCTGCAAAGACCGAGAAGATCTTTGCCAATGATTGTGGCCTCTATGTGGCTGTGACTGAAGAAATGTGCTTAATGGCATTTGCGACCAGTGTAGATCCAAATCAGCCTGTGCATCCGCACAGTCTGATAAGGATCTGCACTGTTCGCCATTCAGTCAGTGTAACAACTGGCCTGCTTCTAATAAACAGTGTAGGCATTTACCTTGCCACATGACTGCTAGATCAGGAGTTTGACTGGTCATAAATCCCATATAAGCCCCATTCTCCAGTAACGACCACATATATCTGTCACAGTAAGTCACGATGGGCAGGAAATGTGTATCTGTGCTCGGTTAGCTCAGTCAGTAGAGCGATGGTACGGTAAACCAGAGGTCCCGGGTTCAAGTCACGCAGCCAATGTAAACCAGTAGCCGGTTTCATCAAAATTGCAAAGTATACTTATCAGCAAAGTATACTTTGAGGGAGAAATCATTTATTTTTCCCAAAATGCATTATTTCATATAGAACTAACCGTTGCATATATTTGATGATTAAAAGTATGCAGAATTATTATACTGAATTTATTACATTATCACAGCCAAAATGGCTATGATAATGTAATAAATTCAGTATAATAAAAATTAATAAATTTATCCTTAAATTGAAAATTTCTCCCTCAAAGTATACTTTGCGAGACAAGCATACTTTGCCATGTTGGTGAAATAGGCTACAGAGGTCCCGGGTTCAAGTCACGCAGCCGGATGTGGTCTTTTCTATGCGTGTGGCACATCAATAGACTTACTCCTTTGGTTTTTCTCAATAACGGTGGAGAGGTCAGCTCGCAGACTGTCAATAACACCAGACTGGTCGCTCGCCTGTCGGGCATGTAGACTGGTCTGCAGGCGCTGAATCTCGGCATCTTTCATCGCCAGCTTCATTCTGAAGTGGGAAATAAACACAACATTTTGATTGATTGATTGATTGATACATTGTCGTTTTATATCAACAGCCAGAGCTCCAGATAAGCTGCGTATTAGCTTAAATACTCAATTAAAATTGCAAACAAGAAATGCGTCTGTCGAATGCGGATGCCACCTGCAGCATATTTGAGAAACTGTGACAAATTGGTTAACCGAAAAATGTGACGGACGGACGGACGGACGGACGGACGGACGGACGGTCCAAACACTATATGCCACCCGTTTCTTCGAAACCTGGTGGCATAAAAACCCAATTGAACAGACCACAAATATAGCATATTTTTCTTATTTTCCATGAAAACACTTCTTTGCATTTCATTAGAGGAGACAATTCTAATGAAATACCAAGACATGTTTTCATTTCATGTTTTCTTTTCATTTCGAAGCAAACTATTCAATAATTGCTGTCTGTTGATGTGTAAACAGTAGTGTGATTTTATTTTACCAAATTAAAATTTTGAAATACCCAATTGCTTCAGAAATGATGGAGTGAAATTACTCAATTACTAATTCCTTATCTGGAGCACTGAACAGCAATGTAATATGCAAATGCACCTATGTGTGTGTCAGTGGGTTGATGAGAGGAGGGGAGGAGTACTGTGCATACAGGATTGAAATCTTCACCTAAAGACATTATCCTAATCTGGTACCAGGCACCCTTAATACAACAAATAAATTAACTCCATGTGTAAATCCCTAGTAAGACATATATTTGGTTCTCATGATTATTAATCAGGTTCTTGGGACATTAAACTTTAATATATCGATGGTCTAGTAACATAAGGTCGTAACTGCTATGCTAAAGCATAGCAGTTACGACCTTATGTTACTAGACCATCGATATTACATACACAGGTGATTACCTAATGTATTCTAACAATACAGTATTTTTCTTCTCTCTGTAAATACGCCTTGTAATTTCATTAGAATTGCTCCGGACTCAATTCTAATAAAATTCCAAGACTTATTCAGGTTATTTACAGGGAGAAATAAAAGACCAGATGGCCGCGGCCCGCATGTCGAGGCCGCTGAGGCATTTGATGGTCTCAGAGTGTATTTATTTGAAGTTTGAATTAAGGGCTGTCGAGATAAGGTATGTATAAGCTTAGAATGAAGATATGAAAATACTTCCAAGTCATATGACCTTGACCTTGGGGTACAGGGGCCGCATGAGTGGGATACAGCATGAATATATGGATGATGACTAATAAGCATATGAAGTTTCAAGTCACTGTGACTTAGGACTGCAGAGATATAAGGTACAGTCAAACTTGTCTTAAGCATGCGGCCATGGGAAAGTCCAAAATTGCTTGCTTAACACAGGTGGGTGCTTAATGGAGGTTCATCTTGGACCGACTTATAACTTGTTCCATATAGATTTATATGTACAATTAATGTACAGTCAAACTTGTCTTAAGTTCATATGTACATCATGATATCCAGTGTTTACTTTAATTTCGAATACTCATTGATCTAAGCGGCGCTTATGTCAATTAGAAATGCCAAACACAAAATGCGTCTTTGTGTAAAAAAAAAAAATCAAAAAAAAAATCAGGATTTCTGAAGCCCCCCCCCCCCCCCCCCCTGAATCCGCTACTGGATAATGTAAATACAATATGCACAATAGAATGGATTATCAAACGGAACGTTTAATAATTTGATGGGTCAATCGCGTGTTTGTTGTTACAAGATGTACCAGTTCGTCCGAAACCACCAGTTTGTCTGGCGTATGTAGTTACATGTAGGCCACGGTCAGCATAGCTCGGGTCATAACAGCAGTCCCCATGCCACGCTCGCTATAACTTGCACATTATGATGCATGCAAATTAGTCCGTTTAAATTTAAATCTTATATTTAAGGGTAGGAATTGGCTCGAGGACCTTCCAAACCCGGGTATTTGAACCCAAGAGTGGCAGGCCAATGACCGTTGGCCTGTTTGTTTCCGAATTTACTAATATCTGCCATACAGTCGAAATATGTGCATTAAATGAAGGAGGCAATGAGGCGGTTAATTTAACCTAGCTAGTTCATTCTCCTATCGCACGAAGCCGGTATGTAAGACCATGAAAAAGGCTGAGTGTGAGTGCATGTGATATATGGAGATTCAGACGTAACAGTGTTATCCTATATAATGATGATATTTGACGATTGGTCAGGGCATAACATATCAGGCTGGGAATGATCGATATTTGGTTATGCAAAGTATGATGTAATATGTTTTCGGGCCCAGCTACTGTTGTTTCGCGGCTTATAGTTATATACGATTTGCTATTATTCGAGTTCATGCTTGGCGTTTATCTGTTACTATTTGGTTATATGACAATGTGTTTCACATATTCTGAAGAGAGAGTATTCGGAGGGAGTTAACTATACCGGCCTTTACTTACCAGCGATTGGCTGTACTGTATAAATAACTTGGCCACGAGAATAACACGTGTTTTGAACTGACAACTATAGTAGCCAGAAGCAATGTTTGGCTAGGGGAATTATTGAAACTATCGACCCGTGACTTTTATTGTCACAGCGGGTAGGCATGATTTTAGTGAATCGCGTAATGTGATGAAAATTTGGTCAAACAATCGGGTGTCATAAAACAAATTGAAATGGTATTGTAAACAGTTTGGCAGACCTGCAATTAGCGAGATTTAGGTCACTGGGTGGGAAATGGGGATTACCTGAACGAATTTGGTTCCAGCTTTTTTTTTAGAATTTCCAATATTTTCCGAGAATGGTCGCTAAAACGAGGATTTCGAGTCAAAATGGACGATTTTGCATGGCCGTTGGCCGCGTTAGACAGGTTCACGCTTAATACAGGTGCATTTTAGAGTAATTTTCATTGGGGGGAAATAAAATGGCCACTTAACGGAGGGAGACGCTTAATACAGGTGGCCGTTAGTACAGGTGCGACTGTATTTAAAAACGTTAACGCAAATTTCGGACGGACGGACGGACGGACACATGGACGGACGGACGGACGAACACACGCACGGACACCTGGACGTCATTGTGATCACTATGTCTCGCTTTCCACAAGCGGTCTCGACAAAAACATAATTAATTGTTGTCTGCTATTTTAAATTATTTATAGCCCACAAGTTTCCCAGTATGCAAAGAGTTGGACATGCCTACCCGTCCAGTATCCCGATCTCTATAAACCACTTACTTCAGGTCAGCGACCACGGTTTTGCCGGACACTGTGGGTGGGGGTGAGGGTGAGGGGGCCCTGGTCCGAGTGTGACCCGACTCTGTGGCTCCGGATTTGTGGAACGAGGCGGCCGTCGAATCACCGCCACGAATACTGAAGTTACCGCTGTCATTGCTAAGGCTGTTGTTTCTCTGAAAAAGGATTTATTGATGGATAGGTTAGTTGATTGACTACTGTCTGTTTCATGGAATGCTGCCCAAGATTTATTGCTATAAAAACACGCCCAACAGAAAAAAAATTTCCATAAAACTATCCAAAACAGTTTTTTAGAGATGAGCCTCCGTTTTATTTCACGAAAATCCTCGTCTGAAAATCGTCTGATTGTCAAAAAATGACAACCTGGCTGATTTTCAAATTTTCATGAACAAATAAGCAACTTTAGACATAATGGTTCAGAATGAGACTTACCTACTACACTTTCTGAACATTTTAATGTGTAATTACACCATTGTTTCAGTCGTCAGTTTAAATATATATCGAAAATCTGTTGATGTAGTTGGTTGATTGGTTGGTTGATTGAATTGCGATTAAATCGATTCACAAGCAAGGTCATAGGCAGACAGGGTTCTGCAACTGAATTGATTGAAAGAATGGCTGATTGATTGGCAATAAGGTCCATTCACAAGCAAAGTAAGTGCAGAGTTCTGGAACTGGTTAGATTGCTTGATCGACTGATTGATTGATTGGCAAAAAGGTATATTCACCAGCAAGGTCCTATGCATGAGTTCTGCAACTGGCTTGATTGAATGATTGATTGGTTGGTTGATTAGTTGATTGATTAATATATTGATTGATTGACTGGTGAGTACATCCATACACAAGCAAGGTCATATGTGGCTGTGGCTGGAGAAATGTGGCTTATCGGTTTTGCGTACAGTGTAGATCCAGAGCAGCCTGTGCATTCGCACAGTCTGATCAGGATCTGCACTGTTCGCCATTCCATCAACGAAACCCCCATTATGCTTCCAACAAGCAATGTAGATCATTATCAGGCTAGAGGAGTGTGATATTTAATCAGGAGCTACACTGCTTGCTCACAAATCCCATAAGGCCCAATTCTCCAGTCACAGCCACAAATACACACTGAATGACTTACACTGCTGTAGTTGAGCTGTACTTGCTGGGCCAACTGTTCAAGCTGGGACAACATCGTTCGACTCTCCTCGATTTCCTGCTGACACACGGTCAGCTGTTCGTGTTGGCTCGTGACCTGGGACGTCAGGTGTGTGTTCTCCCGCTGCAACAGGTTGAGGGTTTCCGTGTCGGATTCGAGTCGGGCTGAAACAATACACAGACCATGGCTGGATTATAAACCCAAACAGATATGTGGATGTGATTGGAGAAATGGGGCTGATGACCAGTGTAGATCCAGATCAGCCTGTGCATCTGCACAGTCTGCACAAGGGGAGTTATTGCAAGGACAAGCTGTGCCTGCCCACTGCCCACCTGTCCACAGGCATATAGAAACATATGGATATGGGAGATAACTCGTGTAGGAGTGTATGTTTTAAAACTTGAAATGCAGCCAGAAATTAAACTTACAAAGGCGGGACGTGAGTTTAGATATCTGTTGTCGCAGCTCGTCGTTTTCTTCCTCAATATCCGTCCGATTGGTCTGTTCCAGTTCTTCCAACGACTGTAGTCGCCTGTTATGACAATACAATAATATCTATCATTTACAATAATGCTTGGCATGGCAATTATAGCTAAATACATTTCTGCAGGAGATGATGTCATATTTACATGATGGAAACGACCTTGACCTTAGAGCTCCAGATAATACCCAATTAAACTTGCCAAAAACCCAATTTAAATCAGAAGTAGCGAGTATCAAAAAGCAATAAAAAAATTGTGGTACCTTTATCATGCTGCAGAAAACAATAAACAGACCACAAATATAGAATATTTTTCTTATTTTCCATGAAAACACAGCTTGTTATTTCATTAGAATTGTCTCCAAGGAGACAATTCTAATGAAATGCCAAGACATGTTTTAATTTCGAAGTAAACTATTCAATAATTGCCGTCTGCTGATGTGTAAACAGTACTGTGATTTTATTTTACCCAAATAAATTTTTGAAATAACCAATTGCTTCAGAAAGGATGGAGTGACAATACTCAATTACTAATTCCTTATCTGGAGCCCTGCTTGACCTTATTCCTTATTTCCTGCTGCGATTTGATGACCTTGATTGGGAACAGGGTAGCCTAGACATAGAAATGTCAGAATAAAATTGACTGCTATGAAGTTTTACCATCAAATATCTGCTACACCATATGTTGTATTTACATATTTACACAAAGGAAACGACCTTGACCTTATTTCATCCTGCTGAGATTTGACCTTGGACTGGAACCAGGCCAGTCGCTCCAGTAACTCCTCACGTTCACGGTTGGCGTGGGACAGACTGTCACGGAGATGGTCCTCACTGCCGTCATACTGCGGGGGAAATGTGACATTATACAACACAAGAATTCCGCCACGGAAGTGGTGTCACGCCTGCCGAGGCATTCTACCGTAACATGATCATGAGCATGTAATAAAGTAAGCATCACTAAAACAGTCCGAGAAGTGCATGCTTAAAACACGAAAAAGGACAAGGTTGAAGAAACTTTTTGACATAAAAAAAAATGGCAAAGTGTTTCCACAACCATGTGAAGGTCAAGGTCATGTTAATGGCGGCATGGGTGTGTTCCAAATGCTTACATGTATCAAGTGTCCAAACATTGAAAGCAATCCATCAAGTAATATTAATGATATACGATGATGAAGAAACTTGTACAAACTTTTCGACGCAAAAATGGCCAAGTGTTTCCGCAAAAATGTGACGGTCAAGATCATGTTAATGGCGGCATGAGTGTGTTCCAAATGCTTATATGTATCAAGTGTCCAAATATTGAAGCAATCCATCAAGTAATATTCAAGTTGTACCATGATGACGAAGCTTGTACAATATTTTTGACGCAAAAATAAATACTAGGTATGTGTTTCCGCAAAAATGTGAAGGTAAAAAATGTCAAGGTCATATGGCGGCATGAGTGTGTTCCAAATAAATAATTGCTCTAATTCAGGGTGGCCACAGAAATTTGATAAACTAATTCCCTGACATTTCCCGTAGACGCCTTTTTTTTTTTCTTTTTTTTCATTTTAAACACTTTTTAATTTAGCAACTTTCACTGCAGGGAAGATATTTTTGCACTCAATGGCAAACAATGCATGCCCTGATCAGGTGTTGATAATTCAACAAGTCACAAACTCATTAACCCTTAGACCGCTACACACAACAATTGTCGTCTGCTGTTGCTTTTATATCTTGCCTTATTTCTCAATAAAAACATGATTTGACAGCACTGAAATGATTCTGAAGTGTAGTCAAAGCATGTTGTAAATTATTCTAAAGTGCTGTCAAAGCATGCTTTTGATGATAAAAATGGAAAATAGAAAATAAACAGCAGACGACCAAAAATTAAGATAGCGGTGTAAATGTTAAATCCATATATATTGAAATCGCGATGGCTCGAAATGCGATGGCTCGTAATGTCGGGCTCGCTCAAAATGGCGTCGCGGCCCCGATAATTTTTCCTATATGTTAATTGTATTTTACATGCGATGGCTCGAAATGCAACTCCTCGAAAAATGCGATCGCTCGAAACAATCGTCAAGTCCCGTGGACACATTTCTCGCTATTTTGCTATACGATGACTCGAAATTGATGTCGAAGTTTGTGTTTAGCTAATTTCACACCTCCGCTTCCGACTTTTACGATCAAAGGCCTGTCTGTGAAATGTGATTTCTTTTCAAGTGCAGTTAATTGCCTAAAGTGGTGCAATTTGATTGTTAACGTTGTTAATTTTGTGGAAACTCTATTTATTGTTATGCTTGTACATTATTTGTGAAATAAAAGTTGCATTGTATTCTTAATTTGTTGTTGTTTTGTGTCCCATAACAGCTGAACGGCATACGGCGATTTATGAAATATTCTGGGTTTCGTCCACTCGGAGTATTTAATAGTCTGTCATAAGTCGTTGGTCGTTTTTCATTTTAACTCGTGTGTAGAGAGGCTACCCGGGAGTTACAAAGAAAAACGCCCATTGAAAAGACCACTGTTTCGAGTGACGTCACAACCACCTGCTGCATTAATTATGTGCGCCGCTATTTATAGTGAATACTGGACCTTTTCTCCTTTTCACTTTGATAATAATTGAAATAAATATTATAATCATCTAAAACATGGATACATTCTAGTGTGCTTTCTTTATTTCCTAAATCTGACGGGTACAGTAGTCGGCAAATATAACAAAATCGAAAGATGCGATCACTCGGAACAAAATGTGTGGTCCCGTGGTATTTCGAGCCATCGTGATTTCACTGTATTCCAAACAGAGGCATTCTTAGTACGGTACGTGTATACACCTTGCCACCTTGTCTCGTATAGACCAGTCGTATGCATACATTTAGATTACTGAGCTTGGGAAATCAGGAGTAACTTCCTTGGAACTACTTTCAGGGCACTCTTGATTTGACGTCACATTGCTTAGTTTAAACTAAGCAACGTGACGTCAAACCAACAAATTCCGCCAATTATAACATCAAGGAAACCCACAATATAGTTATAAGGGAAGCTACTCATGATTTTCCAAGTTTGGTAACCTATTTATAAGACTGGTCTATTTAGGGAAGATATTTGGTATTTTCCAAGTTATTTATAAAATTGGTCTAGAAGGGAAATATAGGCCATGGGCCAAATATGGAAACCCTCCCCCCCCTGTGGTACATAAGCAGACATATTTTTCTGATAACTATAATCAATTACGAGTGTAATGCAACTTGTCTGCGCTCTGTAACCCGCTGGATGAATGTATGGCACCATTTTGAAGTATACCACCCAGCAACTTTTTGCCATATTAAAAAATCACACTTTTTGTAAAAATGTGACAAAATTATATTGTTAAACACGGAAACTGCTGTTGTTTTGCAGGTTTTGAGAGATGTTTATAGCAATACTTTGCATTTAAGTAGAATTTAGGACCGTCCGGTCCTTTTAAGCAAATATTTTGCATATTTAATTACCCCACCCACTCCATTTCAATGGTAACACATGTATTGCCACACATCTCTTCCCATACGGTATTTATAAATTGTAGCTATGGAAAATTATACATGCATTTGCTCATGAAACATGTGCAAACTTTAGTTCCTGTTTTTATTATGCTTACTGCACATGATACTAAGTTAACCACAACTGAATTTGAAACCGTTACCACCACCCACTAAATCTACAATGTACATTTTACACATATTGAGTTTCATTAGCTGTCTCCACTTACATTTACTTTTAACTGGTACATATAAGAAGTCAACTACTTCAACATGACACTGGCATCATTGCATACACACAAAACTATGGTGAGTTGTCATGATGAAAGTGCATGGAGTGAAGTATGCATAGCAGCAAGTGTGAAAAAATGAAAAAATAATTTTTTTTTGGGAATCCCCCACATTATCGGGCAAGAAATGATTCGATATTTACAACAAGATCAATGCTATATTGTGAAATAGAACATGTTAAATGTGAGCATCGATATAATGCACAACAACAGTTATAGACATGCGTATACTGATTCGCGTATGCTTATACAACAAGGTAATTAATTTTCAATCAAGGTTTGAAGCATCGCGCCTGTGGCGGGGACAATCCCCACATCATCAAGTAAGAAACTATTAATTATTTGCATCATCACATCAAATATGGTTCATGAAATAATTAACATATACATAGCATCACATATATATGACATACATACATACATACAGTTACATAATGTGTCCAGGGCTTTCATTGTTGTTGATTTGTGCATGATTATACAAGGTAATTAATTTTGAATCAAAGTTTGAAGCATCGCGCCTATGGCGGTGACAATCCCCACAACATCAGGTAAGAATAAACTATTAATTATTTGCATCGTCACATCAAATATGGTTCATGAAATCATTAACATATACATAGCATCAGACACATACACACATACACACATACACACATACATACAGTTACATAATGTGTCCAGGGCTTTCAGTGTTCTTGATTTGTTCATGATTATACAACAAGGTAATTAATTTTCACTCAGGATTGAAAGCCTCGATACCAGGTAAGACATATTTCGATATTTACAATAACAGATGAAATAAAATATGGTACACAATATCATTCATATCAGCATATTCATATCAGCATATAGACCATACATACAGTTACATAATGTGTCCGGTGCATTCGTTGTTCTTGATTCACTTATGGTTGGTTACAACAAAGTAATTCATTTTCAATCAGGTTCGGAAGCATCGCACCTGTGGCGGAGTCAATACCCATGGCATCAGGTACGAAACTCTTCGATATGTTCTGACATCAACAGCGCTCAGGTATTATCCTAACATGCTGTACAAATCGTAGATACATATCTAGTGAATCCGGCTTAAGAGAATCAACCTAGTCATATGCTTCATCCGCATCAAACATGCTATCTAGTAAGCTGTCGGGCTCATGGGCATTTGTTTCATCAACATCCACCGTATCCACTTCTTCCTCTTCTTCTACCAGTAGATCTATCATTTCAGTTGGCAGGTAATCCCCCTCTGTCCATTTGCACTCTAGTGTTCCGTTTATGACCTCCCACCCACGGCCATTTGGTGGCGGTATGCATGCATTCGATTGGTCAGTGCTGCACCAAATGAGGGTTTGGTGATTAGCTCTCATTATATACATTCTTAACGATGACCTGCATGGTGGCAGAATGCTAAGATCAGCGCCATTGTAACTTGACAGCAGCTCTCCCGACTTGGGACTGAACTTTTGCAGGAATAGCTCCATGCGCAGTTTGTTTATGTCTGTAATACTAGTACTAGTACTCCTGTACATCAGACACACAAAGTGTTCAAGGTCTTCGAAGAGTTGTGGTTCTACAGAAGGGGACAAACCCAACTGCATGAATGTATCAGTGAATTCTGGGTGCTTCTGAAGTAGTTTTAAGCGGTGTCACCTTTCCACGACGAACGAAAGAAAGCACTCGTGCTGTCACAGCCGATGAATGCATGAAGTGCTGGCAATGCCAAACACAGCTGCGTACCAACCTCAGCAATGATACCGTGTATGTCAAGCAGTCGTCGTTTGTTTGCCAGACACCGGTGTCAAACAGCACACGCTGTTTCACCAGCTGTGTAAACCTGAGTAACAGTACTAGTACAAACACGTCGGTATCTGGAGATCTGACAACAATTGTATTGTTCTCCGATAAATGCGATGCATGGTGCAAACAATGCAATACCAGTCGTGTGTCTGCTTCCTCTTGTGACGAATTCAGTTCTTCTATTTCGTCAGTGTGTGTTGATATGCCATACATACTAGTAATTTGACGCATTTGGTTTCACACACAAACACAAGTGTTCTTCCTTTCACCTTATGTGTGTATTTATCTTGCATCCATTCATTAAGTAGGAGTTTTCACAATTGTGTCTTGTTGACATCGTTCGAGAGGAACTGCTTCCAGTCACGTGGAACATTTGTCAGCGGTCCCTTGATCAAGTAGGTATTTGTGGTACCTCTTCGTTGTCGTTCATTGGTTTTAATTGACAGAGGATGGTACGTGTTTGTTACAAAATCCACAGCGTTCTGCTTTCGGCATTTGGTGATATAGACTCTCCGCCAGATCTGCAAATGTGTTGGGCAAAGCAGTTTGCATATGTAGAATTGCATTTCCGTCAATGATGTAGCTCACCTGTTCTAGCGGAGGCCTGTAAACCATATGCGTCTGCCCTTCCAGTTGGTGCATCAATTTCGCTTTGTCAGTCCTTGCCGGTGATCCATCAGCTGTTGCAAACGACATGGAAATGGACCTAACGGGTAACTGAAGACCTTAGCCATGTCAATGTTGTGCAATGGAAACGAGCTGTCCAAATACATTCCGTTCTGCTACTAGTTCCTTTGACATTCGCTGTGGACTCGTAAGTGTCACCGATTTTGCAAGCGTTGCAAATGTTTTGAGTTTTTGTTGCTTTATGGCGCATGGAAGCTAGCAGATCTTTCTACAAACAGACTTCAGTCTGCACCTGGCAGCTAATTGTGACGTGACTGACAAAATGTACGAAATACATTTGAGACCAGCGTAACGCCAGATGTGACAGTATGATAATGGCACATGCTGTTCGCTATTCAATCTATATTATGAAGTGTCATTTCTATTGAATATCTTAGATCCAGAACAGACTGCATTTCAATACATGTGTAAGTCAAGACATCCATAGGTCGCATATGTCATAAGATTAGGCCATGGGCCAAATATGGAAAACTTACCCCTGCGTAAAACACACATTATATTACGCAATTGCCATGTATATTGATATTCATCACATGGCATTAATTTGCGGTGTAAAAAGTGGTTCAAATGCCACTTATCATCAGTTAACATGGAAAATTGTTAACATAGACAATTGTTGAAAAAACGCCCTTTTTGGCGGCCATTTTGAAAATTTCCACCATTTATATCATGCTGTTAAGTCAATATGTATTACATAATTGATATGCATATTCATATGCATTACAAGGTATAAGTTACAATGTTAATAGCGGTTCGAATAACACTTAACAGCAGTTACAGTGCAAACTTTTCGCAAAAACACACTTTTTAGCGGCCGTTTTGAAAATGGCGGCCATTTGGTAAAAGAAATTGATTTTGAATGTATCACACACTGTTTTATATTCAATTAGGGAGTAGATAAGAACGATTTAGAAAATTTAAATCCGGTCCTAATACCGGTTAACAGGCGATAAAGCTAGTCCTGTAAACCAAAACAATTGTTTTTGACGGCCATCTTGGAAAATGGCCGCCATTTGTTCATCCAGCGGCTTTTTGATGGCAGACCTTCTGGAATGACAGACAATTGACTACTGAATTTGAAAATCATGGTGGCGTTATGTACCACAGGGGGGGGAGGGGGGGTTATTGGTGGCCCAAAGACTAATAACTCGTGACTTTCCAAGTTTGGTAACCCACTTACAAGACTGGTCTATACCGACACACAGACTCAGCCAGTACATGGTACCTTTTTCAATCGGTCCTTCATTTTACGCTGGTAATCTTCCAATGTATCCTGGGATTCTAAAAAGTTCTGTAGGGCTTCGTCTCTCTGTGTTTCCAGTCTGATAATATACAATATAATATATATAATTAAAGTGAATCTGCAAGATTTTCTGCCCAACTGAAGGGGTCAGTGGAAGATGTGTTGTATTACAGTCAACACTCATTACATCAAACACTGTTAAGTCAAACTACTGATAACTCGGTCAAATTCTTGGTCCCAAGGACATTTCTATATTTATAGTAAGTCGCGTTATCTAACTAAAATTTTTGTTACCTCAAAAATATTTTCCTCAGTCTCCCAGACTCAGGGCCTGAAAATAGCAGCTTTTACCAGTAGGTCCGGGACCTAACAAGGAAAAAAGTGAAAGGTCCAAGGAATTCTTTGGAAGGTCTGAAAGGATAATCGCTAGAAAAACGGTAGAAATATGTGTCTGTTTTATGGGAAATAACTCGTCACAACATGTGTAAATACTCGAAATAGTCACCATCAATTATCTTATAAGACGATAATCAGAATGGATTTAGCATCGCCACTGAATGATGATAGCAATTTCAACTTTATCACAGGTCCGGCGGACTTGTTGCTTGTAAAATACAAAGGTCCGACTTTAAAATTTGCAGGTCCAGGACCTCGGACCAGTGCTATTTTCAGGCCCCGAGACTTTGGGTAAATGAGTGTCAACTATATATTAATTGAATGGATCAGTGGAAGGAAGCACAGGTGGAAGACTCGGACCTATGACACCAAAAAAATGCCTATTAAAAAAAATCCCATTACCCCACCCACTTGGTCTCGTACAGTACTATACGTTAATTCAAGGTGAGTATAAATAGCGCTATTATAGAAAGAGCCCTCTTTTTTCCGGCTCGCACAAACACAATAAACATGGATTAAATGTATGAAATATGTCTCTGGCAATCGATAAAGGTATTAGGTGTGTGAATATACTCACTTCAAATCGCTGTTTCATGTATTTATTGAGTTATTCGCGTTTTGATTACCCCATCCAAAGCGAAAGTTGCGTGTACGAAAGAATCTCACACAGAATCGGAGGCCGTCCGGCTGGATTATCGGTCATATTTGGCCGATAGCTGATCGCCAGCTCAAACTAAAGTCGTGCACCATGATCATATACATTAGAGACTCCAACCATACAAAGTTCGTCCAATTGTGATCATTCGCCGATCTAAAAAACACTTTTTTCTAATTTTATTGACTTTCTTTCATGATTCGCGTACTATCAGATTATGTCTTCCGGAAACCCTGAAAAGGGAAAGTCCTCGCGTCTATTTTTAGGTTTAACCAATCAGAGATGTTCTTACATAGACGCTTCGGTGGTTGTATTATGGAAGATAGTGCATTGACCCAGTTCCAGATAATGAACGAAATTATAGAAAAAAGTGTTTTTTAGATCGGCGAACGATCACAATTGGACGAACTTTGTATGGTTGGAGTCTCTAATGTATGATCAATGGTGCACGACTTTAGTTTGAGCTGGCGATCAGCTATCGGCCAAATATGACCGATAATCCAGCCGGACGGCCTCCGATTCTGTGTGAGATTCTTTCGTACACACAACTTTCGCTTTGGATGGGGTAATCAAAACGCGAATAACTCAATAAATACTTGAAACAGCGATTTGAAGTGAGTATATTCACACACCTAATACCTTTATCGATTGCCAGAGACATATTTCATACATTTAATCCATGTTTATTGTGTTTGTGCGAGCCGGAAAAAAGAGGGCTCTTTCTATAATAGCACTATTTATGCTCACCTTGAATTAACGTATAGTACTGTACGAGACCAAGTGGGTGGGGTAATGGGATTTTTTTTAATAGGCATTTTTTTTGGTGTCATAGGTCCGAGTCTTCCACCTGTGGAAGGAAGGTGGCTAAATCGATAAGGGACTTAGACCCTTTCTTCCACTGATCCATTCAATTGATATATTAGAAATTGATTTCAAACATTTGCATTATCTTTTTCAAATGACGTCTGAAATTTGAAAATATATAGGCTAACCTTATGGTTATTAAACTCGGGTCCGAAATGAAACAGGCATGTGAGTTTCAGCATGTTAAACTACAGTTTGATTTTCATATTGAACATCAGCAAACCTCTGTACAACATCCTCTACGTAGCAGTAGTTTTGTTTGTTTGTTTGTTTATTGGTGTTTAACGGCCTATCAACAGCTAAGGTCATGTAAGGCTGGGCAAACAGGTTCGATCCCGTTTTAACCTGCTGCATTGGGGGGGAAATCCCAAAATCAGAACGGAATATTTACATCGAGATACAACATATTCAGCCCTGAAATTAGAATAACCTGACCTGGTGCCAGGTCCATACCGCACCAAGGTCATTTGGCCCCTTCCCCTATTTAAAAGTAATACCGGTAGGATTACTCTTATAAGGGGTATAACCAGATTCAACTGTCACATACAAAATGCCAAAGACGTATGTGAGGGCCAAACCAGGTCTCCAGTCGGGATTCCGGTAAGGATGAACCCCGATCGTTAAATTACCCATCGCGTGCTCCCACCTGTCACCCACAGTAGTAGTTTTGTGTCTTCCCATGGTTGGCTGTTGTAGAGAGCTTGCACTGTACAGTACATGCTCAATAGATTTTATTATCTCAAATTTAAAATCTTACCAACATTATTCCCCAAATCAAATTCTTGATATTGAGCACGAGATGAAGTAGATATTTCAAAAGTTTATAATCCGAGATGCAGGAGATAGTTACACAGGAGGGAAAATCACTCACCCGCGCCGCAACTTTCGCTCCTCGTGCAACTCCGATCGCAATTCCTCGTTTTCCTGTTGATTTTCCTTCATTTTGCGATTCGACTGGATGACCTCCTGCTGGCACGCCTCAAACCTCTCCTCCGCATCTCTGGACATACGGAGACATAGACACTATTAGTGGATATATCAAAAGATCCAGATAAGCTTACTGTCTGTTTCACAAAACCTGCCCAAATTTTACGGCTATATAAATAACGCAAAAGCAATATATTTTTCGATAATATTAAATTATAGCAAAATTTAAGAATGAGCCTATTTTTTATTTCGTGAAATTTGGTCCAATATTGATTTATGCCAAAAAAAAAAAACAACAATTTTCTAATTTCAGAAGAAATATTGGACTGATTTTCAAAATGTAACTTTTGTTTTCTTATTTTTTTTTAATTCTTCGACTCCTCCTCCTGGTTCTCCACCTCTTTTGTCCCCATGTTAAATTCACTCATTTTTCGTAATAAAATCAATATTTGACCAAATATCGCAGATGATTTATCTGAAGCTCTGATATTGTAATGGCGCAGTCTCTCAGATGTTCAGTAGCCTATTTCACGAACCTCCGTTAGTCGACTAAACTCGGTTAGTCTGCTAAACTTCAGGCCGTTAGTCGACTAACGGGAAAAAACGCATTTCACGAACACGTTAGTCGACTAAGCAAAGTCTACTTTGCTTAGCCTCCTCGTTAGTCGGCTAAACTTTCGGTTAGTCTACGACGGAATTCCAAGATGGCGGCGCCCACGGTTGTTTTGAACGTGGCTTACAAAATCGTTCATGAAATGCAAACATGTCACAAAGTTTAGCAGACTATGGTTAGTCGACTAAACTTAGTTTAGTCTGCTAACAGTTTAGTCGACTAACGGAGGTTCGTGAAATAGGCTACAGATCTAAGACATGGCATGTGATTTTGTACCTAAGAACATGTGCGATATCCCATGAAAAATATTTACAACATTAATATGTTCCGTAAATGACGTCAAAAGTTGACGTCAATTTCACAGCAACTGCGAAATTATATTCCGCATTTGCTATGAGTATTTCCTCATCTTTCGACATCATTTATGTATTTCATGAAAAATCGCACATGTTCTTAGGTACAAATTCACGTCTCGTAAATGACCTATAGATATCAAGCAAATACACAATTTTATTTCATCAAATTCAAAGGAGTGTACAATTAATAAACACATTTTGAGTTTCACAGACTGATAAACTGGGGAAATACCACTTAACCCTTAGACCGCTATCTTATTTTTGTTGTCGTCTGCTGTTTATTTTCTATTTTCATCATCAAAAACATGCTTTGACAGCACTTTAGAATAATTTACAACATGCTTTGACAGCACTTCAGAATCATTTCCATTGGAAATGATTCTGAAGTGCTGTCAAACCATGTTTTTATTGAGAAATAAGGCAAGATATCAAAGCAACAGCAGATGACAATTGTTGTGAGTAGCGGTCTAAGGGTTAATGATACTGTAATACTTACTATGGAAATGGAATGGTGTTGTGTTAACAGCCCCATAACAAACACATATATTAACCCTTAGAATGCTGTGTCGTCTGCTGTTGCTTAATATTTTGCCTTTTTTCTCAATAAAAACATGGTTTGACAGCACTTGAGAACATTTCCATTGGAAATTATTCTAAAGTGCTGACAAAACCGGTTTTTTATGAGAAAAATGGAAAATATAAAATAAACAGCAGACGACACAACTTAATTCAGCAGTGGAATGGTTAATCAAGACAACAAAATCAGGCTCGGCTTGGAAACGGCGATAATCGGAATTGCTACGACTTTATTAGCCCGATATTCTCTATATCTTCTACGTATTTGGGCCCTATTTTCGGTGGGAAGCCTGGTTACTGTAGTTACCTTAGGGCCTTGTCCTGGGCCTCAGTTTCCGCCTGCAGGCCAAGAATCTTGTCCTCAAGGTCAGGGAATGACTGTCGGAACTCGTCCAGCTCATAACTCAACTCCCGAACCTATAATGATTCCATCGCAAACTCTAAATATGACTGAATGTAGAATTTGGGTAGTGATTGGGCTATGATGCCTCTATGGTCCAAATTTGAGTCACTTCCCGTATTATAGAAGACAGAAAATAAATCTCCATTGAAATAGTAATTTATGCATAAATTTGTTTCCTTTTCATCCACATCTTAACCCTTTCAACACAACAGCCCTCTATAGCAGTAATTGCAAACAGTGTAGATCCAGATGAGCCAGCTCGTAACAAGTAATTTTTAAGAAAACTAGAAAATGTGTTCATAGAACACGGGTGCCCCACATATCGCTTTCAAGTTTGATAGTAACGATGCAAAATTCTAGTCGAAAAGGGGGAGATAATCCATAACTCAGTGTCAAAGTAGCAAGGGAAAATTGCCAAATTCTAAGTTGAAAAGGGGGAGATAATGCATGACCCAGGGTTCGAATTAAAATACACTTTACGCATCTACTCATCATAAGGAAGCTATATACCAAGTTTCAGGTCTGTAGCTATTACGGTTTAAAAGTTTTAAGAGTTACAAGACAAAATTGGAAATTGCTAAGTAGAAAAGGGGAGATAATCCATGATCGGGGGGTCGAATAAAAGATAAAAATAAATTTTGTGCATCTACTCATCATAAGAAAGCTACATACCAAGTTTCAGGTGTGTAGCTATTAGGGTTTAAACGTTTTACGAGTTACAAGCCAAAATTGAAAAATTCTAAGTCGAAAAGGGGGAGATAATCCACGACACGGGGGTCGAATCAAAAACAAAATCTTGTGCATCTACTCATCATAAAGAAACTACATACCAAGTTTCAGGTATGTATCTAGTACGGTTTAAATGCTATATGAGCTACAAGGTTGATGACGGACGGGACGGACAAGGGTAAATGCCTGCTCCGCTATCGTGGTGGGGTATATGGTGTAATACCCCTGATGGCAGATTGGAGACACTCCGGCAATCCTCTTTACTGGACCCCCACGGAGGATGGACACACACTCCAAACACTACAGAGACTGGGGGAATAAATACGATTCCATCAAAAGCTCAAAATGTGGGATTAAGTCAACCATTTTGGGATGAGTCTTTTCGACTATTTCAGCTCGTAGCTTAAGTCACGATACTAAAATGATTTTGTCACAAACTATGTCTGTGACTGAAGAATTGGGACAGGGATTAAGGTCGAATAAGCCAGCAACCCATAAACGTAAAATGATTCCATCACAAGTTCAATATTTGACAGAATGAATTTTGGGAGGGACTGAGCTGAAGGCTGATAACAAATCCCAAACCATATGCTCGAAATTTGACGGCATGGATATATTGGGGAGGGATTAAGCTAAAGGCCAACTAAGCCAGTAACTCCCAAATCTCAAATGTTACCATGACAAGTTCTATATTAAATTGACGGAATGGAGAATATTGGGAGGGACTGAGCTCAAGGCTGATAAGACAACAACTCCCAAACAACAAGCTCTAAATTTGATGGAATGGAGAAATTGGGGAAGGACTGAGCGAAAGGTCGATTAAGACAGCAACTCCCAAACTACATGCTCTAAGTTTGGCTGTGCAGGAGCCAGAAATAATCAAACTTTTTTATATCAAGCTTGAGAATGGATCACACAATGTTTTATAACAACATGCCCTCAAGGGGGGTATTCAACAGTAACTTGGAATTTGCATTATAGGCGTCAAATTCTATATAAAACATACTAAATTTGTATTTTACACTTCATTTAGTCTTAAAGGCACATGCCCACTCAGTAGGCACAACATGTTCTTTATATCAGAGACATCATCTGAGACATATTCTTGCAAAATAAACATTCATTCACCATTACCACACATATAGATTGGCATTATTATACATTTTATAACAGACTTAAACAGATATCAGGGGCAATAACCATGTTTCCTTAAAATGTTAACGGACATTACTATTTATTCTCTGTATTTATTTTTATGCCACCGGGTTTCGAAGAAACGGGTGGCATATAGTGTTTGGACCGTCCGTCTGTCCGTCCGTCCGTCCATCCGTTCGTCCGGGCACACATTAGGGTACTTATGTGGCTAGCCCCACAGGGTTATGGACTTGTTAAAGGATAGGGTTGGTTACAATTAGCCATATAAAAAATTGTTTTATGTGGCTAAAAATCGCTTTATGTGGCTAATATTTAACATGTGATAAGCCACATAAGTACCCTAATGTAAGAACGTCCGTCTGTCTGTCCGTCACACTTTTCGGTTAACCACTTTGTCACAGTTTTCTCAAATATGCTGCAGGTGGCATCCGCGTTCGACAAGACGCATTTCTTGTTTGATGTGCAATGATCATACCTTATTATTTTATAATTTTTGATGTGCAATCATACCTTATAATCTGTCGAAAATAGTATGTTTTCAGGTGACGCATTTAATTAGTATAAATAATTAAACAAGAGGCCCAAATGGGCCTGTATCGCTCACCTAAAAGCCTCCATAGTGGTCATCTTGATTTCACAAAGACTCTTCACTTACAACTTCAAATGTTCCACAGAATGTGTTGGTACCTTCTGATCTAACATATATTGCGAATGTGCATGTGATTTACTGCTATACCTTCGATTTGATATATAAAATGACCATATTCGGTCAAAAATAAAATTTGACCCCTATTTGACCCCTCGGGCCACGTCCATTTTTGACCCAGGGGCCACCATATGAACAAATCTGAAACAGCGGTAACTATCAATCATTCTTACCAAGTTTCGTCGATATCGGCCTGGAGGTTTGTGAGAAGGAGATTTTTGGACAATTTGACCTACTTCTCAACGGTGGCCATCTTGGATTTGGTGATGACCTCCATTTTAACAAAAATGAACAGGCTTCACCCACAGACCATTACAGTTAAGTTTGGCCAATATCGGCCAAGCAGTTCACAAGAAAAAGACGTTTGAAATCTTTAGTAAAAGAATGACCTTTTGAACTATCAGTGGCCATCTTGGATGACGTAATCATCTGATTTAGACAAAAAATTCTCCAGAGTGATCGTCTCGTCAATACCTTCGATTTGATATATTATATGACTATATTCGGTTAAAAAAAATATTTACCCCTATTTGACCCCTCGGGCGACGCCCATTTTTGACCCAGGGGCCACCATATGAACAAATCTGAAACAGCGCTAACTATCGATCATTCATACCAAGTATCGTCGAAATCGGGCTGGCGGTTCGTGAGAAGAAGATTTTTTAAGAATTTGACCTACTTTTCCATGGCGGCCATCTTGGATTGTCGATGACCTCCATTTTAACAAATCTGAAATGGCATCACCCATATATCATCCCTGTGAAGTTTAACCAATATCGGCTCAGCAGTTCGGGAGAAGAAGATGATTGAAAATGTTCACGGACGGACGGACGGACGACGGACACTTTGCCATAACAATAGCTCACATGAGCTTTGCTCAGGTGAGCTAAAAATACGATGCCTCATTTGCATATGAAAATAGCCCGATACCAACGCGCGTCACTATCAGTAAAATAAATATTACTAAATGATTAATGTCTGTATAGCGGGCACTCGTAATCTTTAGAACTGGTGGAATAGTGACACAATTATACACTTATTTAATTCCTATAAAGAACATTGTATGCCTACTGTCGAGTGGGCATGTACCTTTAATTTGCCATTTTGGTCGTTGAATTCTGGAAGCTAATGAAACCCTGCCTGGATTGTGACATTTGCACGAGCATCCTGTTTCTAAATCAAACTTCTTGTTTTGAACACGATAACAGAACACACACATACACATATGCTCTGGATTAAGACTAACCTTTGCATGGGAGGCCTGCTCCAAAATCAGGCAGTTAGATTGGCCAAAACTTAGCACAGCTCAGCCATGACCAATCAAACTTCTTGATATTGAGTGCAAGAGCAGAACACACACACACACAACTACATGTCCTAGATTGGGGCTAACCTTTGCATGTGAGGCCTGCTCCAAATTTAAGCAGTTAGATTGGCCAAGACTGAGCACAGCTCAGCCTTGACCAATCAAACTTCTAGATGTTGAGCACAAGAGCAGAACACACACAGAACTACATGCCCTGGATCGAGACTACCCTTTGCATGTGAGGCCTGCTGCGAAATCAAGCAGTTAGATTGGTCAAGACTGAGCACAGGCTTGACCAATCAAACTTCTTGATTTTGAGCACAAGAACAGAACACACACACAACTACATGCACTGGAATGAGAATACCTTTGCATGCGAGGCCTGCTCCGAAATCAAGCAGTTAGATTGCCCGAGACTGAGCACAGCTCAGCCTTGACCAATCAAACTTCTTGATTACGAGCACGAGAATCGAGCACCCACAGACACAACTACACACCGTGGATCCAGACTAACCTTGGCGCGGGAGGTCTGCAGCTCGTAGGAGGTTTTCTCCACCTCATTCATCAGTTTCTGGTTCTGGATGAGAACTTTCTTATTCGCCTCCTTCAGGAATCGTACCTGGAGTTGAGCACGAGCATGAACTCCGGCCTGGTGCTCGAAATCCAAGAAGTTTCATTGGCCGAGTCGGACTTGACTTCAGACTCGGCCAATGAAGCTGCTTGATTTGGAGTACATGCACTATGGTTAAGGTTTATGATTAAGGGATATGGAATTGGGAAGGAGTCCTTGAACAGATGGCATACAATTACAGGGCTCCAGATAAGGAATTAGTAATTGAGTATTGTCACTCCATCATTTCTGAAGCAATTGGGCATTTCAAATTGTTAATTGGGTAAAATAAAATCACACTACTGTTTGCACATCAACAGACCGCAATTATTGAACAGTTTGATTCGAAATGAAAACATGTCTTGGCATTTCATTAGAATTGTCTCCTTGAATTGTCTTTCTGCAGCATGATAAAGGTACCACAACATTTTTATTGCTTTTTGATACTTGCTACTTCTGATTTCAATTGGGGTTTTGGCAATTTTAATTGGATATTTATGCAAATACGCAGCTTATCTGGAGCTGCAATTACACAACCTCTCAGAGCTTGAAACAAAATTGCTACCCCGCTCCATACACCTCGTGGGGGTAGCAATTTAACCCCATCTGTTTAATGTAACACATGGAAGAGTGATTTTTGCAATCGGTTATCCGGCGTGTTTGATATGTTAGCGATATAAAACTGTCAAAGCTGTATCAATAAATTATTAATAAAGAACATACACATGCAGAAATTGGTTATTTTACCATGTCAATGTGTTTATCTGACATTTACATGTAGGTATAATAAATTTGATAGCTTCATTTCGTTATGTTGAATGTTGAACAACAACAAGAGAAAAGATGGCTTCCATGGGAAAATTATTTCCCTGTTCTATTATTTTTGGCAATTTACTAGTTCTACATCAAAGATTATTTGTTTAAAGGTATAAAATATACAGTTTACTAAATGTTTACCTACATGCAACAGGTATGGGGTATGCACTTCGGTTGCTCACATTTGTTGAATGGGTGAAATTGTAGTGAACATTTCGGAGGCGAAGTATTATAGCTACTCTCAGAGCATGTACTCGTATTCGCATTCTCAAAATATGGAAGTTTAAAATTGCTTAGTTACAGCTAAGCTGTACTTAGCCACAGCCAAGCAAACAATTTGATTTCGACAATAGATTCCAAGAACATCAAACATTGTTGCCATTTCTGAAATAAAATAAAATATTACAGCCCCAGGGAATGAAAATTCTTGAAATTTGTACTTGTCCTTACTTTGACAGGAATGGCAAAATTAAGAAATCTACATTACAAAAATGAAATTTCCACTCATCCTGCAGGCATTTCCACTCGTCAGAACGAGCGGACGAGTGGACTTTTGTGCCCGAGAGGATTCTTGGGATATTTCCCCCATCTGTCCGCAGACATCTTGCCGATTTGCAGTACTGATTCTGTGAACATCACTGAGTGTAATCAACATTTTTGTCGGCGTTTCTGAAAAACAAACATCCCCCTACCTGTCCGCGGACATCCTGCCTATCTTCATCGACGTCCATTTCCCGCTGCGGTCTCCGATCTCTCGGTGACAGGGGCCTCGCGTGGTTTCCCTGTTCTGCCACCTCTAGTAAGCCAGGCAGTCGACTCCGCGTCTACAACATCAGTCATACCACACAGGGTCATACACGACACGCCATGCGATTTTGTACCTAAGAACATGTGAAGTATCTGATGAAAAATATTTACAAAATTTATGATATATTCTGTAAATGACGTCGAAACATGACAAAATTATCATAGCAAATGCGGAATACTATTCCGTATTTGCTATGCAAATTTTGTCATCTTTTGACGTCATTTACAGAATATATCACATTTTATGTAAATACATTTCATGAAAAATCGTACATGTTCTTAGGTACAAAATAGCATAGCGTGTCTCATATGACGTTTGCTGATTTAATTGACAACCACTATAATTAATGATGGGTCACTCATGATCAACTGGCAAAGAATGGCATAGTTCATCAGGTCAAGAAAATACCAGGATAGTGTATTTTCTATCGAGTTGATCAAGCAAGGCTAGGAAACACGTATGAAGTACGAGGCTTGCCGAGGAATTCCTACCGTTTCCGAGCCGAGTCTGATAAACTTAATTTAACGCAAATATAGCATATTTTTCTTATATTCCATGAAAACACATCTTGGTATTTCATTAGAATTGTGTAAACGACAATACTCAATTAATAATTCCTTATCTGGAGCCATGCTTAACACAGTAGCCGGGTATTAAATTCATCAGGAGTGTTGTGTCTACTTTCTGTTCCACGTTTTTCTGCCGACAAACTTTTGGCTATTAAACACATTAAATCTAAAAAAATATTTAAATGAAAGTACTTTTTCACTTTTCACCAATAACAAAAAAGTCACCCTCCCCAAACAATTTTGTTTGATGATCAAATATTGATTTTATTGCGAGAAAAAGATTTTCCTATGGGAATTTAACATGGGGGCTAAAAATAGATTTTTTTTAAATATTTTTTTTTATTTGTGGACCGATTTTCAAAATCTAACTTGTTTTCTTAGTTACATCATTTTCAAGCTATCTCGCCAGGTCTCAGAGTCAATTTCCGAAAATTTTGGAAATTGACTCCCCATGTTAAATTCCCATAGGAAAATCGTTTTTCGCAATAAAATAAATAAATTCCATTAAATAATTTTTTTTGGGGAGGGTGACTTTTTTGTTATTGATGAAAAAGTACTTACTTTTAAACATTTTTTAGATTTACCGTAATGTGTTTAATGGCCAAATGTTCGTCGGCAGCAAAACGTGGAACATTACAGTAGCTCTCAGTACCAAGAGGACAAATTCAGGTTTTAGGCCACTTTCCCAATTATATGTCAATGGGGAGAATCTCATATTGTAAATGCTTGGATTTAACGATGGCACTCGCTCGATGACCTTGCATGTCATCTCCCAAGAAGGAGAGAAAAGAATGAGGTGGATACAGAGGAAACTGGCCCCAGGGGGCCTAGCTCTTATTAGAATAGTCCCCTCTGGTTCTTTAACGTGCCCAGACTCTCCTTCAAATCTGATACACTGGACCGCCGTTTAAAGTTCCCATCCGAAAGGACTAGTAGAGCAGGAAATACAAAGAATCTCAGAAATACCGACGCCCTGAATGAGAATCGAACCCGGGTCACCAGCGTGGCAGTCCGACGGTGTTAGTGCTTTCAGGTTTTAGGCCACTTCCCCATTATTATGTCAATGGGAGATTTTCATATTTTAAAAGGACATGGGCATGTTGTGAACTCAACGTAAACAAAAACAATATTTTACATACACCTTTCTAACTGTTGAGGAAAATGTCCCCCAGCTCCCTCTAAGCACACCAGATGAAGTTTCATGCTAAGAAATGTGTATGTAAAATATTATTTTTGTGAATTGACCATGATACTGTGTTGCATTCACCATCAATGTCACGTACATAATATTCCTATTGTAAATGTGCAGGTAGGTATATAAGGGATTCCGCTGGGGAAAATAAAAAAAATTGGCACTTCAAAAAATTGGCGATAAAAAAATTACAATTTTCGAAAAGAATTTCTTTTTTTTTTCTTTTTCGAAATTTGTAATTTTTTTTCGCCAATTGTTTATTTTTATCGGCAATTGCGAAAGTGGCGATCGCCAGCGGAATCCCTGGTATATGTTAAAAATAGCTTCATGCTTAATTGAAGAATAATTTAAAATTTGAAACCTTATACTAAACTTACATGCACCCTATTAGGTGTACTGCTAGGGGGTTGAACTCTCTCAAACCCGGCATACGAGGAATCAGGAAGAGTTGCCAGTCCTGACTGCAGACTTTCTTTATCATCGTCGAGAACTTCGCTCAGTCTGAAGTCGTTTTCTACTATCTGTGGTCTTGGTGTGAAGTGTTCGGAAGATGCAATAGAACTAGCATCCTCCAGGTCATCACTGTAATAAATGATTGTAGAATTTTTTTTTAGCTGCAGCGCTCCAGATAAGCTGTGTATTTGCTTAAATACCCAATTAAAATTGCTAAAAACCCAATTGAAATCAGAAGTAGCGAGTATCAAAAAGCAATAAAAAAATGATGATACCTTTATCATGCTGCAGAAAACAACAAACAGACCACAAATATAGCATATTTTTCTTATTTTCCATGAAAACACATCTTGGTATTCATTAGGAGACAATTCTAATAAAAAAATGCCCAGACATGTTTTCATTTCGAAGCAAACTATTCAATAATTGCTGTCTGTTGATGTGTAAACAGTAGTGTGATTATATTTTACCCAAATGAAATTTTGAAATACCCAATTGCTTCAGAAATGATGGAGTGACAATACTCAATTACTAATTCTTTATCGGGAGCCCTGATCATTTATTTATTACTTGATCTTGTTGTGAGTCTTAAAAGTTCCTCATGTCATATGGACTTTAAAAATTGTAATAGTGTCCTCCATTCTTGGTTCATTTAAACATATTTGTACATTAGCTAGTAGCTACATTCTAGCTCCTGATCTGATATCAATCCTACAGCCTTAAAAGGACCTGGGGGCCATTTCACTAAACTTTGCAAAATTAAATGTTCGCAAGTGCAGATTTAGAATAGTCTAAATTTCAATTGATGGATTTACATTTATTGAGCATAGGCTGCATGCTCAATAAATGTAAATCCAATTATTGTTCACAAGAACACATTGTTAAAAGTGAAATTTACAGACTATCACAAGTTTGCACTTACGAACATTTTAGTCTTACAAAGTTTAGTGAAATGAGCTCCATAGTAACAGGTTTAACATCCATAATCTGTATAGGTGATAAAGAGGAAGGTAAGTTTAGTGAAACGGCCCCCTGGAATACTCTTATGGAGAAGCACGACGGATGTTTCAATGACTGAATGGTGAACAATGCAGATCCTGATACTGACACTGTGGATAACATGTCATATTAAAGGTACATGCTCAATCAGTAGGCACAAAATGTTCTTTATAGGAATTAAATAAGTGTATAATTGTGTCACTATGTCACAAGTGCCCGCTATACAGATAATTATAATCATTTAGTAATATTTATTTTACTGATAGTGACTCATGGTGGTATCAGGCTATTTTCAGATGCAAATGAGGCATGATATTTTTTAATCATTTATACCAATTAAATGTGTCACCTGAAAAAATAATATTTTCGACAGTATGATCATTGGACATCAAATAGTAATGTCCGTTAACATTTTAAGGAAACACGGTTATCGCCCCTAATATCAGTGTGGAAATTTACGTCTACTATAAAATGTATAATAATGCCAATCAATACGTGGGGTAATGGTGAACAAATGTTTATTTTGCCAGAAAATGTCTCAGATGATGTCTCTGATATAAAGAACAGTTTGTGCCTACCGAGGGGGCATGTACCGTTAGGGCAAGATGTACAACGACAACATAAACATGTACAGGGATCCTCCAGATTATCGGACAAAAATGGCATTTTTTTTACAATATTTTTCTTAAAATAGCAGCTACGGGCATAAACTTTTCACAGAACAATCGTCGGTTCTTGCTTTCTCAACGCATGTAAACTATTTAGCAAAATGTGCGATCTTTCTCACTTAAAATTGGGTCAGATCATCAGTCGTAAGATTGCCCCAAAATTATTATCAACAATCATAATTTTATCGCCTGTAAACCAATGTAAACAGCGTTGTGTAGTTCTGCAGAAAAACCAATCACCATTCACTTCTTGGAAAATAACGTATTTATAGAATTTATTGTATTTATAGAACAACTCTCAAATGACGTAATGGGCGCACGCGATTGCAAGCCCCCGCGAGATTTTTGACGTAAACAACTTGTGGACAGAGTTGAGGAATATTTTCAGCAAATCTTAGTAAATTGTTTACCCTGGCGATATATTCTTCACACTGGTATGGAAACAGCAAGCATGTATTTGTTGCAAATTCTGATCAAACAAATGCGCTTAATTAACAGGTATTTTCATTTGTCCGATAAACTGATTATCTGGATAACTGGCATGACCTACAAGCCGGTCATGCCAAATAGGGACGTTTTCTATTCATGACGAGTGTAGCCCCAGATTAGACACCCATGCACCCGTGCAACCTGACCAGCATTAGAGTTGAGGAAACATTCCAATGATTTGATGTCAGATGGATGGGCAAACGTAGCACGCAACTAAGACAAACGCACATACAGAAAGACAGACATATGCATCACCATGAAGTTAAAGGAACTCTCTGATGCAATCAATTAACCATTTTTAGTTTTACCCAAAAATAACCCCATCACCTTGTGGATTGACGGAATCGGCCAATATGATATTGGCCGATTATGTCAATCCACAAGGTGCCCCAGTGGAAATTCAATCAAACATACTCATTTTCAAGCCTGGCCTGTGCTTTTGACAAATTATTCAATGTTTTCTCCGTTTCCATCAGTCTCTTCCTTATATCTCTAACATTCTGCATCAACATATGTGGTGGGGCAGCATCTAGAGAATCCATTCCGTTTCTCGTGCCACCATATCTAAAATTTCTCGTAATATCAACCAGGATGGATGACTGGACCGTCTCCACACATGGATCTCGCTGCACTGTTTTGGGTCGATCGAATGACTGGGCATGCCAAGACTCGCTCATTTTCAAAACAGTTCAAAACTTCGACAGATTTCAAGCGAGTCATGAAGATCGGTTTTCTATCACTTTGGTGAATGTTTTATCAATATAGTGGCGTTTGCAACATCTGTCAATGTGTGTTGGGAATATATGCGGCTTTGGTAGTCATGACATTTGTTGTGACAGTTGATACATAGCAATTGAAAATCGAAAGTAGACACTTCAACCGCCGTTTTGGTGCAAATGTCAAGGTCGTGGGTTATAGACTGGTTCACGAGCAGACGTTAAAATGTTTGTGTACATCGCACCGCAGGGTTAAGTTGCGATAATTATATACTATTCTATGTCTGTGATGAAACCAATCCACGTTCCAGTGAATTAGATAGCCAACAAATCATGTGAGGTGGGAATTACACAAGAAAACAGTATTTGGTCGGTGGTATTAAACGTCCAAAAATGATATCATCTCAACGATAGAGTGATCACAGCGATAAAGTGGATTCCAGCTGGTGGCGATCTATAGAAATTAAACACTTCTGTTTGACAGGATTAGACAGAAATTTAATTCGAAAAACGACGGTCGATTTTAAGTTCTCTAAATTATCGATCTCATGACCAAAACAAATAGCCGGGAATCATTAACTGGACTGCATCTATGTGGGGTGCCTTATTTTTTTGTAACGAAACCAGAATAATTATAATGTGGCGGGCATACGATTAATTGTGATAACTCTAACCCGCCACGAAAACGGAATTAGCGGGTTTCTGATCAATGTAGCTCATTATCATGACTGGAGAAATGGGGCTTATGGCAGTTGTGACCAGTCAGGGGCGGATCTGGAGGGGTGGGGGGGGGTTCCGGGGTTGCACACCCCCTCCCCCGTTCAGCCATGGAGTTTACATAGATCTAAACTGCTTTGAACAAGTCATATGGTGTCCACAATTTACGACCAGTGGAGTGTCAATTTAAATACCGTCAAACTCCGGACATCTAGATTGCAAACAATTTCCGGGGTGTGTGTGCATGGGGAGTGAGGGGGGGGGGGGGGCATGCACCCGAACCCCCTAGCATACTCGCTCGAAAATAGGACACACCTCCCCCCCCCACCCCCCACCCCCCCCCCCCACCCCCCCCCCCCCCCCACCGTTCCCCACATGCTGAATCCGCCCCTGTTCAAATAGCACACTTATAAGCATGATACCTAGAGCTCTATATGTCACACGGCGAGAAAATATGCATCGGCCTGGGGACCTCTTGTTTACCGTACCATCGTTCTAACCGGCTGAGCTATTAAACCGGGCACGAATACACACATTCTCCCCATACTCCATAGTGAGTTACGTGTCACGGTACGTAACTCACTGTGGGGAGGAAGTGCACATGTGTATTCGTGCCCGGCTAGCTCAGTCGGTTAGAGCGATGGTACGGTAAAACCAGAGGTCCC
The DNA here is from genome assembly GCA_029237695.1 of Conchocele bisecta. Classification (NCBI taxonomy): domain Eukaryota; kingdom Metazoa; phylum Mollusca; class Bivalvia; order Lucinida; family Thyasiridae; genus Conchocele; species Conchocele bisecta. The sequence goes on along the minus strand of CM055271.1, from coordinate 1,999,824 downwards.
GAGTTCGAGCTCCAGGCCGGTGCACATTTTTCTCACCCTGTGACATTTGGCGCCCAACTAGGGACCGTGACTGATATATATACTACCCAAAATGCACCAAATATATGGAATTCAGAGACGAATTAAATATAGAATTCGGGGACAAATTCCAATTTTGCGGGGGAGTATATCACGGTACGTAACTCACTGTGGGGAGGAAGTGTGTATTCGTGCCCGGCTATCTCAGTCGGTTAGAGCGATGGTACGGTAAACCAGAGGTCCCGGGTTCGAGCCCCGGGCCGGAGCATATTTTTCTCACCCTGTATCATACGTACCGTGACATAATTCCCCGCCAAATTGAAATTCGTCCCCGAATTATGTATTTAATTCCTCTCTGAATTCTATATTTTTGGTACATTTTCAGTAGTATTTATCAGTCACGTTCCTCGTTGGGCGCCAAATGTCACAAGGCGAGAAAAATGTGCACCGTTCCCGGGTTCGAACCCGGGACCTCTGGTTTACCAGTCTGATTAACTGACTGAGCTAAACGGGCACGAATACGCGTACACACCTTCTCCCCATAGTGAGTTACGTACCATGACATATATATTGCTTCTTAAAAGCGTGACGGATGTTTCATTGACTGAATGGCGATCGAACAGTGCATATCCTGATCAAACTGTGCGACACTTGTCGCAGACCCCATAAGCCCCGGTTCTCCAGTCACAGCCACATTTCCTTTCATTGAATGTGCTTGCTGCATATGTAATGCTCGTATTCAGTGTCGTGTTACGTATACATTTGTCTCGGACAGACATATGACCATGTATATGTGATAGGTTTGCAACGCCGCGCTAAGCAGGTTCAACCGCCCCGGTGTACGATTTTGTTTACTGGCCGTTCCAAGGCCGTACACTTGCTGCAATGCTTCAATCTAGTTGCGAACGGTAACTCGTGCAATCTACTCCCGTATCGTCCGTAGGCTACGGATGGTACGGGAGTATATTGCAAGATGTACTAACGTTCGCAACGTTCGCAACTAGCTTCATTCTAGCCGCACTGTTTTCCTGCCCATGACAGGCGCGGATCCAGGATTTCGGGTTAGGGGGGGGGGGGGGGGGGGGGGGGGGGGGGGGGGGGGGGGGGGGGGGGGGGGGGGTGGGGGGGGGGGGGGGGGGGGGGTGGGGGGGAGGCGTAACTATTTTGCAATACTTGACTATAGTATCGAACGAGCGTAGCATAACAAATCAAATCTACATCGCATTTCCTGCGTTCTGGCGCATTTTGGATAAACAAAACCCAATAAACAATAAATTCATAATGCAAACGTAGAAACGTGCCTTGTAACTTGTAAACAATTTTTATCGGCGAATTTCAGGGGGGTGCGAGCCGGGTCCGCCCCGCCCCTTCCACCTCTGAATCCGCCCATGCATGATACCCGCGATGGGTGTGCGGCAGTATTCATAGATAGATAGATATATAGAAATTACTAGAAACATAAATATTGCGGTGTGGTCACATGCATACTTCTTGTTTTAAATTCCCGTGTGACAGTCTGGACACTTCCTTTTCCGGTTTAAGTCAGCCCCCAGCCGAAGCTACCTGTAATTTTGGAGTAAAAACTTCAAAATTCCTCATCATGGTGAGTCAAAATACAAGAATTCGTGTGTTTTTGTGATTATTAAAGTCATATGCCATTTTGTATGGGAGACACCTAGCCCAATTCAATTGCCAATAGCCCGATGGAGACGGATTTCTAACACGTCTCTTTAAGTGGCATGCATGACGTGGTTCGTGTAAACTCCGATTCGAAGTATAGTTTTCAATTCAGAAAATAAATAAGCAATAACTCTGTCAAATAGAATCCGCCTTTTATGTCGTCTGACCCCCTCGTATTCCTGACAAATTTACACTACCTAGACAAATAAATGATTTAAACCGCCACTCTTGCACTAAGCTACTCGTCCCCCACCCCCACCCCCCCACCCCCGGTCCGTCCGCTTTGCTTTGGACAGATAGATCAAAAGATTCACTTTATGGGATGAACGAAACCGATGTGTTAATGACTCGTATCGCAGGATACGAGAAGGTGGGACACTCGCCATGTTTTTGTTCTTGTTGCTGTTTTTTCAACCAACGGAAGTGACGTAAATTAGGCTACCTTTGACTGGTTTCGTGATTTATCTTGCTGTTTATCAGCTGATTTTGTTTTTGTGCCAGATCGACACTGCCTGTGTTGACATACAACATGGAAAGTCACATTAACATGAACACATGGCAAGAAATAGCCTATATTAATGTCATTTACAATATTTAATTCATGATTACCTATTCAGATAAGTGACAAAACAAATCACGAAACAAGTCCGTACTTCCGTTGGTTGAAAAATGGTTCCCAACCTACATGCGGATTAGTAACTTACAATTAGCGAGCCGGTCAAAGGTAAATGAAGTTACTTCCATTGACTGAGATGATGAATGCTGTCATTCCTTCTAGATACATAGAGATCATCAGTGTAACTGGATTATCGCATCGGCTTTTCATTCATCCCATAAAGCTCCTATGATTCCATCGGGGAAAGTGGTATGATTTCTATTTGCGGGAAGTCGCTGCAGAATACTTGTATCGTCCGTCGTACCCAGTTATGGTGCCATCCATAGGTTTCCCCTGCAGAGTAGCGAATCTAATTCACACTTTAGCTGTTCATTTAGTTCGGAGTACATAACTCTTAACGAGCCGGTCAAAGGTAAATGAAGTTACTTCCGTTGACTTGAGATGATGAATGCTGTCATTCCTTCTAGATACATAGAGATCATCAGTGTAACTGGATTTTCGCATCGGCTTTTCATTCATCCCATAAAGCTCCTATGATTCCATCGGGGAAAGTGGTATGATTTCTATTTGCGGGAAGTCGCTGCAGAATACTTGTATCGTCCGTCGTACCCAGTTATGGTGCCATCCATAGGTTTCCCCTGCAGAGTAGCGAATCTAATTCACACTTTAGCTGTTCATTTAGTTCGGAGTACATAACTCTTAATTACACTGCATTACATAAAGAGTTGTGACGAGTAGTCTTTCCAAATGTGTGTTTGAAGCGTTGTTTGTTTACGTTCTACTTCGTGGAGTATTGCTAATACACACTTTATTATGTAGAATTGTCGCTCGATAACAATATAGCGAAGTTATGAACGTTTACACCATGCACGGCTGCAGGTGCAGGTTTTTTCTATATTTTTGTGTAAATGCTATTACACACATTTTTACTGTGTAGTGTCCAGGGTTGGCAATTTCCCGGGAAATAAGAGTATTTCACAAGACGGCGGGAAATACTGGGAAATACCGGGAAATATGAATCTTGGTGGTCTTTTTCATTCCAAAATGTGAAGATGAGTCTCTTTTCCCTTATATCTACTATGGTTTATATCTGTGTAGACTGATGAGCCTACAGGTAAAACATTCTGCAATAAAAAAAGAAATAATAAGTTTATTTAGAGAAAAAAAACATCATTATTTTATTATAGACAATTTTCTTCCATATATACATGTCTATGTAGTATTTGCAAACTATCTATTTTATTGTATATGAGAACACCCCTCATTACTATAGTAACCTGCCACTAATAAAAGCTGCTTTTGGAATTTTGAGAAAATCCCTGTTGATAACACTGGGATAATCCATGTACAGTGTAAGTGTAATTGTTTTACAACTTGACATGACCATATACAGACCACCTGGGTTCTTATTATACAGTATGACACAAAAGGTGTGAGAGAAGGCTGACAATTAACAGCCTGTTGTCATAGTCTGATGGTTTATTAAAGTATATTAAAGTCTCGTCAATGTAAATGCAAATACGTAGACATTAGTAGGCTTTTGGCTAATTTTAACGATTGTAGGTACTGTATATATATGAATGAAACAGATCTATACATTGTAATTAACCCCAATATCTAATTATTAAGTTGTTGATTGTTGAATTAACTATTACTGAGCTTAAAACTTAATTTAAATAACTTCAGTTATCAAATATTAACATCAAAATTCATATTTCCCACTTTGGGGAGTATTTCCCTGGACGGGAAATACCGGGAATTCCCGCCCCCGGTATTTTCCGGCCAACCCTGGTAGTGTCGTGTATAGTTGCAGCTTGTAACTCTGTACCGTACGTACCAGTTACAGTTCCTCCCATAGCATTCCCCTGCAGAGTGGCGAATCTGATCTGATTCACACTTTCTATAGTAATTATGATATTTTTTAAATATATTTCAATTGAAATCTTTGTTAGAATTAGGAAACTGCTATAAACTAATACTTCTAAAATAGTTTTTATCCTTGCAGCATATCCAAGGAATAAAATTGTGTCTATTTAGAAACTAGGGTCCAACAAAAATATTTTGTGTGTGTTTTGGCTGGTACTGATTGGGTCCCTAGTAGATTTTAGCTTAAATTTACTTAGGTCTTGTGCATTGGTAAATTTATGAAATAATTAATGTAATATGGTAGTTTCATAATACCGACATTTACTTCATATCAAAAATACACAAAATTGCTCATAATTAACATTTGAAGTGCGAATGCAAGGGAATGCTATGGGAGGAACTGTAACTCTGGTACGTACAGTACGGGAGGGTCACAGAGTTACAGACTGCAACTACATGGTGTGTCAATATAGTGCAACCTGTTGCCAATACAGGGATCCTCCAGATTATCGGACAAAAATGGCAGTTTTTTAACGATATTTTTATTAAAATAGCAGCTACGGGCATAAACTTTTCACAGAACAATCGTCGGTTCTTGCTTTCTCAACGCATGTTAACTATTTAGCAAACTGTGCCATCTTTCTCGCTTAAAATCGGATCAGATCATCAGTCGTAAAATTGCCCCAAAATTAACATCGACAGTCAGTTATCCGGACAAACATATAGACTAATTGTCTTATAACTTCTATTCTCACGTTGAAATCATAATGTTATCGCGTGTAAACCAGTGTAAACAACATTGCGTATTTCTACAGAAAAATGAGTCGCCCTTCGTTTCTTGGCAAACACCGTATTTATAGAATGTATTGTATTTATAGAACAATGACGTAATTGGGCGCACTCGATTGAGCCCCCGCATGACTTTTGTCGTTGTAAACAACTTCTGCACAGAGTTGGGAATGTGTTCAGCAAATGCTACTAAAATGTTTACCATGCTGACATATTCTTTACACTGGCATGGAAAAAGCATGCACCTGCATGACTTACGATGCATTCGTTGCAAAATCGGATCAAAAGAATGCGCTTAATTAACAGGTATTTTCATTTGTCCGATAAACTGATTGTCCAGATAATTGGTATAACCCCTGTACAGCGGAAAATGTGCAGCTACTGTTCATTATGGTACATTTTCTATATATTTATTTCACAAAAATGAAGGTCCGTATTATGAAATGAACATATATTAATAGTTCTGTCATAACTTTACAGATGTAGATTGCACATTGTGTAAATTTAAGCTAGGATCTAATAATGACTGCGTCAGTGGCAATCAACATGTAAAAATTATATTTGGGTCGTTACTGGTAAGGCAATATTTAATTTTCTAGTCGTACTACAATAACATTTATTTCAGAATTGCAAGGTTTTTATGCCACCGGGTTTCGAAGAAACGGGTGGCATATAATGTTTGGACCGTCTGTCCGTTCGTCTGTCCGTCCGGGCACACATTAGGGTACTTATGTGGCTAGCCCCACAGGGTTATGGACTTGGTAAAGGATAGGGTTGGTTACAATTAGCCACCTAAAAAATCGTTTTATGTGGCTAATATTTAACATGTGATAAGCCACATAAGTATAGTAATGTAAGAACGTCCGTCTGTCCGTCCGTCACACTTTTCGGTTAACCAATTTGTCACAGTTTCTCAAATATGCTGCAGGTGGCATCCGCGTTCGACAGACGCATTTCTTGTTTTACTTTTACAATATTGACATTTCTTTCAATTGAAAACTACAGAAAAGTTTCACAATTAACAGCTGAAGTGCGAATCGGATTAGGATCGGATTAGGGGAAACCTAATTTATGGCGCTGCAACTCTGGGTACGGACAATACAGCAGTATTGTGCAGTTACTTTCTGCAACTATATGATTGCATGCCATATATGGAGATTTATACTAATTTTCTATGACATAATAATGGCAGAGGAGACTATATACAATTCGTTTGCGAATATTTCAGGGGTTCGTCAAAGTTGTGAAGAACAAGCAGTACTTCAAGAGATTTCAAGTGAAATACCGAAGGAGGAGAGGTTGGTCATGTGATCTAAACATTTTCACTCCTATGCAGAGATCCAGATAAGTTTTGTATCTAAAGAGTATTATACCCCCAGATTTCAAATTCTATGCGTATTTTACTTTTACAAATGTATCGGGGATTCCGCTGGGGAAAATACAAAAATCGGCACTTGCGAAAGTGGCGATCGCCAGCTGAATCCCTGATGTATTAATGATTTTCTTCCTTATTAAATAGGGAACAAACAATATAAACAAATATTAATAAATTAAAAAATTCACTTATTTCAGCTGCAAAAAAGCACTCTGTTTTTTTTGCAGCTCAAATAAGTGAATTTTTAGCAAGGTTTTTTGCGAAAGCCGGGCGGGCGGGCGGCGTCCACAATCAATGTTAAGTTTTCGTGTTTGAGTCCATTTCTTTGTTACTGTACCACCTAGGACCACCAAACTTTCACAGCTTAATAATCAAGGGGTGCCCACCACATATCACTATCCAACATGTTACTTTTTTTTTAACTTCACCCATTTTTTCCGCGTAAGGCCAGAGTTTGTTGATTATTCGTTTCTCAGACCCGCCGCCCCGATTTTAGCCAAAATCGAAAAAAATAAAAATAAAAAAAAATCCATTTTTTTTTTCCGGCGCGAAACGGCCCAGGGCGAATGGGAATTGGAACGAAAAGACCCGACACCGAATCTAGATCACGGTCGTTTGGATGCTTATTTTCTTTTTGTTAATCTTAACAAAACGAAAACAAGCGTCCAAATGACCGTTTGAGATCAAAATGGATGCGCCCGTCGAGCCGTCCGGGCTCCGAGAAGACGGTGTGGTTTGGGATCAAATGCCAACGAAGTTCCAAATTTGGAAGAGGGTCGGCGGGCGAAAAACTGTCAACATTCGTCGCCCGTTATGTTGGCGACGTTAATAAGTCGGTCACGTCCATATTTGCGAAGAAATCGTACGAAGACTCTGTTAGCAGAAAAATAAATTATAAAAACAACAACAACAACAACAAATTATTTATTATATTTGGACAGATCTCGACGAAAACAAATAAATTTTATTATGCACCAGTCAATTGTGGTCAATGTGAATCCCCCCCCCCCCCCCCCCCCCCCCCCCCCCCCCCCCCCCCCCCCCCCCCCCCCCCCCCCCCCCCCCCCCCCCCCCCCCCCCCCCCCCCCCCCCCCCCCCCCCCCCCCCCCCCCCCCCCCCCCCCCCCCCCCCCCCCCCCCCCCCCACATTTATTTGGCTGCTTTTCTTTCTTTCTTTTCTCTGTATTTGCTGCCTCTCTATACCAAGGTCCATGCGAAGATAGCTCTTCATCTGCTGGTCAAATTGTCTGTTATAAAGTGTCCCAGCTTCTTTTGCTCGCAACATCAAGCTCTCGAGTATGTCCCGGTTGTAATCATAGAATAGTGACCCCCCCCCCCCCCCCCCCCCCCCCCCCCCCCCCCCCCCCCCCCCCCCCCCCCCCCCCCCCACCCCCCCCCCCCCCCCCCCCCCCCCCCCCCCCCCCCCCCCCCCCCCCCTACCCCCCCCCCCCCCCCCCCCCGCCATCCCCCCCCCCCCCCCCCCCCCCCCCCCCCCCCCCCCCCAAAAAATAAAAATAATTAATACCCCTCACCCCCACCTAAATATATTTTTTTTATGATTCCACAATACACGAAAATCTTTACCTGTTGACCTTGGGAGCCAGACGACCCTGGTGCATTTATCTCTTTGACATCTTGTGTTTTACCAGCTAACGCCCAACTGTCAAAATGTCTGTCCCCGGATTTTTTATTTTTATTTTTTCCCTCCTCCTACGGACATAGTTGTCGGCAAAATCCGAGAAACAAATAAAAAAAAAACTCTGGCCTAATCGACTTAGCCATTTTCAATGTTAAGTTTTCGCGTTTACAATGTTAAGTTTTCGTGTTTAAGTCAATTTCTTTGGTACTGTACCACCTAGGACCACCAAACTTTCACAGCTTCATAACCAAGGGGTGCCTACCACATACAACTATCCAACATGTGACCATTTTTTTACGTTCACCTATTATTTCTACGTAATTGACTTAGCCATTTTCAACGTTAACTTTTTAACGTACGTCTGGTTAGAGTTTTTTGGTTAAAACTTTTTCGTTATACTATATCTCTGCAACTGCTTCGCCCATTACCTTGAAACTTCACATGGGTGTTTATCATCATCCATATTTTCATTCTAACCCCCAACCGTGCGGCCCCTGTGCCCAATGTCAAGGTCAAATTACTTTGAATTTTTTTGTTAAAGTTTTTTCACGTACTATATCTCTGCAACTGCTTCACCCAATACCTTGATACTTCACATGGGTGTTTATCATCATTGTCGCACCTGCTTGCGGAAAGCGCGATCCTGTGCACAATGTCAAGGTCAAATTACTTTGAATTTTTTTGTTAAAGTTTTTTCGTGTACTATATCTCTGCAACTGCTTCACCCACTACCTTGATACTTCACATGGGTGTTTATCATCATTGTCGCACCTGCTTGCAGAAAGCGCGATCCTGTGCCCAATGTCAAGGTCAAATTACTTTGTTTTTTTTAATTTTTTGTTAAAGTTTTTTCGTGTACTATATCTTCTGCAACTGCTTCACTACTTGATACTTCACATGGGTGTATCAAATCAAGTTTTTTGTTGCATCTCTTGCGATCTTCGATCCTGTCGCATGTCAATGGTCAAATTACTTTGAATTTTTTTTTTTAAGTTTTTTCGTGTACTATATCTCTGCAACTGCTTCACCCAATACCTTGATACTTCACATGGGTGTTTATCATCATTGTCGCACCTGCTTGCGGAAAGCGCGATCCTGTGCCCTATGTCAAGTTCAAATTACTTTGAATTTTTTTGTTAAAGTTTTTTCGTGTACTATATCTCTGTAACTGCTTCACCCAATACCTTGATACTTCACATGGGTGTTTATCATCATTGTCACACCTGCTTGCGGAAAGCGCGATATCGTCGGCATTTTGGCATACGTCCGTCCGTTCGTCCGTGTGTCCAGTTAAAGTTTTTTCGTTAAAGTTTTTCCATCTACTATATCTATTTTTTTAGTGTCCCAAGGCGCGACATGCAGGCCACGGCCATCTAGTCTACAAAAAGTGGGTATAATTATGTTATCCAAGTGTCTATGCTTGGAAAAAACCTGGCCTTCGTGGCTTTGCCTCGTTTCTTGTTAATTTTATGGTGTTTGCTTTTTGCAGCTCAACTAAGTAAATTTTCTTATAGTATTTTCACTACTCAATTTGAAAATCGATGCATATTTTCACATTGCTGTGACGGTGAGTATTTTGTGCTCCACTTTTGATAAGATCTGCGTATTCTGCTAAAATAAGTGTACAATACGTAAGTAAGCACCTTATCTGGAGCACTGCTCGTATTGTAACTGGAATGGATGTTTCCATTTTAGTTTTCATGAAAACACCAGTAATCTGAAAGTGTACTTTTGGGATGGTTTGTTTTAATCTGGTTCTGCATTCTTTTCAACCATTAACCCTTACTACGCTGAATTTAAATTTTGTCGTCTGCTGTTATATTTTTCTCATCAAAAACATTCTTTGACAGCACTTGAGAATCATTTCCAATGGAAATGATTCTGGTTTGCTGACACAAAATGTTTTCCTTGAGAAAGAAGACAAAATACAAAACAACAGCAGACGACAATTTTCGTTTCCCGCTTTTTGATGGTTAAAAGATTGGAGCTCGTCTCGTGCTTATAAAACATTCGTTCACACTCCGACCTATGATTCAAAATCAATGAGTTTGGTTGATGCCGAGTTATGCGAATTTGGAGAATAGATATTTGGAACTATTTGGCTAGTAGAATTTTCTTACTGATCACAATAATCACATCATGGTTTGTATTCTAGCAATGGTGTTTTCAACCCTCCCTACGCTGGAGACGGAAATTGCCGTCTGCTGCTTTTTTGCCTTAATTCTTAACAAAAAAACTGGTTTTGACAGCACATGAGAATCGTCTCCAGTGGAGACTATTGACGATTCTCATGCGCTGTCAAAACAGGTTTTTATTGAGAACTATTGAAAATAAATCTCGTCCATTAGACGACAAAATTTAATTGTGCGAAGTAAGGGTTAATAAACTGAAACAGGTAAAACAAATCTCCCAAAGAGTTACTTTTGAAAACCCTGTAGCAATTATGTTTGTCCTCAAAAATGACGTGAATCATCGCGTTTCACACGTACAAAGTTGGTTGATTGGGAAAACTGGTGAACCTTACATTTAAATGTTATCAATATTATGGAAGTGTTTATAGGAATGAATGGCCTTTTTGTGGAATTTATCGGGGTATAAACTTGGAAAAGTCGCGGGAATACTGGACGAAGCGATAAAGGTAATTTTTTTATTTTTTCTTCGAAAATTGTAATTTTTTTATGGCCTCGTCCAGTATTCCCGCGACTTTTCCAAGTTTATATCCCCGATAAATTCCACAAAAAGGCCATTCATTCCTTTATAATTCCAGCATTTGGAATAAATTCATCAAGAAAATGTGTTTATTTTGACAGACGGCAGCCATTTGTTTACATTGACAGCACTGACAGCACACCTGTAGAAAGTATTCGGCATGGGAGTTTATTGGGATATAAATTTTGGACAGAGACTTGCTACGGGCCAATCAAATGTTAGGGAATTGTGTAAATATTTTTGTGCTGGAATTATTATATTTTGCCATCTTGCTTGTTACAGAGGGTAAGACAGATTACTTCGCCAGAAAACGTCTGGTGGTACAGGACAAGAACAAGTACAATACCCCGAAGTACCGCATGATTGTTCGCTTTTCCAACAAGGACATTATCTGCCAGGTAAGCTGCATTTCCAGAGCTTTTTGTGTCAACGGGAGACATCTTGTTTCGCTATGAAACCGGGAACTGTAAAATTTGGATTGCTTGTAACTGAATTGAGCCCAGTTTTATCAGATTGAACTTGTTTTATGTTGGAACATGAACTGATTAATCTATTGCACTCTGGGGAGATACCATTTAACTGATGGAGAATTGCAAATATTTTCTTTTTGACTCATCGGAAGTATATTTTGTGACCGCCATTTGAACCGTCTCATTGTTTCGGTTCAAATGAGTGGTCACAGCATATTAACGAAAGAAGTTGCCGAACATGTTTTTCTTACTAATAGACATCGCGCGATGTTGTTGATTTGTTAAAGTTCGCTTGACGTCATTAAATTCCACGAGGTTGTCATTATCTGCCCGCTATTGACCGACAACGTCGCTGTTCCAGGAATTGCGATAAATTGACGTAAAACAATATTACAGATTTTGTGATTTACATTTGTTGTAACTCAGAAAATGCAGTGTAAATATAAGTAATAAAACCATGGGCTTTTGCTTTTACTTAGGTGTACAATACATTTGGTCTGTTTATACCCCGCAACGAGTTGTGGGGGGTATACTGGAGTCGGGTTGTGCGTCCGTCCGTCCGTCACTAAACTTAACATCAGAGAAATAGTGTTATAACTTCTATTTCCTTCATCTAAAATGCTTAATATTTCACACATGCATTCCTGTAAGGCTCTACCACCATGCTGTGCTGTCACGACTGTCCAACCCCCACTGATCCCAAGGTCAAATACTTAGTCTCTTTACAAAACTTAATATCAGAGAAATATTGTTATAACTTCTATTTCCTTCATCTAAAATGCTTAATATTTCACACATGTATTCCTCTTGAGGTTGTACTACCATGCTGGCCAAATCGACAACCGTCCAACCCCCGCTGATCCTAGAGAACATCAGAGAAATAAGTTATAACTTCTATTTCCTTCATTGAAAATTCTTTAATATTTCACTCTTGCATTCCTCTAAGGTTGTACTATCATGCTGTGACAAATCCACGACCGTCCAGCCCCCACTGATCCCATGGTCAAGGTCACATACTTTGTATCTTTACAAAACTTAACGTCGGAGAATACGTGCATTCCCCTGAAGGCTCTACTATCATGCTGTGACAAATCCCCACTGATCTCAAACTAAAGCCCACACACTTGGAAACTTTACATATTTGGGGTACCTGGGCCCACGCGGGGGGTATTCCGTAAGCCTCGCTTACTGACCAATCTAGTTCTATTTCCAGGGCTGAATAAATATTTTTCTCAAGTTCTAAATTCCATACAGGTGCCATAAGGGATTTCACCTGTTGATCCAGCCTAGTATGACATTCGGAATACGTCTTTACGGGTATGAATTTTTAAAATATTTTATTTATATTTTGTCAATGAAAGTATATGTTGTGACCACTCATTTGAACCGTCAAATGTTGGTCACGACATATACTTGGAAGGACATAGAAAATATTTAGGATTTTCCACAAACAAAATGACATATCCTCAGCATGAAATGGGTTCAATGTGTAAACCCATGATATGCATGTCCATGTCAAAGTAATGCAGAAACTTTAACAAAAATCCTGCTACAATATTGTTGTTTTATACCGACGAGGAATTTTCAGGCGCAACACCTTTTCCGTGGCGGAATTCTTGTATTCCTTAAATAAACAAACAAAACTTGTGACGTATTACTCCGTGTTTCAGATAGCGTACGCCAGAATCGAGGGAGATGTCGTGATGTGTTCCGCATACGCTCACGAACTCCCCCGCTACGGCGTCAAGGTCGGGCTGACTAACTACGCCTCTGCATATTGTGTAGGATTACTACTTGCAAGAAGGGTAAGCCACTATTGCTTGACCAGGAAGCACAACTTGTGAAACATCAGCGCTCCAGATAAGTTTTGTATCTAAAGAGTATTAAACCCCCATATTTCAAATTCAATGCGTTACAAATCTGAAATGTATTACCGTATTTAGCCGTGTATTGCGCGCACTGGTGTACAACGCGCACCTATATTTTGGGGGGAAAAATCAGGGGAAAAAATAGTTCGCGTCTATACCGCGCAACAAAAAAAATTGGCGGAAATTCTGTCACGTATAAGAAAATTGCAATCCGAGTTCACATCCACAATGCTGAACGTGTGCTATTAGGCTCTCTCGAAGAGACAAAAATATCGCCAAAGGTCAGCTTTATGGCATAAATTAGACTTTATATTGTCTAAAAGTATGTTATAGTTATTGTTATTTACTCATTAATATGCTTAATAAAAATTCATGATGCATGTAATAAACTTATTGAACCTACTTACGAAGAAATTTGTTGTATATAATTCCACCATATTTGCCATATACGTAGGTACAGATAGTGTGTATTCACTGTTTATTGATTAGGTTTAACAATATACATAGGTACTACCTGAATACACGACATTCCAGCATAGCCCCATACAGTGTATGCGCAGATGAATCAGGGGCTATGCTGGTCGCACATATCATAAGGTATTGATGCGTGAATACTTGTCAATACGTTACAAATATAGTAGCAGTCAGTCGGCACCTAGCAACGAAAAACGACCATTACCGAGTGTTACCGAATGCGATCTGAATGTGCGCGATGCTTGATTTAGCATCTAAAATCTTACATCAAGCGCTTATGGGATTGAGATGATCTGTCCTCATTAATTATTCACAGAATGGCAGACGTGTGACGTCACTTTGAAAATGTACAACCAAACAATACCCGACAGGCAACATTTGACCGATATGAGATCGGTACACCAGCGTAAATACAGAAAACATGTAAATTTCCTGTAATACACGTAGCCTCTTATGTTACGAGCCTGGCTATATTAAATCCCAAAATATACCAATTTACCATCAATCTATACTTACCGCACCCATTCATATCGATTGATTCCTTTTCTCTTGTTTCACACTATGCGTATTTAAACGTCTGTCAAAAATTGATATTTCCGTTTCCGGGCTTGTTTTGTTTGCGTGAAACTGGCAGAAATCAGTTGGAAAAAATGTTTGAAATTTATGTTCCTACTTATAACGCGCAGGGTGACTTCTGGATTAAAAATGGGGCTGAAAAAATGCGCGTAATACACGGCTAAATACGGTAATGATTTTTCTTCCTTATTAGATATGGAACTAATGACAAAAAGCAAACACTTTTTGCATCTCAACTCGGTAAATGTTCACATTGCTGTGGCTATTTTGTACTCCCAATTTTGATAATAATGTAAATTCCTCGGCAAGCCTAAACAATCCTACATGTTTCCTAGCCTTGCCTAGTATCATACCTGTATCACTACTGTTGCTGAAGAAGCTGAACCTGGACGGGATCTACGCCGGATATAGTTTTATCAGGCTCGGAAACGGTAGGAATTCCTCGACAAGCCTCGAAATTCCTACATGTTACCTGGTATCGCTACAGTTGCTGAAGAAGCTGAGCCTGGACGGGATCTACGCGGGCCAGCAGGAAGTGGATGGTGAAGAGTACAACGTGGAGGATGTGGACGGGGAGCCCGGCGCTTTCCGCTGTTACCTTGACGTCGGCCTGGTCCGCACCACCACCGGGGCCCGCGTGTTTGGGGCCATGAAGGGGGCTGTCGACGGCGGGCTCGATATACCACACAGGTGAGATAAAGGATGGATATCGGGTGAGATAACTTGATAACCAGACCTAGGTCCCATTTTGTCAGTTGGCATGCTGTATTTAATGCATGTTTCATATTTATTCTAATAGTTAAGTATCCCCCTCTCTAATAGTTGACCCCCTCCGATTTAAATGGCTTTTGTATGTGAAAATAGCATGTTTTGATCCCCACGAATTGCATAGCCCCGGTGCATTTATTAGAATAAATACAGTAAGTAGTCGGGCCTTTTTATCAACAACTGACTAATTAAATGGCCCCACTCAGAGCTCCAGTTAAGGTGCGTAATTTGGGGACAAATTTCTTATTTCTCTATCAAAAATGCCATGTTGGGAGTGCTTTAGAATCATCTCAATGAGACAATTCTAAAGGACTCCCAACTTGCCATTTTTGGTGAAGAAATAAGAAAATTTCGCCACAAATTGAACAAATTACATACCTTAACTGGAGCTCTGCCCACTACTATATATATGCACTGATTTGGTACCTACTTACACCAAACGAAGGGTATCCCTATGTGTATCTTGACGATGATTTACGACCAAAATATAATCTAGTCATCCCGCAGGAAACGTCGCTCCCCAATATACGAGGACTAGTGGAATTTTCTAATGTATTTCACTTCTGGATTGTACACATAGGTAGGTTGGGAAGGTGTACACTGTCGTCTATAGGAACTTGTGATCGACTGTAGCAACTATCTGTTAGGGGTGAACATTTTGATTCATGTTTCAGTGTTGAATGTTCAGTTCTCTCTCATACTGATGCATTCATGTCTGTATATATGACATTGGAAGGCACAAATCTTGACAAAAAATCAGAGAACGAACCAGACTACATGTGATGATTTCATAGTTCAGCTGACATACAGTGTGATGTAATATATGCATTGTCTTTCGCTCCTATCTGACGTAGTCTGGTCCACTTTACAGGTGATGGCACCTGTGTTCTATTTTACATTTTATAATCCTCAAATAATTTATTGTTGGGGCTGAGGTGTGGACATTGGTTTTAGTCTTGTCCGACTTTGTTTGTCTGGAATTTCATATGTGGCCGTGACGGGAGAAATGGGGCTTATGGGTTTTGCGACCAGTGTAGATCCATATCAGTGTGATCCAGATCTGCACTGTTCACCGTTCCATCAATGAAATACTGTCGTGCTTCTAACACGCAATATAGATCGCTATCGGGCTACATGAGTGCTATTTCTTTGATCAGTGGCTACACTGGTCACAAATCCCATAAAGTTCCCAATTGCATAACACCATCATGGTTTTCATTTCGACCACATTTTTCTACTAACCTATAATAAGTTGGCGTGTGATAAGAATATATGACTGATGGACTACATGTGATGATTTCATAGTTCAGCTGACGTACAGTGTGATGTAATATATGCATTGTCTTTCGCTCCTATCTGACGTAGTCTCGTCTCCATTCCACCAAACATCCTTTATTATTATGCCACCGGGTTTCGAAGAAACGGGTGGCATATAGTGTTTGGACCGTCTGTCTGTCCGTCCGTCACACTTTTCGGTTAACCACTTTGTCTCAAATATGCTGCAGGTGGCATCTGCGTTCGACAGACGCATTTCTTGTTTTTATTTTATTCTATCCCCCGCCAAATTGTTACTTGTCTGTATGGTGGTGTTAACTATCCTATGATTTGATTGGAACCGAACGTTTTTATACCTTTAATAACGCCAGAACATGGGAGGATGAGATGTTATTAAAGGGAATTTAGCATTTTGAGATGGGAAAATCCTTAGTCTTGCTCTATTCACAACACAGTAGTATGACTCACGTGACTACAGATGATGATTTCATAGTTCAGCTGAGACACACCGTGCTGTAACACATGAATTGTCTTTCGCTCCTATCTGACGTAGTCACTGCTTCAGTCACAAGTTCAGTTTGTATCGCTCATATGTTCCATAATAACGTTAAAATTAACAAAAATTCAGAGCGCATAAGCTCTGAATTGTCGACTTTCTCGTCAGGAGCTACACCATTCACTGTATTTCTCATATTTCCAAAAATTCCCCTAGTCGAGAAAAAAAAATATGGAATTAATTCCAGTTTCTTAATGGTGAAATAAGGATTGTCTGGCATTGATTACTCGTACAGTGAGCAGTGTGTGAATGATGATTACATAGTTCAGCTGATTGTCAGTGCTGAGTCAACCTGTCTTTCGCTCCTATCTGACCACACTGCTCCTGTCCCAGGGTGTCCTCTTTTAGAGATGTTCCACTGTAAAACAGGCAAATAAGCACTCCACGAAATGATTGTGTGCTTCGAGATCAGGAGCACCCATGAACATTATAGAAAACTCCAAACTATAAACGCACCATAATTAAGAATACAAATCTTCTGGGTGTCGGGGTTTATAGAGGTTCTACTGTAATAATTTATATAAATCTGCATGCATTTCGTTGTAGTGCAAGTGTTGTCCAGAATATATTTACGTCGGCAGTGTGTGAATGATGATTACATAGTTCAGCTGATTGTCTGTGCTGAGTCTACCTGTCTTTCGCTCCTATCTGACCACACTGCTCGTGCCACGTACACGTCCATTTTCCACTCTCCAGGGCGCAATCATTTTTGTTAGGGGAACAAGTTGAAGTGTGACCTGGGTTGAAATGTTAGAGGGGAGTGTCACAGAGACTAATACAGTAGAACCTCTCTAAACTGGACACCCTAGAGATGTTTCACGGTAAAACAGGCAAATATTCACTCCCGAGAAATGATTGTGTGCTCGAGATCAGGAACACGCATTAACATGATAGATAACTCGCAAACTAAACACACCATAATTAAGAATACAAATCTTTCTGGGTGTCCAGTTTAGAGAGGTTTGTACATGTACTTATACAGGTAATATATGGGATTTCGTACTAAACCCATTGATCCGGCCTTAAATTACCGTAGCTGTTGATAGGCTGTTAAACCCCAACAAACAAAAAACAAAAAATCTACTGTAATAATTTATATAAATATTAGGGTTGTTATCGAATATTCGAATATTCGAATATTCGAATATTCGGTTGTTGTCCGAATATTCGAATACCGTTTTGCTATTCGAATAGTAAAAAAAAAAAATATTTTTTTTTTTCTATCAATTTTCTGTGTACCGAAGGGATTAATCGTTATTTAAAGTCAACACTTTGATATCTTGAGATGTGTGAAAGTTTGCGACAGCCATCGTCGGCCATCGTCGGTAAACAATAACCCGCGAACTTCTGTTAACTAACGTGTTTGTGTACAGCGCCGATGGGCACACAGGCTTAAAACAGGTATGACGTCGGTCGGTCTCCGTATAGCGGCGGGCCGCATTTGTAGTATTGATTGAAGAAGTTTGTTGTTGATTGGTGTAAGATCTATCGATAGTTTGTCGGAGGTCACCGTCTTTTATTGGGGGCGTTTGCATTTGTGCATTGAATCGAACAAATTCGGTATGGTTGACCAATCGGTAAACTGATTACGAACGGATGTCAATTTCCAACACCTTATTGGTTAATCGTTAATTAATTACTCCATATTACAAATTTGAGTAAATGTTAACGGATTATATAATGGCAACATTCTGGATATGTTTTACTTTTCTGTAAAGTAAACACGTAGTTATTCTGATAATCGGATACACACTTAATATTGGAATTATGCCACCTGCAGCGTCTGCCGTTTGGAGACATTTCAAGTTATCACTGGATAAGAAGTCGGCAAAGTGCCAACTGTGTAGTGCGGAACTTACTTACGCGGGGACAACGTCAAATCTGCGGAATCACGTAAACGCCAAACACCCTTCAATCACACGTCAGTAATGACAGTCAGAAACAAGTGTCCATGACATCGTTTGTCAAGACCGAGAAAAAGTTATCGCGACCAGAAAGTGAAAAGATCACACAGTCAGTGGCCGACATGGTTGTATCGGACTATCTACCCCTCAGTTTCGTGGAAGGCGCCGGGTTCCGGAAGCTCATGTCCAATGTAGCCCCCGAATATACAGTGCCGTGCCGGGCTACAGTACGATCGCGTATTTGTGAAGAGGTACGACGACGACAGAGAGGCGCTCATTAACGAACTATCATCTGTGTCATCGGCCGCGATAACCACCGACACATGGACTTCGAATTCGACCGAGAGTTATATCACGGTGACTGAGCATCATATAACAGACGACTGGGATATGAAAGCCAACGTATTGATCACCAGGGCCATGCCGGAACGACACACCGGGGAGAATCTCGCCACCAAGCTTAAAGACTGCGTCTCCGAGTTCGGCCTCACCGGGAAAATCGAGACATGTGTCCACGACAATGCGCGAAATATGGAGTGTGCCGGTGACAACTTGCCATTTTGGGGAGAAATTATAATTTTACTATCAAATTACACAGCGTAACTGGAGCGTTACATCTACACCGATACGCTGTAAGCTGGTCAGATTAATTTTGTCATTTCTTCACATACATATATGCTCTGTTGAATATTGATAAACTGTTTGGATGATTAGCGTTTGTTTGTTCGTTTTCTCCAGTCATTAAAAGTGGTCTGATGTACACCCCCCCCCACACACACACACACCAGTGATTGATTGAATATTGGTGCTTAACGGCCTATCAACAGCTAAGGTCGTGTAAGGCCAGGTTAACTGGATTATTTAATATATCCTTCATATCGAGATCGATTTTTTCCCGTTTATTTTTTCATTTTCTAACTACCGGTAACTACGCAGGTACAGAAATGTAACCTGTAACCTGTGACGCATCAATCGCGGCTATCTGAACCAGATCCCGTCTAGCAAACAATGGCTATTTAGAGCACACACCGTGTAGTGTAGTGTGATTACCAGCGGAGTAACTACGTCTGCCTACCGAATATAGCGTTTTCCGAATATTCGAATACTATTCGAATACCTCGACCGAATATTCGAATACCGTTTTTGGCATTCGATAACATCCCTAATAAATATGCATGCATTTCGTTGTATTGTAAGTCTTCCAGAGCGTTGTCCAGAATATATTTACATCGGCAGTGTGTGAATGATGATTACATAGTTCGGCTGATTGTCAGTGCTGAGTCTACCTGTCTTTTGCTCCTATCTGACCACAATGCTCGTGCCACGTACACGTCCATTTTCCACTCTCCAGGGCGCAATCATTTTTGTTAGGGGAACAAGTTGAAGTGTGACCTGGGTTGAAATGATAGAGGGGAGTGTCACAGAGACTAATACAGTAGAACCTCTCTAAACCGGACACCCTGTGAGGTCCCCCAGGGTGTCCACTTTAGAGATGTTCCATTGTAAAACGGCAAATATTCACTCCCGAGAAATGATTGTGTGCTTTGAGAACTGGAGCACGCATTAACATGATAGCTAACTCCAAACTAAACACACCATAATTAAGAATACACATCTTTCTGGGTGTCCTGTTTAGAGAGGTTTGTACATGTAATTGTACAGGTAATATATCATGGTATTTAGTACTAAACCCATTGATCCGGCCTTAAATTACCGTACCTGTTGATAGGCCGTTAAACCCCAACAAACAAAACCAATAAATGTACTGTAATAATTTATATAAATATGCATGCATTTCGTTGTATTGTAAGTTTTCCAGAGCATTTTCCAGAATATATTTACGTCGGCAGTGTGTGAATGATGATTACATAGTTCAGCTGATTGTCTGTGCTGAGTCTACCTGTCTTTCGCTCCTATCTGACCACACTGCTCGTGCCACGTACAAATCATCAATCATTTTCCACTCTCCTGTGCGGAATGAGGGGAGTGACTATTATTTTAATACCAGAGGTTGTGGGTGGGTTCAACTCTCAAAAATAGTTTCATACAGCGCTCCAGTTAAGGTGCGTAATTTTACCAACTTTGGATGAAATTTTGTTATTTCTTCATCAAAAATGGCAAGTTGGGAGTCCTTTAGAATCGTCGCATTGAGACGATTCTAAAGCACTCCCAACTTGTAATTTTTTTATGGAGAAATAAGAAATTTAGCTCCAAATTACGCACCTTAACTGGAGCTCTGTTCATAGTATTTTCTCCCTAAATGACCTTAAATAACTGATGCTGGCACTTTAAACCAATTCATTTTACCCATGCAGCCTGAAGCGATTCCCGGGCTACGATGGTGACAGTGGCGATTTCAGCGCGAAGGTTCACCGCGGCCACATATTCGCGAAGCACGTGTCCGACTACATGGAGAAGCTGCAGGAGGATGATGACGACGCCTACAAACGCCAGTTCTCTCAGTACATCAAGAACGGCGTCGCACCTGGATCCGTACGTTTCTCTTTATATGTTTTTTTCTGTAACTAATCAGTTCAAATTTGTTTTGGGATTTTCCCCCTATTTGTACATGTAAAATATGGGATTCGACCTCGTTACCTACAATGACCTTGGCTGCTGACTTGCTGTTGAACACATTAAATAAATAAATATAGTATTTCCACTCCATCATATCTGAAGCAATTGGGTATTTCAATATTTTAATTGGGTAAAATAAAAACACTACTGTTTACACATCAACAGACAGCAATTATTGAATAGTTTGTTTCGAAATGAAAACATGTCTTGGCATTTCATTAGAATTGTCTCCTTGGAGACAATTCTAATGAAATACCAAGATGTGTTTTCATGGAAAATAAGAAAAATATGCTATATTTGTTGTCTGGTTATTGTTTTCTGTAGCATGTTAAAGGTATCACAAATTTGTTATTGCTTTTTGATACTCACTACTACTGATTTGATTTCAATTGGGTTTTTGGCAATTTTAATTGGGTATTTACGCAAATACGCAGCTTATCTGGAGCGCTGAGTTTATATCCAGATCTGCACTGTTCGCCATTCCATAAATGAAACGCCCGTCATGCTTCAAGCAAGCGATATTGATCATTATCATGCTACAGGAGTGCCATTTGGTCCGGAGCAACACTTGTAACAAATCCCATAAACCCCATTAATCCAGTAATATGGTTGCTACTGGAGAAATGGAGCTTATAGAATGTGTAGCCGGTCCAGCTGCTCTTCTGCGAGCGCACTCTTGTAAATCAACATGAATGTGCTGTTTGTCAGGGATTCCGCTGGCGATCGCCACTTTCGCAATTGGCGATAAAAAATTACAATTTTCGAGAGAAAAAAATTGATTTTTTTTATTATTATTTTCGAAAATTGTAATTTTTGTTGCCATTTTTTTTTTTTTTCTCTCCCAGCGGAATCCCTGGTTTGTTATAAACATGACTGGTGTTTCCCTGACTGAATGGCGAAATGATGGACCAGTAGCCTATTTCACCAACATTGCAAAGTATACTTATCTAGCAAAGTATACTTTGAGGGAGTAATTATTTTTCCTGAAATGCATTATTAGCTCATGTGAGCTATTGTTACCACAATGTGTCCGTCGTCGTCCGTGAACATTTTCAAACGTCTTCCCCTCGGTAACCATTGGCCTATAGTCACCAAACTTCATGGTCATGGTCCTTAGGTAGGGGGGTTACAAAATTGTTAAAATGACGTCATTACGTAATCCAATATGGCCGCCATCTAAAAATAGCACAAATTCTTCAAAAATCTTAAGAACCGCCAACAGGATTTCGAAAAAACTTGGTAGGAATGATCGATGTACAATGCTCTTTCAAAGTTGTTAAAATGGTGACCCCGCGGTCAAAAATGGGCGTGGCCCGTGGGGTCAAATTTTATTGTACAATGCTCGTTCAAAGTTGTTAAATTGGTGACCTCGGGGTCAAATGTTATTTTTGACCGAATATGGTCATGTTATATATCAAATCGAAGGTATCAATGAGTCGATCACTCTGGTGCATTTTTTGTCGAAATCGGATGGTTATGTCATCCAAGACGGCCGCCAAAAGGTCGTTCTTTTATTAGCAATTTCAAAATTCTTCTTCACATGAACCACTTGGCACATGGTAGCCAAACTTAAAAGTTATGGTCCATGGGTGAAGCCTTTTCAGATTTGTTAAAATGGAGGTCATCGCTAATCCTTTGTCGACTCGTAGAAAACAAACTTACCACACTCTGTTTCTGGGTAAACAAGTAGATTTTCCCCGGTCACATTTCTGTACTAGTTGAGCACTGTATCAGGCGTTGGATGATGATATTATTGAACTCTCTCACTGATGCTAATGCTGATCAAAACCCGACTGACAATGCCTCGAGATAAAGTGCTCAGGCCCTACACGGTTTACCATTAACCCTTTCAACACCACAGGCCTGTATAGTGAGTGGTATTGGCAAACAGTGTAGATCCAGATGAGCTGGCTCGTCTCATCAGGATCTGCACTTTTTGAAAGTAATTTTTGAGAACAAAAAATACCCCTTTTCATAAATAGACTAGTCTGAAAATCATTTTGTGATGTTTGGATTTGTTGCAAAATTAACATATCACTAGTCCATTGCAGTTACTTAGGGGTGAAAGGGTTAAGTCAGTAGATTGCTTATCCTGCTTCTAACAAACGGTACCTACTCCAAATCAAACCTGATTCAAGCATGTGGTTGGTTGGGAGCATGTGAATGTAAATTTAACGATGGGTTCATCCTCAGAGCTCCAGTTAAGGTGTGTAATTTGATCAACTTTGGGGAGACTTTTGTTATTTCTTCACGAAAATTGGCAAGTTGGGAGTGCTTTAGAATCGTCTTGATGAGACGATTCTAAAGCAATCCTAACTTAACATTTTTCGTGAAGAAATAAGAAAAATACCCGGAAAATTTGGTCCAATTACGCACCTTAACTGGAGCTCTGCATCCTTATAGGAATCCATATATCCCTATTTTGGCCCTCGGGTACATTTTTAGCTTTCTGGTATGTGAGAGTTGAATGCAGTTATACCCATTATAAAAGTAGTATGATTAGTAGCTCCTTATCCAAAGCTTGAGAACAGAATACAAGTTTTCAATGTCCTTTGTTGACTTGTAGAAAACAAACTTACCACACTCTGTTGCTGGGTAAACAAGTAGATTTTCCCTAGCTACAATTCTGTACAAGTTGAGCACTGTATCGGGCGTTGGATGATGATATTATTGAACTCTCTCACTGATGATAATGCTGATCAAAACACGACTGACAATGCCTCGAAATAAAGTGATGCTCATTAATGTTTTGTTGCTATGTAAGTGATCCATTTGTGTGCAAGTAGGCTCTTGAAACCAGATCAGGTCATTGTCGATCGGTGCTGAAAGATTTTTATTGTGCCCCACCACGATAGTATACTCTTGTTCGTTCGTCCATCCCGTGTGTCACAGGTTAAGCTTCACGAGAGTTGGTTGTGTCCTTTTTCAACTGGGAAAATAAACTGCTACCAAATTCTGTTGCTGGGTAAACGAGTACATTTTCCCCGGTCACATTTCTGTACTAGTTGAGCACTGTATCGGGCGTTGGATGATGATATTATTGAACTCTCTCACTGATGCTAATGCTGATCAAAACACGACTGACAATGCCTCGAGATAAAGTGCTCAGGCCCTACACGGTTTACCATTAACCCTTTCAACACCACAGGCCTGTATACTTTTGTTATTTCTTCACGAAAATTGGCAAGTTGGGAGTGCTTTAGAATCATCTCGATGAGACGACTCGATGAGACGATTCTAAAGCATTCCCAACTTGCCATTTTTCGTGAAGAAATAAGAAAAATACCCGGAAAATTTGGTCCAATTACGCACCTTAACTGGAGCTCTGCATCCTTATAGGAATCCATATATCCCTATTTTGGCCCTCGGGGTACATTTTTAGCTTTCTGGTATGTGAGAGTTGAATGCAGTTATACCCATTATAAAAGTAGTATGATTAGTAGCTCCTTATCCAAAGCTTGAGAACAGAATACAAGTTTTCAATGTCCTTTGTTGACTTGTAGAAAACAAACTTACCACACTCTGTTGCTGGGTAAACAAGTAGATTTTCCCTAGCTACAATTCTGTACAAGTTGAGCACTGTATCGGGCGTTGGATGATGATATTATTGAACTCTCTCACTGATGATAATGCTGATCAAAACACGACTGACAATGCCTCGAAATAAAGTGATGCTCATTAATGTTTTGTTGCTATGTAAGTGATCCATTTGTGTGCAAGTAGGCTCATGAAACCAGATCAGGTCATTGTCGATCGGTGCCGAAAGTTTTTATTGTGGCCCCACCACGATAGTATACTCTTGAAACCAGATCAGGTCATTGTCGATCGGTGCCGAAAGTTTTTATTGTGCCCCACCACGATAGTATACTCTTGAAACCAGATCAGGTCATTGTCGATCGGTGCCGAAAGTTTTTATTGTGCCCCACCACGATAGTATACTCTTGAAACCAGATCAGGTCATTGTCGATCGGTGCCGAAAGTTTTTATTGTGCCCCACCACGATAGTATACTCTTGAAACCAGATCAGGTCATTGTCGATCGGTGCTGAAAGTTTTTATTGTGCCCCACCACGATAGTATACTCTTGTTCGTTCGTCCATCCTGTGTGTCACAGGTTAAGCTTCACGAGAGTTGGTTGTGTCCTTTTTCAACTGGGAAAATAAACTGTTACCAAATTCTGTTGCTGGGTAAACGAGTACATTTTCCCCGGTCACATTTCTGTACAAGTTGAGCACTGTATCGGGCGTTTAATGATGATATTATTGAACTCTCTCACTGATACTAATGCTGATCAAAACACGACTGACAATGCCTCGAGATAAATTCTTAGGTCTTACACTGCCATGAACTTAAGTCAGTAAATTGCTTGTTCTGCTTCTAACAAATGGTATATATCTAGATCAGACGGCAGGAATGATTTAGACTGACCAGAAATGCCTTAAGCCCCATTTATCACATGTTGAACGCATGTAAACTCGATACCCATACAGGTACATTCCCGTCTAATGTGGCTGTGACTGGAGAAATGGAGAGCAGATCCTGTAGCCTATTTCACCAACATTGCAAAGTATACTTTACTAGCAAAGTATACTTTGAGGGAGTAATCATTTATTTTTCCTGAAATGCATTATTTCATATAGAAACAAATGCATATATTTCATAATTTCTCCCTCAAAGTATACTTTGCTACTAAAGTATACTTTGCAATGTTGATGAAATAGGCTACTGATCAGTTTGATCTGGATCTATACTTCTCCAGACTGGCAGTCACAACCACATACATGCAGAGCTCCAGATAAGTTTTGTATCTAAAGGTATTATACCTGCAGATTTCAAATTCAATGCATATTTTACTTTTACAAAAGTATTATTGATAAAAAATAAAACAAATGCAAAAATTCACTTATTTCAGCTGCAGAAAGCAAACACTGTTTGCTTTTTGCAGCTCAACGAAGTAAATTTTATTACATTATTTTCAACACGTATTTTCACATTGCAGCGAGTATTTTGTACTGCCACTGTTGATAATCAATGCGTATTCTGCTAATGCAAGTGCGTAAAATACACCAATACGCAGCTTATCTGGAGCAGTGCACATATATGTATCATGATACCTTTCAGCTGGAAGGGATATACAAGAAGTGTCACTCGACCATCCGGACTGACCCAGAACCCAAGTCCAGGGTGCCCAGAGAAATCAAGGTCAAACGGTGCGTATCTGATTTGCTATTACATTTGAAACGAGCAGACAGAAATCCTTCTGTCGATCAAACACGATTATGCCCGTTAGCTATCAAGAGAATACCAGGCAAGTGTCTTTTGATCAAGTTTATAGGGCAAGACTATGAATTCTACCGTTTCCGAGCCGAGTCTGATCAACTTGATATCAAAAGACAGTAGCCTGGTATTCTATTTATCGGGTAACGTTTTATGCTAGAAAATTACCACAGATGACGTCAATGTTGTAACCCAGATGTTTGAACAATATGTTATCAGTCAGTACTTATTCGGTCAGGTTATTCTAATTTCAGGGCTGAATATAGTTTTTATACGCCCGTTTGAAAAACCGGGACGCATTATGTATTCGTCTTGTACAGGCGGGCGGGCGGGCACAGCTTGTCCACGCAATAACTACAGTTCTACTTGACAGATTGTAACCAAATTTGGTATACATGTTTGTCACGGCAAGACGAAGAAGCCTATTGATTTTGAAAACTTTCCGATGACTTATCTCCCCTTGACGGCCATTTTTATTTTTCTCACTCTATCCTTGTCCACGCAATAACTCCAGTTCTACTTGACCGATCATAACCAAATTCGGTATACATGTTTATCACGGCAAGACGAAGAAGCCTATTTCTGTATCCTTGTCCACGCAATAAGTCGAGTTCTACTTGATGAATCGTAACCAAATTTGGTTTACATGTTTATCACGTCAAGATGAGTTATCTCCCCATGTTGACTGGCCTTGCCTCGACGGGTGTATATTGTGACCTTCGGCACTCTTGTTCTCGATGTAACTGTTCTGATTTTGGTATTCCCAAGTTCTTGGTCATTTTCAGATAACAATCGTCAATAATAAGTGTTTCGAATTGTTTCAAGAGCCTGTCCTACGTCTATAATTGCTCTATGGCTACATTTGCATGAATGTTCCAGTTTGCCACTGCTTTGCTTTGAAAAAGGCTGGACGAGTAACGGTTTTTACCTGGGCAAGTAGATTTTAATCATGCAGTTGTGACCAGTTGGACAAAAGCAAGAACGTTATTTCTTGAGCCCTGCTGATGTTATTGCAGCTAGAACAGCATGTTTTATATTTGTAATCACTTTTGCTTACTAGGACAATCTTGCACACTCACAATCTTGCAGTTTGAATGACTGAGCACAGCTGAACCTCGGCCAATCATATTTCCTGATTGTAATCATATGACTACAACCTGCTTGTTTTAAAATCATGGTCTTGCACACCCGAACACAATCAAGCAGTTTGATTGACCGCGACTGAGCAAAGCTCCGCCTCGGCAACCAATCAAACTGCCGGATTGTGATCTTGACTAGCAGAAGCTTGTTTTATAATCACGGCCCCTTGTGTGCTTGCAGCTGGAACCGCAGCAAGATGTCGAAGGCTCAGCGTGACGACCGAGCGAAGCAGAAGAAGGCTTCGTTCATGAAGAAACTGCAGGCGGAAGACGACGATTAAATTCTCTCGCTGTTCTGACTCCCAACAATAAAAAAAAAATGGTTATAAACACTGTAACTGTAATTGGTTGTCTATTGTGTCCGAATAGAGCGACTGGAATTGTGCCGAAACATCCTGAATGGAGTATTCCGCTGGCGATCGCCACTTTCGCAATTTTCGAGAAAAAAAAATATATATATTTTATTTTTCGAAAATTGTATAAAAAAAAAATTGAAGTGGCAATTTTTTTCTTTTCCCCAGCGGAATTCCTGTTAACCCTTTCACCCCTAAATATATGTCATGGTGTTATCCAATGGAAATTCTAAAGTGCTCTCAACCATGAGAAGAAGAAATATGAAATAACACGAGACGGCACTTCGTTTCCCTTCATTCTACGGGTCAACAGAATTACCTCTGTAAGTCTCCTCATTCTGTAGAAAAATATCGTATAAACGTATTTCACATTCTGAAACCGTGAAATTTCTAAGAATGTTCCAACTAACTCGGTCTCCGTGAAACTGCCAAAACTTGCAGGACATTCGGCCCGGTTAAATGACCTTTGTTGTTGATAAACCAACAAACTGGTTAACTTGAATTTTTTACCAGACCAAAAGAAACATTTATACAAATAAAATAGATTTTGTGAGTTTTCGAGTATATCGGCCGTGTAAGTAAAGGCTCGTTCGCGTTGTAAAACCAGCAATGGGTATATCCAGAGCTCCAGATAAGCTGCATATTTGCTTAAATACCCAATTAAAATTGCCAAAAACCCAATTGAAATCAGAAGTAGCGGATAAGCAATAACAAATTTGTGGTACCTTTATCGTGCTACAGAAAACAATAACCAGACCATAAATATAGCATATATTTTTCTTATTTTCCATGAAAACACGTCTTTGTATTTCATTAGAATTGTCTCCAAGGAGACCATTCTAATGAAATGCAAGGCCTGTTTTCATTTCGAAGCAAACTATTCAATAATTGCTCTCTGTCGATATGTAAACTACTGTAGTGTGATTTTATTTTACCAAATTCAAATTTTGAAATACCCAATTGCTTCAGAAATGATGGATTGAAAATACTAATTCCTTATCTGGAGCCCTGCAATACAAATTGTATGGTACCGTTATCATGCTGCAGAAAACAATAAACGGAGCACAAATATAGCATATTGTTCTTATTTTCTAACAAAACACGTCTTGTTATTTCATAATTGCTGTTTGTTGATGTGTAAACGGGTAGTGTGATATTATTACCCAGTTAAAATTTTTAAATACCCAATTGCTTCAGAATGGATGGAGTGACGATACTCCATTACTAATTCCTTATCTGGAGCACTGAATACCAAAGGAAGAGTTGCTTTGAAGCTTGGAATAGAAAAGTAAACACCAAAAAAATATCCTTTTTTTTTTTTACTTTTATAATAAATTCTGTACGGCCACTTGTGGATTACCGCCGGACCAGGTGCAATTTTACCGGACATGTCGGATGAGTTTCGCGGAGTCTGCTAACTGCAGAAGTAATGCTGCTAAATTTGGTATTGTGAAACGCGTAGTGGTAACTGCTGAAATAGGGTCGTCTTTAAAACGAGAAAATCACTGTCGCAAAACCATAAGACTACATGATGCCCACCGTGTAAAGTGAAACAAAATTAATTTACCAGAGTGTTGAGGTTTTGGTTTAGCAGGGGCCTCCTCATGGGTGGTTGTCACTTGTGGCCTAGAGGTTGGAGCACTGGGAATAACAGGTCGGGGGGTTCAATCCCCGCCTTAGGCATGTTTGTTTGGGTTTAACAGCCTATCAACAGCTACGGTAATTTTAGGCTGGGTCGTGGGTGGTTGGTCGGGCAAACACGACGGCGTAAATTAACTGTAGGGGTTCCTCCTTATCAAAATCACGATTTGCCTTGTTTGGCGCTCTGGTACGTTTTAATCTTTGGCTCTTGTTACCTGCGAGTTGAATTTGGTTATTGCCCATTATAAAAGTAGTAAAATTATTACTAATCCTACAGATTTTGGGAGGGGCCAAGTGATTCTGGTGTGGCGAGGACCTGGCATCAGATCAGGATTATTCTGATTTCAGGGCTGAATATATAGTTTTGTTATGATCAATATTCAGTTCTGATTTTGGGATTTTCTCCCCATTTGTACATGTGGGAAAATCCCAAAATCAGAAGTGAATATTTACAATAAAAAAAATAATATATTCAGCCCTGAAATCGGAATAGGTCCTCGCCTCACCAGAATCACTTGGCCCACTCCCAAAAGCAGTAGGATTGGGAATAATCTTACAACAATGTACTTTTATAATGGGCAATATCCCATTTCAACCCCCAGCCTAGGCATGAAAAAACACTCGTAGTATTTGCCATCACACTGGTCTTTCGGATAAGACTATTAAACGGAGGTCTCGTCTATACTTTAATTGTCTCATTTAAGTCCATTTATTTCGCTTGTCCTAGCATCGTAGAGGAACGCATGTGTGAAATGTGAAGCAGTTACTTGAAAGAACCTTGTGACATCGGTGTTCATGCAGGTGTTCAAGTGCTCTTAGTGAATTACAGTGGAACATCTCTAAACCGGACACCCTGGGAGGTCCCCAGGGTGTCTGGTTTAGCGGTTCCACTGTATGTACATCGGTAACAGTATATGCCCTCGCCACTCGGTGGCAGGAGCATAAATGTATATATACAGTCAAACCTGTGAATAAAGGCCAGCCATGGGAAGAGAAAAATCTGGCCTTTGTTCGCAGGGTCATTTATGTAGTAATTGGGAAACCAGTGTGGCTGCTATGGACAGGGACTTTAGGACGGGTTCGACTGTATATACCAAGTATTCATCACTGGAATTAGACTATCCTGTAGCCGATTTCACCAACATTGCAAAGTATACTTTGAGGGAGTAATCATTTATTTTTCCTGAAATGCATTATTTCATATACAACTAACAACTGCATATATTTGATGATTAAAAGTATGCATAATTATTATACTGAATTTATTACATTATCACAGCCAAAATTGCTGTGATAATGTAATAAATTCAGTATAATAAAAAATAATAAATTTATCCTAAAATTGAAAATTTCTCCCGCAAAGTATACTTTGCTAGAAAAGTATACTTTGCAATGTTGGTGAAATGGGCTACTGGAATTGGACTAGCCTGGTCTAGTGTCGGGTCCTCACCACACCCAGTCACTCGGCCTTGACAATAATAGGATTGGTATTAAAGGTACATGCCCAATCAGTAGGCACAAAATGTTCTTTATATCAGACATTTTCTGGCAAAATAAACATTCATTCACCATTACTCCACGTATTGATTGGCATTATTATACATTTTATATCGGACGTAAATTTGCAGACTGGTATCAGGGGCGATAATCGTGTTTCCTTAAAATGTTAATGGGCATTACTATTTATTCACTGTATTTATTTTTTGATGTGCAATGATATACTTTTTAATCTTGAAAATATAATTTTTCTCGTGCGACGCATTTATAAATAATTAAAAAATATTGTGTCTCGTTTGCATATGAACATAGCCTGATACCACCGCTAGTCTATATCAGTAACATAAATATTACTAAATATTTGCAGTTGGAAACATTTTAGTAAGAAGTTTAGTGAAACGGCCCCCACGATCAAATCATTAAATTTACCATTCACATGCTGCTGACCAGCCACCCACTAACCAGGAGACAGTTTTGTATCTAACAGTATTATACCCCCAGATTTCAAATTCAATGCTTTTAATAATGTATTATTGATTTTCTTCCTCATTAAATAGTGAACAAATTATTAAACAAATTTAATAATTCACTTAGTAACGAAGTAAATTTTCAACTTTATTGCAGTATTTTCACTACTCGATTTGAAAATCGACGCGTATGTTCACATTGCTGTGAGTATTTCTACTCCCACTTCCCACTTTTGATAATCAATGCGTATTCTGCTAAAATAAGTGTGTAAAATACGCAAATACGTACCTTATCTGGAGCTCTAATACTTCCCAATAATGACATCGAAAATTACACACAGGTTTCGGAAATTCTCTGATGATTAGGTGTAAAATCTACAACACTGGCGCAAATAGTCGTGATCTATACTTCACTCCAATTATGACCAGTGTAGATCCTGATCAGCTAGAACTATTGATTTGACTAATATTAAAACAGAAATATTCAACATTTGCGACCGCTGTGTCTCGCTGTCCACTAACGTGGACAAGATGATTACAACTAGAGGTGTCTCCATAGGATGCTAGCACGCTACATCAAGGGTCATAACGTAAGACCCCAATCGCACAGCTTTACATGCTAATTAACACATCTAAGTTTGAAGAAACTTGATTCTATAATGTTGGACTAAACTTTGCACGACTAAAATGTTCGAAAGTGCAAATTTAGGATCATCTTGAAATTTCAATTGACGGATTTACATTTATTGAGCATGCTAATTATTTATTTTATAATATATATTTACACATACATTTGTTACCTAAAATTTGAAAGTGACATACAGGTCCATAAGGCCGGGTGTTTTCGTCAATATTATATTGTACATATTCCCTGTTTCGTTTAACACATGTCACTATAATAAACAAATTACTTTAATACTTACTTGTAATAAAAGTAAATCCAATAATTGTTTACAAGAAAACATTATTAATGTCAAAATGACAGATTATCATAATTTTGCACTTACTCTGTAAAGTTTCAAGACTCGTGGTAAAATACTTTCGGAGATATGCACGATACAAAAATTTGATCAGACGGACAAGATTAAATCTGTGGGAGCATAATATAAATTCTCGCCACTGATAGACAGAGTCCAGGGGGCCGTTTCACTAAACATCGTACGACTAAAATGTTCGTAAGTGCAAAATTATGATAGTCTGTAAATTTCACATTAACAATGTTTTCTTGTAAACATTTATTGAATTTACATTTATTGAGCCTATGCTCAATAAATGTAAATCCATAAATTGAAATTTACAGACGATCCTAAATTTGCACTTACGAACATTTTAGTCGTAAGAAGTTTAGTGAAATGGGCCCCTGATCTGATGGCATGCACCCTTACTACACCCGATCACAGGTTCTTGAAAAAACGGTTTGTATGTGTATTATGGATTATTTCGGTATCTCTGGTGGTTTGGGTGCATTGTTGCCAACATACAATTTATGTCACCTCCCGCGAGTTACACGTGTAAGTATGGTAATATACAAGGTGAGAAACGGAGCTTCTACCCGCGTACGTTTTTAACCAATAAAACCATTATTTGTTAACCATTAGTAGTCGGACAAAACTAAGTAAATTACCCAAAACCAACGAAATCCACCGAAATACCCACAGGACATCAAAATATTGACCATCTGTTCAAACACCGATCCCTTGGCGTTGCCTCGAGGTGCGAATCCCAGTAATCATGTCGATTGGAGGAGTCTGTCGAGTCGTAAATGAAATTCATTATGCTAAATGTATGAGAAATGGGGCTTATGGCATTTGTGACCAGCTCATGATCAAATGGCACACTCTTGTAGCCCGATAACGATCCATAGTGCGTGTTTGAAGCACGACGGTTGTTTCATTGATGGAATGGCGACCAGTGCAGATCCTGATCAGATCGCGTATTTCACTTGCACTGAAAGTTTTAGAACGTCTATTCTGTGTCGAGTATGGGACAGATTTATCAAAATTTATTTTCAATAATTAGTATCCAGGTGGGATTAAACCAATAAGACATCGCTTACACATACTATACTGAAACAATTTAAAAACGCAACAAGGAGGTACAGGCAAGATACTGGACACACCCCTAAATTATGTAATGGGTGATTAAATAACATGATTACATCCTTGTTGCATTTTTAAATTGCTACAGTATATTTGAATCGTGTTTAAAAAATGTGTTATTCTTTAAAGTTTGTTTGTTGTTAAAACTGGTTTTCCTTGAAAGAAACGCAACATAAATGATGACTACACAATTTACTTCTGCTTTAATAGTAAGGGGAAGTCTGTCGTCTGCTGGTTATGTTATATTTTCAAATTTTCTCATCAATAACATTAATCAATTTGATATATTGGTGTTTAATATAGGAATGAATGGCCTTTTTGTGGAATTTATCGGGGATATAAACTTGGAAAAGTCGCGGGAATACTGGACGAGGCCTTTATATAGGAATGAATGGCCTTTTTGTGGAATTTATCGGGGTATAAACTTGGAAAAGTCGCGGGAATACTGGACGAGGCCTTTATATAGGAATGAATGGCCTTTTTGTGGAATTTATCGGGGTATAAACTTGGAAAAGTCGCGGGAATACTGGACGAAGGCCGGAAGGCCTCGTCCAGTATTCCCGCGACTTTTCCAAGTTTATATCCCCGATAAATTCCACAAAAAGGCCATTCATTCCTTATAATTCCAGCATTTGAAATAAATTCATCAAGAAAATGTGTTTATTTTCCGTTTGCTTAAGAATTATTTTAACTGCGCCTCACAGTTACGGAAAGTAGTTCGGCGTGGGAGTTTACTGGGATATAAATTTTGGACAGAGACTTGCTACGGGCCAATCAAATGTTAGGGAATTGTGTAAATATTTTTGTGCTGGAATTATTGGCCTATCAACAGAAAAGGTCATTTAAGGCCGGGCCAACGGGTTCGAACCCGTATTTAACCTGCGGCATTGGGGGGAAAATCCCATAATCAGAAAAGAATATTTACATCGGAAAACAATTTATATTCATCCCTGAAATTAGAATAGCCTGACCAGGTGCCAGGTCCATACCACACCAAAGCCACTTGGCCCCTTCCCCTAAAATAGGATTACGAATAAACGTAATACTCGCATAAGGGGTATAACCAAATTCAACTGTGAAACCAGGTCTCCAGTCGGGATTCCAGTAAGGGTTAACCCCGATCGTTAAATTACCAACTGATTGCACCCACACTTCATCAATAACATGGTTTGACAGCACTTTAGCATCATTTCCAATGGAAATAATTCTAAAGGGCTGCCAAACTATGATTGATCGAGAAACAAAGCCAATTATGAAACAACAGCAGACAACAATTTTTGTTTCCCGCATTTTACAGGTTGAAGGTTATGCTCCCACATTTTTGAGCCGTAGGTCCTCATCAGTCTGAGGCTCATTTTTGAGCTGTAGGTCCTCATCAGTCTTAGGCTCATTTTTGAGCTGTAGGTCCTCATCAGTCTTAGGCTCATTTTTGAGCTGTAGGTCCTCATCAGCCTTAGGCTCATTTTTGAGCTGTAGGTCCTCATCAGTCTTAGGCTCATTTTTTAGCTGTAGGTCCTCATCAGTCTTAGGCTCATTTTTGAGCTGTAGGTCCTCATCAGTCTGAGGCTCATTTTCGAGCTGTAGGTCCTCATCAGTCTGAGGCTCCTTTTCGAGCTCTAGGTCCTCAAAAGTCTCGGGCTCATTTCCGAGCCCTAGGTCTTGTTTCTTCTTTTCCTTTGCCCGCAAGATGGCCTCCTTAAACAGCCAGAGATAATAGAGTATCGCGTCTGGCGAGTCGTCATTTCCTGGCACGGGGTACGATATTAGACGTGGGTCACAGTTTGTGTCTACAATACCCACTGTCGGCATCAGCATTTTTGCCGTGTCTCTCACTGCAATATGCTGTTCAAATGAATTATTAAGTGTGCTAATGAAAATACAAAGGTCAGCTAGTCGCGTCATGCATCCGTATTGGTTCGTCGAATCGGTCAATAACCCAGGGTTCCAGTACCGGCAATGTGAGAACTCCCCGGCGTCTTTTGCGGTTCGCTCGATATATGGCATCATCTGTCGGTTACGGCTGATAAACATGATGATTCCGCCTCTATACACCATATGTGCGACGACATTCAAGGCATCTTGTAACAATGGCAGCGTCTGTTCAATGTCGATTATGTCTGTGTTGAGACGGTTCCCGAATATGTACGGAGCCATGTAGGGGTTTCTGGACCCTGCATT
Organism: Conchocele bisecta; assembly: GCA_029237695.1. Classification (NCBI taxonomy): domain Eukaryota; kingdom Metazoa; phylum Mollusca; class Bivalvia; order Lucinida; family Thyasiridae; genus Conchocele; species Conchocele bisecta. The sequence goes on along the minus strand of CM055271.1, from coordinate 1,964,015 downwards.
GTGGCCGAAATGGACGCGATTTTCAAATAAATCGCCTAGAGTTACCAACTCCTTCAACTTGAAATAATCTGGCTCCTTTAAAATGGCGGGCATTGCGTCATCCTCGTCATTTTCCACTGAAATGAAAGAAATACAGAGCTCTAGATGCATTGATGTATTTTTCATTTATTTTAGCTGAACATGCATTAATTATTAAAAGGCGGAGTACAAAATATGTGTAACAATTTGAAAATTGCACAATTGTTTCAGTTATACCTATTCAATTATAAAACAATGTTTGTTTCTTCCTTCTCAGAAAAAGTAGGAAAAAAATAAAATAGCCTTACAAACGAGGTGAACTAATTCCTCAGTGACCTTGAACTTTGCAAAATCCCTAGAAACAAATTGTGGCCAAACATTATCAAAATCAGTGAAGCGGTTCCTCATATGAGTTATTGAAAAATGAAAGATGTTACTAACGTACGTATGCATATACGTACGCATGTACGTACAATGACTAATGCTATATCCCCAATTGCCTATTGGCGAGGGGATAATTATTTGCAATAAGGGTAGATCCTGAGGAGACGGCTCGTTATGAGCCGGCTCATCTGGATTGACACTGTTTACAAACACTACCTGGCACTATAGAGGTCTATAGTGTGGTAATGTCGATTATTACCTTCAACTTGCTGAACAGCAGATGCAGGGGTTAAGATGCTGCGTGACAATTCTCTATGTGTGAATAACTTTGATAGTCTCGTGTCTGAAAAAGTAATTTATACGTATTAACCCTTAGACCGCTATCTTCATGTTTTTGTCGTCTGCTGTTTATTTTCTATTTTCCATTTTTATCATCAGCACTTTAGAATAATTTACAACATGCTTTGACAGCACTTCAGAATCATTTCCATTGGAAATGATTAATGGAAATGATTCTGAAGTGCTGTCAAACCATGTTTTTATTGAGAAATAAGGCAAAATATAAAAGCAACAGCAGACAATTGTTGTGAGTAGCGGTCTAAGGGTTAAATAAGAGTTTCCAACTCACATGTGGCTGTGACTGCAGAAATGTATCTTATGGGATTTGTGACCAGTGTAGCTCCTAATCAAATAGCAGGCTACTGTAACCCGATAAAGATCAATATTGTTTGTGTGCAGATCTTTCATTGAATGGCGAACAGTGCATGCAGATCCAGATCAGACTGTGCAAATGCACAAGCTGAGCTGGAAATAGACTGGTCGCAAAACCCATAAGCCACATTTCTCGAGGCACATATGATATACATAGATATTACCAGGTGAGATTATTTTGTTATCAAGTTTATCCGGTGTAGTCATTTCCCAGCTCGCTAGTTCTAAATCTCCGGTATTAGACAATGAGCAATGAGGAGTGCAGGGCAGAGCTCCAGATAAGGTGCATATTGGCTTATTTTACGCACTTATTTTAGCAGAATACGCATTGATTATCAAAAGTGGGAGTACAAAATACTTAGAGCAATGTGAAAATATGAGTAGTGAAACTACTGTAATAAAGTTGAAAATTTACTTAGTTGACCTGCAAAAGGCAAACTGCAACTCAAACAAGTGAATTTTTTAATTTGTTTTATTTTTAATAAGGAAGACAATAAATAATACATTTGTAAAAGTAAAATATGCATTGAATTTGAAATATGGGGGTATAATACTCTTTAGATACAAAACTTATCTGGAGCTCTGGTGCAGGGATTGCAGAAACTGTAATACGACAATTATCGATTAAGTTCAGTTGTTCAACAAGAAAAGAATACAAATTAAATATCCACGATGCAGCAAACTATGTGTCTTACATGTTGAAAAAAATGTATTTGTTGCGAAGATCCTGATAATCATTAAACGAGTTTAGTAAACATAATTTATTAAATTCAGTGCTCCAGATAAGGTGCGTATTGACGTATTTTACGCAATTATTTTAGCTGAATACGCATTGATTATCAAAAGTGGGAGTACACAATACGCACAGCAATGTGAAATACGCATTGATTTTCAAATTCAGTAGTGAAAATACTGTCATAAAGTTGAAAATTCACTTAGTTGAGCTGCAAAAAGCAAACATTGTTTGCTTTTTGCAGCTCAAATAAGTGAATATTTAAATTTGTTATATTTTTTATCATGTTTTCCCTATTTAGTAATGAAAAAAATCAATAATCCATTAAATTTTGTAAAAGTAAAATACGCAATGATTTTGAAATCAGGACATAAAACTTATCTGGAGCACTGGATCAGACTGTGAGAATGCACAGGCTGACAGGATATGCACTGGTCACAAAACTCATAAGCCCTATTTCTCCAGTCACAGCCACATATGAGAGGGCCCAATAGAGTGGATAATGTATTAGTGAAATGAGAGTGCAAAACTTGGTAATTGTATCCCCCAGATGAAAGTCTGGGGATACTATGGATTTGACACCGAACATAACTCGAACACATTTTGGAATATTTTTGTGACACCACATATGAATAGACTACGACCCAAGGGTGTGTCGAGTGCAAGAATGACACAGGGGTTGAAAAAATCATTTTTTTCCACTCGCCCAGCTGGGCAAGTACAAATAAAAAGTACTTGCCCAGGTCAAAAAGTTACTTGCCCAGTTTTTTAAAAATAAAATGCTATTAGTAACCCTCCCACCCTCACATGACATCATCTTCATTTCATTTCTAAATTTGTAAATATGCCGTGACAGATTAATTACAGACTGATTTTTAGCAGTGTTTAGTTTAGCAGTCAAATTTGCTCAGAGGCTTGCACGCTTCTTATTTTCTATAAGCGTTGAGTGACATAGATTTTGTTTTATTTATAGTGGCTATGTTTGTGCTGCCTTAATTACTAAATGCAATGGTTTCGTCCCAAGCCGTTATGTTTGGCATCTGAAATGCGCATTAACACAACTGTCTACGAGACGATTCATGGCCGCGTATGATAATACACACACTAGTCTATACTCGCAGTCATATTATTTGTTAGCCCGGCCAGGTACAGCCGACAAATAATCCGTGAATTAAATTTGCCCGATATGGACTTTGTTCAAAATCGCTAGCGATTCTACCCGTAACAGTGTACATAGACACTGCTGGAATCTTACTTCCGGCAAACGGACGTAAACTGTAAACAACAAATAGTAGCTGAATTAATACCATTTGTTGGCCATTATCGATAGAATTAACTGGCAGTTTCTTCAGAAAAAAAATCCTGACCAAATTTTAAACTCGCCAACCTGGGCCTGTAGAAACTACTCAACCGCCACAAAAAACACTCGCCATGGCGAGCTGGGCGAGTGAAATTTCAACCCCTGCTAACAATATCTTGCTTCGCTATTTTTCGAATCATCTTCTAGAAGACTAGAAGTGGTTGAGTACATAGTACATAATGCAAATCACATTTCATTACACTGCATTACAGTTATGATGGAGTAGTATTTCCAAATGCGAGTTTGAAGCGTAATTTGTTTACTTGCTACTTAGTGGAGAGTGACATAATAAGTTTGCTAAAACACATTTTATTAGGTAAGTTCATGGTAACATTTTTGTGTCATATTGTAGAATTGTCACTTTCTAGTTAACGTTTGTAAACAGATATATGTACGACATATTTCCCGCCGTTCCATGGGAAGGGCAGTCAAAGAGTAGGAAATTGCACCTGGTCTATAAAAAATGCCCAACCCAAGTCAGCAGTCAGCAGTTTGCCGTGGACTGTTTTTCATGTAGAGGTTGCATGGAGAAAAAATACAGCAAGTTTGCACGGAACAGACAAAACTGTGCAACACTGAATAACCACAACAGACAAGTTGATGCAGTGTTGTCCGAATACGCCGAATACTGGTTATGTCGTAAAATGGGAATATATAACATTGAAATTAACAAGTATCTATAGGTCAACGGCTCAGGAATGGAAGTCGGGTATCAACACAATGTGGAATAATGTGTGAATGCCTTTTGATAAATACATAATACATGCAGATCATTGAAAATACTTGCATAATAAACGAGAAGATTTAGATAAAACCCTTGACAAATTGTGATTTGCCATGTTTTTGTTGTTGTTGTTGTTGAAATCCCCGCGCTGATTATTCGCGTCCTCCAGAAGTAGGTTTGCACTTCTTATCATGTCGTAGTCTATCACTCGCTGCATACGGTATCGTACGTATAACTAACTTCACTGCATACAATTTCAATACCGTTGTTACGGATAATCTTCACATCAACTTTCCATAACACTGTAGGATATATTTGGAACGTGTATGTTTAGGACGGTCTGGGTAGCCACATGATTGTCTCGTATGCCATACGTCGTATTTAATTTGTCACAGTCACATTTTAGAAAAAAAAATACGACCTGCAACAAGTACAGAGAAGAGCAACCAATATTATCATGGGACGATTTATTTTGTGGTTTCAATGGCATAAGTAACACTCAATGCAAGAATAATACAATCGTTACACTCCCCTCAAAAGCAATGTGTAACAAACCTCAATGTATTTATATTTTGGTGGTCAAACAATCAACTCATTGTTGACATATCTGCACCGATTAGCTACGTACCGGACAGGCCTTATTTGCTGCACTGGGTGTTTACCTATTTCTTGATTTAAGAATTTCATACCGCCACTTTATATTCTAAGTTAGTTATATAATTACATTAACCAGCTGTCGAGCACCTTCCCTGCACAGATTTATTATTTTAGACAATTTAGTATAGTGCTAATCAGTATATTGGTCCAACAAGTGTACACAAGTGACTATAACGTTTTCAACACACACCGATGAATACTTCATGATTAGTGGTGTAAGCCCCCTCGCCAACATTCAAGGAAATCAACACATGGCGCATATAATCAGTATGGATGCCACATCTCTCCTTATGGAGGAATACATAATTGATACTGCTGCTGCTGCTGCTGCTGCTGTGGCTGTTACTAAGTTTGCTAATGCAGATGCTACTGCTGCTACAACTGCTGCTACTGCTACTACTACTGTTGTTAGCACTGCTGTTAATTGCTACTACTATTGCTGCTGCTGCTACTGTCACTGTTGCTTCTGCTACTGTTGCTGCTGCTACTACTAATGTCGTTACCACTGCTGTTGCTACTACTATTATTGCTGCTGTTGCTGCTATTATTCCTGTGGCTACTGTTACTGCTGCTACTACCACTGTTGTTACCAATACTGCTGCTAATAATATTGCTGATATTGCAGTAGCTGTTGCTGCTGCTACTGCTGCTGCTGCTGCTGCTGCTACTGCTGCTGCTGCTGCTGCTGCTACTGCTACTGCTACTCAGGCGCGGATACAGAAATAATTGCAGGGGGGGTCTGTAATTAAAAGACCTCCGCGCGCGTGAAATCGTAAAGTCTGGGGGTCCTCCCCCATGAAATGTTTAAATGTCAGATCGCCGCAGATGCGATTTTCTGACACCTAGGCCACGAAAAAGTCATCCAACTATTTGAGTATTGTAGATTTTCTTCTTTTTTTATTTTTTTGCCGGGAGCAGGGGGGGGGGGTCCAGACCCCCCCTGGACCCCCCCCCCTGTATCCGCGCCTGCTACTGCTACTGCTACTGCTACTGCTACTGCTACTGCTACTGATGTCGTTACCACTACTGCTGCTACTATTATTGCTGCTACTACTGCTACTACTGTCGTTACCATACTGCTAGCTGCTACTACTATTGCTCCTGCCGCTACTGTTGCTGCTGATACTACTACTGCCGTTACCACTGCTGTTGCTGATACTACTATTTCTACTGCTGCTGCTATTATTCCTGTGGCTGTTGTTGCTGCTGCTATTACTACTGATGTTACCATGCACTGTTCTGCTTCTACTTTATTGCTGATGTGGCAACTGCTGCTTCTATTCCTTGTTACATCAGGTTACAATATTGCATTATTTATTTGCTAATTATTTCGACAAACTAAAACTAGTTCAATTCATTTCAAATTGTTTAGAATATATCTATAAAGCCATCAAAAAATTATACTGTTGACTGACAATAACAAGTATTGACCTGGGCCCGTTTTGACCAGGGGCCGTTTTGACCAGCCCAATGTTGATATCGTGCGAATAGACGCTGCATTTTAGAGAAACAGGCCGCAAATCAGGTAAATTTCGCACATTTAAACTGTTTATGCGCGTTGAATATAAATCTATTCATTATTTAAGTGGCTCGCGATACCAGCTTTTGTAAATATGTTCAACACGTTACCAGTTTTATTAATTTCCATTGATTTTTAGCTTTCGTCTTTGTGTTGAATTCTTACCGGTTTTCGTTTGTTTCCAGTACTCGGCAATGACAATTTAGTACAGACAACCACAGGTGCTTCTAGCGTGTCTTGGATTGTCATTATTGCTTGTGTATACACGACACACCTTTCTAAACAATGAACAAAACAATTAAAATACGCCCAGGTGTGGTGATTGTAATCTACATACAAGGTGTTGAGCTCGCATTCGCCACCGTTGTATGAAAATCGCGTAAAGTCCGCCTCGCCTATACAACATGTTACAGCATGTCGAAACAACCATGCTCATCCCATGAACAACAATTACAAACGAGCGCTAGAGCACTTATACAAATGTTTTTGTTTGCACAAGGGTGATCCTTAAATGGCTTAATGTGGAGGAAGCACACTTGTCCGGTCTGGCGACTACCACGTCTCGCATACAAATTGATTTTTTAGCCACTTGTCCCGGACAAGTGACTTGAAAAAAGTGACTTGTCCTGGAAAATATAATTTTCAGGGCAAGTAATTTTGAAAAAGTGACTTGTCCTCGTAAGATTTCTTATACGAAACTGTCCCAAAACAAAAACTAGTATCATAGTTGTTAAATATTATACAATTGAGCACTTGGCACATATACATATTATATTAAATATCTATAATAATAAACATTGTATAGTACATATTTATTCTTGTGGTCTTTTGTCACTGTGCCACCGCGGACATAACGTTGCGACGAGTGCATACTCAAAACACATTTATCGACAATAATAAAACATAACAAGAGTGCTGCAAGTCACAAAATACGCCCGTCGAATATGGGCCAGACAGCGAAGATGCAGAAATGTGAAGCTGTCACAAAGGCAAGAAACATTAATGAGAATTTGAAAGTCTATAGCATTATTTCTTCATCTCGTTGTGCTAAACATGTATACTAATTTAGGCAGAGATAGAAAAGTAGAATGTAAAGTAGAAATGATAGGGAATTGGATACAATAATGTAGAAAAAATGGCTAAGTTAAAAAGGTGATATTTTTGTTAAAAAAATATGTTTTCGGCATAAAAACACCAAGGTGCACATCTTCAATATGTGTAGAAGACGTGTGTATAGTTTCAGGACGATCGACTGAACGGTTTCGGAGGAGTTGTGTACACAAACTCTGTACCCTATATAGAATTGTATAGAAAAATGTAGAAAAAATGACTAAGTTAAAAAGGTGATATTCTAATGTGCTGCCAATACACGTTTATTGACCAAAAAAACACCATATTTCGATACGTGTCATTGGTTAGGCGCCTATACTGCATCGCATCGTCGACCTATACACAAGATCGTGAAAACGCGAGACCAAATCGCGAGGCGAAAACGTGAGATTCTATTGTATTCATTCTCGCGTTTTCATCTGGCTATCTCGCATTTTCGAGACCGCGATGTCGCGTTTTCGCCTCGGCCTTTTCACGATGTCGCCTTCCGCTTTTGGAAATACGTTTGTTCATGTCATTATGTGTGTGTAGAATGCATGCGTGTTGAAATTGAGTACTTACGCCAACTGGGCTGTATAAGACGACATAAATCTTAAATATTTGCACAACACACATCCAACTTCACCAAACTTTCCCAGCTGACTGTCCAGAGTATTCACACAAATTTCTCACCTACGGAAATTTACTCGCCCTACCTATCTACAACTAAGCCTAGCCATTGTGAGATAATTACGCCCAAAGCCTTGACCAGAGTGACCATTCCCAATACTGTTAATACCCACAGGCACTTGGATAAATTACCCTTCCTATATCCACAGGTACTCGATACCAGTACATCAGATCGTGACAGTGAGGAAATACGATCGATTACACACCGTGAAAATCTTGTTGGAACGTAAATGTCAATTGTCACGTTTTTCATTTCAGTTATTCTAAGTACGTATGGTCGCTCGTTAGGACTAGGAGCATTTCTTTCCTTCGTTTCAATCTGGAGGTTGTGGAACCGTTCAAACATCGCCTTGGGAATCAAACATACCTTCCTAGTATGTCCATCCCATTCAATTTCACTTTTTCCTTCGTTTATATGCCGCGTAGAAACGATAATTAGGAACCTTAAATTCCATTTCCACCCCGTGTTTGAACATGCGTTTATTTCTCTAAAGTTAGGTGTCTTGGCCTGTCGACGCAGTGAGACGAAAACGTTAACATACATAAAATAAATCAATAACCATCGATCGCCGCAGAATATTTTTGCTAATTACTTTCAAATTCGATTAAATTAATATAATCAGGGTCGCTGTAGATTGCTATATCACATTCTTGCGATACACAGATACTGTGTAACACAGTAGCTGCGAATCGCCAGGACGCCCGCGGCGTTATCGATCGATAAAGTGGTCAGTTTTGGGATTAAGTTTATGACAGTCCGGTTCCAAAAAACGGGCTTGTGGCGGGACGTTCTAACAGAAAATAGTGACTTGCCCGGGACTAAATTCCAGCATAGAGGCACTTGCCCGAGATTAAAACCGACTTGTCCCAGGCGTCGGGCGTGCCAATTCGTACAGCCCTGCTGCCCCAGCCTAGGATCAAACTCGGGCCACATCGGTGAGAAGCGTGCTCATTACCTTACCAATTGCGTTAGGTCCAGACTGCCACACATTCTGGAAGTCGGACTTCGTCCATTTCGCGCACCTGCAGGCTATAATTATCTCCCCTGTCGAGGAGCGCAGGGGGAAATCTGACACGTTTCCTATATAGTCCCTATTCTCATGGATCCGTGCCCCTAAGCACATACATTCATATTGTGTGTTATATTCTGATTAATTCCTGAAAATGTATACATCAACATAAAGTTCAAACATTTGACTATGAGTGCACATAAGGAATTCACCAAAATTGTTGTTTATGCAAGTCCTAGAGTCCCTAGAATTAACCCACCCAAATCGCCTAATTGATCTTGAAACTTCTCATCAGGTTCGTGCCCTACAACTTTCTGCACATTTGAGCGACATTCCTTGATCACTCATACAATAAAGAAGTGTTGCTGCCTAGATACATCAAATGTAAATATGGTGAAGTCCAGATTCATCTAGAAATCAACATTTTATGCATCATTTCATCATCTTCAGATTAAGGGAGTATGTAGAAAAATCACAAAATAGTGGTAAATGACAATTGTTTGTGACTGTAACTTATAAAACTGTGGGAAACAACTTGCAATACTTTTTTTTTAAATCGTTTTCATTAACACTTCTTAGAATATGCTTATTCACTTGTTTTCTAGGGGCACGAATCGATGAGAAGGTACGAATCCATGAGAATTGGAGCTAATTTAATCATTTTTAGCCAGGTTTTTTGAAAAAAAATCCAGGCTATTGGATTGGCGAAAGGCGGTGGCGAAAGCGGCGCGGGGGGGGCGCGGGCGGGCGGCATCCACAATCAATGTTAAGTTTTCGTGTTTGAGTCCATTTCTTTGTTACTGTACCACCTAGGACCACCAAACTTTCACAGCTTCATAATCAAGGGGTGCCCACCACATATCACTATCCAACATGTTACTTTTTTTTTAACTTGACTCATTTTTTTTCCGCACAATCGACTTAGCCATTTTCAATGTTAAGTTTTCGCGTTTTCAATGTTAAGTTTTCATGTTTAAGTCCATTTCTTTTGGTACTGTACACCTAGGACCACCAAACTTTCACAGCTTCATAATCAAGGGGTGCCCACCACATACACTAATCCAACATGTTACTTTTTTTTTAACTTGACCCATTTTTTCCGCGCAGTCGACTTAGCCATTTTCAATGTTAAGTTTTTGCGTTTACAATGTTAAGTTTTCGTGTTTAAGTCCATTTCTTTGGTACTGTACCACCTAGGACCACCAAACTTTCACAGCTTCATAACCAAGGGGTGCATACCACATACAACTATCCAACATGTGACCATTTTTTTACCTTCACATATTATTTCTACGTAATTGACTTAGCCATTTTCAACGTTAACTTTTTAACGTACGTCTGGTTAAATATTTTGGTTAAAACTTTTTCGTTATACTATATCTCTGCAACTGCTTCGCCCATTACCTTGAAACTTCACATGGGTGTTTATCATCGTCCATATTTTCATTCTAATCCCCAACCGTGCGGCCCCTGTGCGCAATGTCAAGGTCAAATTACTTTGAATTTATTTGTTAAAGTTTTTTCGTGTACTATATCTCTGCAACTGCTTCACCCATAACCTTGATACTTCACATTGGTGTTTATCATCATTGTCGCACCCACTTGCGGAAAGCGCGATATCGTCGCCATTTTGGCATACGTCCGTACGTACGTCTGTGTGTCCGGTTAAAGTTTTTTCGTTAAAGTTTTTCCATCTACTATATCTATTTTTTTAGTGTCCATGCCTCGCCCCAAGGCACGACATGCAGGCCACGGCCATCTAGTCTACAAAAAGTGGGTATAATTATGTTATCCAAGTGTCCATGCTTGGAAAAAACCTGGCCTTCGTGGCTTTGCCTTGTTTCTTGTTGAACGCTTCAAACAACTAAATTGCAATCGCTAAATCAAATTTAAATACAGATTTATAATGTTAAATGGTCATTAAAAAGTATTCTTATCACCATTTAGTATTTTCGTAGTTCTAAATGTGAAATATTCTTACATAAAAATGATGTATATTAGAGCAAAATGTATCAACTTAACCCCAAACATATCGGGTCATGTGACTAGTGATACGTCACGCCGACTTCCAGAATGTTTATTTTTCATTGGCTTTGCAGAATGGCGGACATAAGGCAGTTTCTGTACACCTGGTGTGGTAAAAACAAGGTGACACCCGAGTACGAATTCAGTCAGACGGGGGCAAAACACCGACCACGCTTCAAGTGTGAGGTACGTAAAGATGCAGAGCTCCAGATAATCTGCGTATTTGCTTAAATACCCAATTAAACTTGCCAAAAACCCAATTAAGATCAGAAGTAGCGAGTATCAAAAAACAATACAAAATGTGTGGTACCTTTATCATGCTGCAGAAAACATTAAACAGACCACAAATATAGCATAGTTTTATTATTTTCCATGAAAACACATCTTGGTATTTCATTAGAATTGTCTCCAAAGAGACAATTCTAATGAAATGCCAAGACATGTTTCATTTCCAAGCAAACTATTCAATAATTGCTGTCTGTTGATGTGTAAACATCAGTGTGATTCTATTTTACACAATTAAAATTTTGAAATAACCATTTGCTTCAGAAATGATGGAGTGACAATACTCAATTACTAATTACTTATCTGGAGCACTGAAGATGTGTGAACAAAAATTGTTTTGAGTAAGCATATTCCCAGACTATGTTCAGAGCTCCAGATAAGGACTTATTTTAGTAGAATATGCATTGATTTTCAAAAGTGGGGGTACAAAATACTCACACCAATGTGAAAATGCGCATTGATTTTCAGATGGAGTAGTGAACATACTGTAACAAAGTTGAAAATTTACTTTGTTTGCTTTGTGTTTGCTTTTTGCAGTTCAAATAAGTGAATTTTTTAAATTTGTTTTATTTTTTATCATTTGTTCCCTATTTAATATAGAAGCAAATTAATACTACATTTTTAAAAGTAAAATATGCATTGAATTTGAAATCTGGCGGTATAATACTCTTTAGATACAAAACTGATCTGAAGCTCTGTATGTTAACTTGAAAGATCATCTACCACATTGAGAACCGTAATTATTTATTTTGTGTTGCCCAGAATTAATGTATGTGCATATGATCTTGAGGACAACGGAAGACAATAAAACATGTCTTGACCCCTTTCAATTGTGATTTATAATTTATAAAATAAGACATTCTTGAATTTTCTTTCTAGCTGCAGATTGAGGGGTTCTCGTATGTGGGAGTGGGAAACTCAACGAACAAGAAAGACACGCAGAACAATGCAGCTCGTGACATGGTTCAATACCTGGTCAGGATGGGGCACATCAAACAGTCGGAAGTTCCAACAGCCGTGGTAAGTCAACCATTCAGGGATTCCGCTGGGGAAAATAAAAAATCGCCACTTCAAAAAAAAAAAAATCAGAACAAAAAAAAAGGAATAACCAATAGGATAAAAATAAACAATTGGCGATACAAAATTACAATTTTCGAAAAAAAAAAAAGGATTTTTTTTTCTTCAAAAATTGTAATTTTTTATCGCCAATTGTTTATTTTTATCGCCAATTGCGAAAGTGGCGATCGCCAGCGGAATCCCTGACCATTAACTCATTTAATTCGGAATATACAGTAAAGTTCCTCTATTAGGACCTTGTGGTTCTGAAGAAAAGTGATCGTATTAGCGAGTCGGTCTTACTACCAGAACTCATTAAAAAGACCAGATCCATAATCATGTTATGACCTGAATTTACAAGCTGACTTTACCATAGTGTCCTTAGACACCCTGAACTTTGAGGAAAAGCTTATCAGCCTTTCACGTATGGGTCCTTTAGGGAACCTGCTACAAAATATTCATCAGCCTCTCAGAGCTCCAGAAAAGTTTTGTATCTAAAGAGTATTATACCCCCATATAAAAATAAAACAAATTAAAAATTCACTTGTTTAAGCTGCAAAAAGCAAATTTTAAACTTTATTACAGTATTTTCACTACTCAATATGAAAATCAATGTGTATTTTCACATTGCTGTGAGTATTTTGTACACCCATTTTTGATAATCAATGCTTAATCTGCTAAAATATGTGCTTAAAATACGCCAATACGCACCTTATGGAGTTCTGGCCTCTGATACGTTTGTCATTTTTCTCCAACTAGGAGAGGGATGGTTTAGCACACCTAGGGTTAGGACACCTGACTTCCAATCCGGAGGTTATGGGTTCAAACCTCGCCTGAGGCATCAACAATACTTTCATAGTATTTCCATCCCACTGGTCTATCGGATGAGACTTTAAACTGTGGTCCTGTCTCTATATGACCCTAGCTGTTACTGGGACGTTAAACCCTTTCACTTTCACTTTTGCAACTAGGAGTCTCAGGAGGCAAATATGGAGGGAGACCGCGGGGCATTCGCACAACTGCCCGGAGTCGGAGCTCCTCACCAGAAACTTGGCCTTGGTGGTAAGTTACTATTTTTACAACTGTTTGGAGGAAATATAAAATATGATTGTCTTTTGTCACATTATTTGTTCATTTTAGCTACTATTCCATTACATTTGGAGTCAACAAAATATTTCTGCGAAAATGAAAATAATTATCTTACGGTTATTATGCACAGAAGTATATGTTGTTGCCACTCATTTGAACCGTCTCGGCCTGTTGGACGGAAATATAAAATATTATTGTCTTTTGTCGCATTATTTGTTCATTTTAGCTACTATTCCACCATTACATTTCGAGTCTGCAAAATGTTTCTGCGAAAATGAAAATAATTCTCTTTAATTATGCACGGAACTATATGTTGTTACCACTCATTTGAACCGTCTCGCTGAGACGGTTCAAATGAGTCATAACAACATATACATTTGAATAGAAATAAGAAAAAAATAGCAAAATATAATATGTGATATATATGAAAAATATGAAATATTATTTCTAGTTGTTCATACCCCATTCAAACTCCTAGCGCCGACCTAGTAAATGAATGTCATTTACATAAACGAAGCTCCAACCAACACCCGCATCACCACAACTGTCCTGAATTATGTCAATTACAACTTTAGTAAAAATGATGTTTTTACATGTACAGTCAAACCTGTGCTATATACCACCTCCGAATAGCAATCACTTGGCTGTAAAGGCCACACTCTTGTTGTCCCAATGGCACAATTACTACAGTGAAACCTCTCTAAACCGGACACTCTGTTGATTGCTTTATTGTTGTTGTTTTTGGGTTGCTTTGCTATTTTTCTCTGATTGTAATGTCTATTCGTAAGCGAAAAGCATGAACACATGTCTTCAAGTGGTCATATGCCTGGTTTTCAGTGGAACCTCTCTAAACCGGACACCCTGGGTTAGAGAGGTTCCTCTGTATATAAGTGACCCTGTGAATAAAGACCACCTCCGAATAACAATCACCTGGCTGTAAAGGCCACACTTTTGTTGTCCCAATGGCACATGTACTATATAAATGACCCTGCAAATAAAAACCACCTGTGAACAAAGGCCAGATTTTTTTTTTACTTCCCATGGCTAATTCACAGGTTTGACTATACATGTATTAGCCAAAAATGAATATGGGAACATGGAACAATTGTTGAGTCTCGAACATGACAAACAGCTTAGAACCAAAACAATTGGTTAGTTTAGCATCAGCATAGCAGCTGCCCAAATGGAGTGCTTTTGAGCAGATGGTTTTAATTTAATCCTCAGAAGTATTTTGTTAGGGGTCAGGGCTCCAGATAAGGAATTATGTAGTAATTGAGTATTGTCACTCCATCATTTCTGAAGCAATTGTGTATTTCAAAGTTTTAATTGGGTAAAATAAAATCACCCTACTGTTTCCACATCAACAGACAGCAATTATTGAATAGTTTGCTTCGAAATGAAAACATATCTTGGCATTTCATTAGAATTGTCTCCTTGGAGACAATTCTAATGAAATACCAAGATGTGTTTTCATGGAAATATGCTATACCGGTATTTGTGGTGTGTTTATTGTTTTCTGTAGCATAGTAAAGGTATCACACATTTTTTATTGCTTTTTGATACTCACTACTTCTGATTTCAATTGGGTTTTTGGCAATTTTAATTGGGTATTTAAGCAAATACGCATATTATCTGGAGCTCTGCATCTTTACGTACCTCACACTTGCTTTTTGATACTCGCTACTTCTGATTTCTATTGGGTTTTTGGCAATTTTATTGGGTATTTAAGCAAATACGCAGCTTATCTGGAGCTCTGAGGGGTAACAATAACGTCGCCTAACATAATAGAAAACTGTGTAGGTCCTGATCATTCTGTGGATCTGTACAGTATGCTCTGGGACTACATTGGTTGTGAATTCAATAAGACACATTTTATGCCCACTTTCGTGGTACTTTCTTCACTATGCTACCGGGGGCGTTTATGTGACTATAGGCCACATTTTATTCATGTAGTGGCTCACATATGAGACACGCCATGTGATTTTGTACCTTCGGACATCTGCGTAATTTCATGAAATATGTTTACAAAATTTACAATATTTTCCGTAAATGGCGTCAATTTGACAAAATCTTCAGAGTACATGCGAAATTTTGACTTTCTTTATGAAAAATATTGTAAATTTTGTAAACGTATTTAATGAAAATTTAATAACAATAGATTTCATTATCAGACTAATTGCGTGTGCTATTTGATCAGGAGCTATACTGGTCGTAAAACCCATAAGCCCCATTTCTCCAGTCACTGCCACAAATCAGATTGAGATAATAAATGCACTATTAGAGCAGCGGAGGAATATCAAGATGAGTCGCGGCGAGATTTCCCCGACATAGGAGTGTGTTCCCCCACTCAGCTACATGGAGTGGATTTTCTTCCTTATTAAATAGTGAACATATGATAAAAAATAAAACAAATTCTCTTATTTGAGCTGCAAAAAGTAATTTGCTTTTTGCAGTTCAACTAAGTGAATTTTCAACTTTATTACAGTATTTTCACCTCAATTTGAAAATCAATGCGTATTTTCACATTGCTGTGAGTATTTTGTACTCCCACTGTTGGTATAAATCAATGCATATTCTGCTAAAATAAGTGCGTAAATACGCCAATACGCACCTTATCTGGAGCTCTGGAGTAAACAATGCGAGCAACTCGTGTTATATTTATATTCCCGTAGTCGTCACTGTTTGTCATTCAGTCTTGAGATTGAGATAACCTATGCACAGGTAGAGGAGCGGAGGAGTTTCAAGACGACTCGCGGCGAGATTTACCGACCTACGAGCGTGGTCCCCCACTCAGCTACATGGAGAGGATTGCAGAGAAGCGACAGCTAGAAGAGGTGAGTTGTGTTGGTCTTTCGGATGAGACATGAAACCTATTGTCTGTTCCACGTTTTGCTGCCGACAAACTTTTGGCTATTAAACACATTAAATCTAAAAAATATTTAAAAGTACTTTTTTATCAATAACAAAAGTCACCCTCCCCAAAAAAAATTATTTCATGAAATTCCACCAAATATTGATTTTATTGCGAAAAAACGATTTTCCTATGGGAATTTAACATGGGGGCTAAAAATAGATTTTTTTTAAATATTTTTTTTATTTGTGGACCGATTTTCAAAATCTAACTTTTGTTTTCTTAGTTACATCATTTCCAAGCTATCTCGCCAGGTTTCGGAGTCCATGTCCAAACTTTTTCGTTTTTTGATCCTTCATTTCTTCAGGATCCTTCAGGATCAAAAAAGGAAAACAATTTGGAAATTGACTCTCCATGTTAAGGAAACTCGTTTTTTTAGCTCGACTATTCGAAGAATAAGTAGAGCTTATGTTGTCACCCCGGTGTCGGCGGCGTCGGCGTCGCCGTCACGCCTTAGTTAAGGTTTTTAGTCAACCTTGTATATGGAATACTACTGGCCCTACACCCACCATACTTGGACAACTTCATCTCCTAGTGATGTACATCAATAACCCCTGATCTATATTTGACCTTGACCTACATTTCCTCTTGAATTACTTAGTTAATTCCCCTTGGTTAAGGTTTTTAGTCGACCTTGGTTAAGGTTTTTAGTCAAGCTTGTACATGGAATACTATTGTGCATACAGACACCATACTTGGACAACCTTTTCTCATAAGCTTGTACATGGAATACTATTGTGCATACAGACACCATACTTGGACAACCTTTTCTCATAGGGATGTACATCAATAACCCCTGATCTATATTTGACCTTGACCTACATTTCCTCTTCAATTACTTAGTTAATTCTCCTTGGTTAAGGTTTTTAGTCAAGCTTGTATATGGAATACTCCTGGCCCTACACCCACCATACTTGGACAACTTCATCTCCTAGGGATGTACAACAATAACCCTTGATCTATATTTGACCTTGACCTACATTTGACCTTGACCTACATTTCCTCTTGAATTACTTAGTTAATTCTCTTTCGTTAAGGTTTTTAGTCAAGCTTGTATATGCAATACTACTGGCCCTACACCCACCATACTTGGACAACTTCATCTCCCTAGTGATGCACATCAATAACCCCTCATCTATATTTGACCTTGACCTACATTTCCTCTTGAATTACTTACTTAATTCCCCTTGGTTAAGGTTTTTAGTCAACCTTGGTTAAGGTTTTTTTCAAGCTTGTACATTGAATACTATTTGTGCATCCAGACACCATACTTCGACAACCTTTTCTCATAGGTATGCACATCAATAACCCCTGATCTATATTTGACCTTGACCTACATTTCCTCTTCAATTACTTACTTAATTCCTTTTGGTTAAGGTTTTTAGTCAACCTTCTATATGGAATACTACTGGCCCTACACCCACCATACTTGGACAACTTCATCTCCTAGTGATGTAGATCAACAACCCCTGATCTATATTTGACCTTGACCTACATTTCCTCTTGAATTACTTACTTAATTCCCCTTGGTTAACGTTTTTAGTCAAGCTTGTAGATGGAATACTCCTGGCCCTACACCAACCATACTTGGACAACTTCATCTCCTAGTGATGTACATCAACAACCCCTGCCCTATATTGACCTTGACCTATATTTAACCTTGAATTACTTACTTAATTCCCCTTGGTTAAGGTTTTTACTCGACCTTGGTTAAGCTTTTTACTCAAGCTTGGTTAAGCTTTTTACTCAAGCTTGTACATGGAATACTAGTGTGCATACAGACACCATACTTGGACAACCTTTTCTCATAGTGATGTACATCAATAACCCCTGATCTATATTTGACCTTGACCTACATTTCCTCTCGAATTACTTACTTAATTCTCTTTGGTTAAGGTTTTTAGTCAAGCTTGTAGATGGAATACTCATGGCCCTACACCAACCATACTTGGACAACTTCATCTCCTAGTGATGTACATCAACAACCCCTGACCTATATTTGACCTGGACCTACATTTAACCTTAAATTACTTACTTAATTCCCCTTGGTTAAGGTTTTTACTCAACCAAGAAGGTTTTTAGTCAAGCTTGTAGATGGAATACTATTGTGCATACAGACACCATACTTGGATAACTTTTTCTCATAGGGATGTACATCAATAACCCATGACCTTTATTTTACCTTCACCTACATTTAACCTTGAATTACTTGGTTAATGTTTATAGTCAAGCTTGTATATGGAATACTTCTGGGCCTACATCAACCATACTTGGACAACTTCATCTCCTAGTGATGTACATCAATAATCCCTGACCTATATTTGACCTTGACCTATTTTTATCCTTGGATTACTTAGTTATCTCCCCTTGGTTACGGTTTTTACTCAAGCATGTATATGGAATACTCCTGGGCCTACAGCAACCATACTTGGAAAACTTTATCTCCTAGTGATGTACATCAATAACCCCTGACCTATATCTGACATTGACCTACATTTAACCTTGAATTACTTACTTAATTTCCCTTGGTTAATGTTTTTAGTCAACCTTGGTTAAGGTTTTTATGCAGGCCGCAGCCACCTTCTTTGTCAAGCTATGTGTACATCGACAACCCTCGTAGTTGAGCTATGCTGTTCTCCTACAGCTCTTGTTAAACCTTTTTTTTCCATTTCTTTTTTTCATTTTTTTTTTCAAATTCTTTTTCAATTTTTGTCTAGTAGCATAAGGTCATAAGTGCTATATACAGACTATTATCATATAATAAAACAATTATTGACTAGTGAGTCATAGAATATAATCTGATATTCTATGGCTCACTAGTCAATAATTGTATAATATGTTCGGGCCAGTGAAAATTGCTTTCGGGCCCAGGCTCGAGGTCAAGGCTGGACAAGGCGAGGCATTTGATTCCGCGGAATTCTTGTTTACTTATCTCCCTTTGTTGTTTTGTGCTCTGATTTTGTATCCAGAGCATAACTCGAACACCCTTTGGAATATTTGTATGCCCCACTACGATAGTGGAGGGGGCATTTAGTGTTACCCTTGTCCGTCCGTCCGTCCGTCCGTCCGTCCGCACACACGAATGGGTACTTGTTGTAAGCGTACGGGGATCTTATTGGGTAGGGTTAGGATAGTGTTGGGTACTCTTGTTGGGTATTTTTATAGAGTAAAAACCCAACAAGTATTCATTCGTAGGAACGTGCGTCCCGTCCTCCCGTCGTCCCGTCCGTCCATCCGTCCGTCCGTCCGGGCACACATTAGGGTACTTATGTGGCTAGCCCCACAGGGTTATGGACTTGGTAAAGGATAGGGTTGGTTACAATTAGCCACCTAAAAAATCCTTTTATGTGGCTAAAAATCGTTTTATGTGGCTAATATTTAACATGTGATAAGCCACATAAGTATAGTATTGTAAGAACGTCCGTCCGTTCCGTCCGTCCGTCCGTCCGTCACAAAACTTTAACACTCGGGTAAATGTCTCATAATTTCTTCATCCTTCTACCGATCTCCTTCATATTTCATATACACATTGCTCTAATGGTCCTCTACCGCCCTGTGCCAAATCCACGTTCGTCCTGCCCCCGCCAAGCCCAGGGTTAAGATCACATACTTAGTGCTTCAAAAACTTTAACGCTCAGGTAAATATCTTATAATTTCTGTTTTCTTTCACGGATCAGCTTCATATTTCACATATGCATTGCTCTAATGGTCCTCTACCGCCCTGTGCCAAATCCACGTTCGTCCGGCCCCCGCCAAGCCCAGGGTCAAGGTCACATACTTGGTGCTTCAAAAACTTTAACGCTCAGGTAAAAGAAAATTTTGACTTGGAATTTGGCCTCATTTATTATCAAAGCGATATGTGGGACATCCGTGTTCTATGAACACATTTTCTAGTTTATTAAACTTCACACATGCATAGAAGACGACCCAAAGGTGTGTCGCACGTAAGAATGACAACTTTTGCGTCGTTAATTTCTTAGTTATCTCCCTTTGTTGTTTCGTGCACTGATTTCGTGTCCGGAGCATAACTTTGGAATATTTTCATGAAACTTCACACATGACCACGACCCTAAAGGTGTGTCACGCAAGAATGACAACTCTTGCATCTCTAATTTTTTAGTTATCTCCCTTTGTTTTTCCGTCACTGATTTTGTCTCCGGAGCATAACTCGAACACCCTTTTTTCAAACTACTTGTGTATCTGGGGAGGGGGATACACATGCGCTTGTCGACAAGTGTCCATTTCTAGTTTATATTGAAATTCAGCTAAGCATGTCGAGTTATTTTTGAAAACATCTTTGAAATTCTGGATTAAAAATAGAGCATATTGTGAGAATCAGAAGCATGCTAATTAAATATAAAAACTCCCTAATTTCGGTTTGATTAACGGTTGCCTTGACAACGAGTAGCCATGACTATAACTGTTCAACACATAATATGGTTTCTTATAGTGATTGCTTTCATTCTGTGAAGTTTCATGAATATATCTCAAATGATAACATTTTTAACCAGATGTTTCCAAATAATAATGTAATAATTTAATGCATGTCTAAAAAGTGGGTGGGTAATGTTTTTTCATTGACCTTGACTTCTAGAACGTGACCTTGACCCTGAAACGGGTTCAGGCATGTGCCAAAATACTCAGTGACATTGAAAACCATGGAATCGATACCAAGTTTATGCACATTGGTGCACTGAATGCGTAAATATACCGATGAAGGTTTTGTTGGTGGCCATCTTGGATTTGGGCTAAAAAATGGCAGTAAATGTAAAAATTCAGATTGCTTTCATCAAAATTCTTGAACAGTACCACCTAAAGATCATTTGGGCCAAATCTCTATTAACCTGGTCATGACACAGGTCAAGCAAACATGTTATAAGATGCTAATATAATTACGTTGTTTTCGGTTTTCTGTGTATTTCCTATGTAACACCATTATGGCGGCCATATTGGATTTCCGCCATTTTGACTCCTTTTAAGCTACCGAAACCTTCTATATTTAGGCAGAGTATGATGACGTGTACGAAGATACGTAAATACGGAACCCAATAAGTCACGACCCAATGTAAACGTGTTCTATATAATACACAATATTAGAATATGTAGAAAATTGGGATATTATGGCGGCCATCTTGGATTTCCGCCATATTTAATCATTTGAACATGTTAATTTTATACATGAATACTAATGATATATATATTAATCTTTTCAAAGCATAAAATCAGTGAAAATGCATATACATTGATGATTGCTGTAATTATGCTGATTGTTATAAAAAATCACAAATATTGGCGGACATCTTGGATTTCCGCCATTTTGGACACTTTCGCCGGACTAAAATTTCATACACCGTCCCGATTCATTGACGGCAACCAATAAGCTAAAGTAAAATGACATCAAACCTTAAGGGCAAATTGGGTAGGGTAAACTTTTTTTTGGAGTCTTTTGATCAAGTGGGGCTTAGGCTACATCTGGAGCACTGGCGATCACAGACACATGCAAACACAGGTGTCACTGTGGTGGTTGAAATCTGCGAACTCCATAAGCACTATCGCTTCTCCCATCCTCAAACTAGTTCTCCCGGCCTTAAATGACCTTAGCTGTTGATAGGTCGTTAAACACCAATCAATAAGACTATTTCAATAAATATTATCTCTAGATTGTTTTCCTTCATGTTGCATATTCTTACAGGGCTCCAGATAAGGAATTAGTAATTGAGTATTTTCACTCCATCATTTCTGAAGCAATTGGGTGTTTCAAAATTTTAATTGGGTAAAATAAAATCTTGGCATTTCATTAGAATTGTCTCCTTGGAGACAATTCTAATGAAATACCAAGATGTGTTTTCATGGAAAACAAGAAAAATATTCTATATTTGTGGTCTGTTTATTGTTTTCTGCAGCATGACAAAGGTAGCACAAATTTTTTATTGCTTTTTGATACTCGCTTCTTCTGATTTTAATTGTGTTTTTGTTTTGCATTTTAATTGGGTATTTACTCAAATATGCAGCTTATCTGGAGCTCTGTTCTTAGCTCCTCAATTAAAGTAAATTAAAAAATATAAACTATGTTATGTCTCACTGTACTGTATTGAATAACATTTGTATATGGCAAAAACAATCACAGTGCTGAAAGTACTGAAATATGTTATCTCCACAAAAACCGATCACTTGCGGAACTAGAGACTGAGTTTGCATATTTTCTCAATCATCATCCAAACACAAATGTACTGTGATGGTGCACACCCATTCCCATCCATACGTTTTCTCTAGAATATATTACTATTTGAAACTGCCAGATAAAAAGTGTACGAAACTGGCAGCTAACTGGTCACTGCTACCTAGCTGTGACAACTACAGATAATAGCTGCTGTATTCATATGCACGAAATGTCTTGATTCGTATTTTCCAGAATTTAACCGATAAATTGAGCATAAAACTGTGAAAACTAGAGAATAGTGTAAGTAGAATTTTACATACAAAGCAAGACAGACCAAAACGCAATAGGATAAGTTGGCACAGGGCACTATTTTCTTAGTCGTACTCGCCATTTATGCGTAGCACTACAATATGGATGCGCCCATAGAAATGTGCGTGACATAATATGCTATCTCAAGGCCCTTGAAAGAAAAAAAATCCAGTGATTTTTATATGTTATGGAGATAACATAAAAATCACTGGATTTTTTTCTTTCAGGTTTCATATTCTTAGCTCCTCAATTAAAGTAAATTCAAATATATAAACTATGTTATGTCACACTGTACTGTATTGAATAACATTTGTGTGTGGCAAAAACATGTAATTTATGTTATAGATCGCCCTACATTCTAAGCCAATCGCTGACCAGTATCGAGCTACACTTATTTCACATATTGCCAGATCTAACCCCAATAAGTTACATATTACCAGATTTAATCATTAATTGTTCGACAGCAAATGGAAAATATTTTACTCGGATGGGAGATGCATAGTTAAATTTGGCTGAACTATAAATATGTTCTTGTTCACATATTGTGCGGTACACCCTTTTCTGATAGATGCTAGAGCCTGGGGGCCGTTTCACTAAACTTTGTACGACTAAAATGTTTGTAAGTGCAAATTTAGGATCGTCTGGAAATTTCAATTGATAGATTTACATTTATTGAACATTGTATGTTCAATAAATATAAATCCAATAATTGTTTACAAGAAAACATTGTTAATGTGACATTTACACTGAGACTATCATAATTTTGCACTTACGAACATTTTAGTCGTACAAAGTTTAGTGAAACGGCCCCCTGATGTATAACACGGGAATGTCCGTTCCACCATTCGATGGCTGAAAGGGTTATCTGTGGCTGTGACTGGAGAAATGGGGCTTATGGGTTTTGCGACCAGTGTAGATCCAGATTGCACAGTCTGATCAGGATTTGCACTTTTCGCCATTCCATCAATGAAACACTTGTCATGCTTCTAACAAGTGATATATCAGGCTACAGGAGTGTGCTATTTGATCAGGAGCTACACTGGTTAGAAATCCCATAAGCCCCATTTCTCCAGTCACGGCCACATATAAGAACTGAATATTAATTCTGGAATATATATTCCACAAAAACTAATTGTGACTCCGGCAATGTGCAACAGAAGAGTCAATTTTGCAATAAAAACATAGTAAATACACAATTGTGGCTGTGACTGGAGAAATGGGACTTATGGGATTTGTGACCAGTGTAGCTCCTCTTGATAAAATAGCACACTCCTGTAGTCTGATAACGATCTAGATTGCTTGTTAAAAGTATGATGAGTGTTTCATTGATGGAATGACGAACGGTGCTGATCCTGATTAGACTGCGGATGCACAGGCTGATCTGGATCTCCACCGGTCGCAAACCCATAAGCGCCATTTCTCCAGTCACAGCCACAAATATGCATTTTATTTCACCGAACGTCTTGATATTTCACACATGGCCTTTCTCTAATCATTCTCTATCATGTTGTGACAAATCCGCGACCGTCATATCCCCACTAACCCCAAGGTCACAGTCTTAGCGCTTTCACGAACTTAACATTGGTGGACATTTCTGTGTCCTTTCACACAGCTTCTTGATATTCGTTAAACTAAAGCACCACCAGGCACTCTTCGTTGTCTTCTGACAACTCTTGTATTTCTCCCCATAGTCGGAGGAAGTGGACTTCAATGCGGACATTCACGGAAACTGGACACTGGAGAATGCCAAGAGTCGACTTCACCAGTTCCTACAGATGAACAAGATCCAGACGGACTACTCCTATCGCATCGTGGGCCCTGATCATAACAGGTATGAACTACAAAAAAATTCTTGCACGAATATTCTATTTTTTTTTTTTTTTGTAAATTTTCTTTACTCTTTAACCCTTTCACCCCTAAGTAACTGGAATGGATTTTGATATGTTAAATTTGCAACCAATCCAATCGTCATAAAATGAATTTCAGACGAGTCAATTTATGAAAAATGGGTGTTTTTGTTCTCATAAATACGAAAATTACTTGGAAAAAGTGCAGATCCTGATGAGACGGCTCGTCACGAGCCGGCTCATCTGGATCAACACTTTTTGCCAGTACCACGAAACAGGCCTGTGGTTTTGAAAGGGTTAATATGTATCACTAATACAACCATTTTACACATTTTATATAAGAGTCAGTAAATAGGTTTGAACTAAACGGTGTACGAAAAAAATGTTTGTACAAAGATTCTATCAATTTACTTCACACATGCCCACTCTGTAGGCACTAACTGTTCTTTATAGGAATTAAATAAGTGTATAATTGTTTCACTATTTCACCAGTTCCAAAAATTACTTACAAGTGCCCGTTATACAGATATAATAATTTAGTAATATTTATTTTACTGATAGTGACGCGCGTTGGTATCAGGCTATTTTTATATGCAAATGAGGCATGATAGTTTTTGTCGCGTCTGCTTTAGCAGAGGCGCGACTATAGTCGGCGCTTTTTCCGTCGTCTTTCGCGTCGTCCCCTTTTTTTGTAAGGCAAATGCGTTAAAGTTCTGAAGGTCAAGGTCATATATTTACTTGTAATGTTCACCGGTTTTGTAACAGAAATGCGTTAAAGTTATTGTTTTTTCACAATATCTCTTTAACCCCTTGCCATACTTTGATAATATTTCACATCAATGTTTGTCTAGGGATGATGCTTCATTACGCACACCCCCACATCCAAATTCTCAAGGTCAAGGTCATTTATTTACTTGTAATGTTCTACCCCATGTTTTACCCCATGGCGAAATTCTTGTTAATTATTTATACTAATTAAATGCATCACCTGAAAATATAATATTTTCAACAGATTATAAAGTATAATTATTGCACATCAAATAATATATACAGAGAATAAATAGTAATGTCCGTTAACACGGTTATCGCCCCTGATATCAGTGTGGTATGTATGCTGCCAATCAATACGTGGGGTAATGGTGAATTAATGTTTATTTTGCCAGAAAATGTCTGAGATGATGTCTCTGATATAAAGAACATTTTGTGCCTACTGAGTGGGCATGTAGCTTTAATATGGTTGTCCACTAATACTTTTCTCCCTATCGCAACAGGTGAAATATGGGATTCGACCCCGTTACTCTGGCCTAAAATGACATTAGTTGTTGAAATTAAAATCACTAATACTCCCATTTTACACCCCATGTGGGGACATTAATGTTTTATGGAAACACGGTTATTGCCCCTGATTCAAGAGTGGGCATTCACATTTGATATAAAAAATACAATAATGCCAATTAACATGTCCGGTAAATTTGTCCGATAAATTTTATGTCTAAAGAATTGATGAAGATAATATGCCTCCAACATATGAGACACGCCATACAATTTTGTACCGACGGACATCTGCGATATTTCATGAAATATATTTACAGAAAATGGGATAGTTTCCGTAAATGACTTCAGACGTTGACACAAATTTCAGAGTACATGCGGAATATAATTCCACATGTACTCTGAATTGTTTGTCAAGTTTTGACTTCATTTATGGAAAATTTGTTAAATTTTGTCAATGTATTTCATGAAATAACGCAGTTGTCAAACGGTACAAAATCGCATGCCGTGTCTCATATTACAACATGGGATGTGGTGCTCAAGTTTTGATGTTATTTTCTACCTTTCTCCATCTTGCATGCTAGATATAGTCTGTGCGGCTGCTCTTTTCATAAAACATGCCTCTAAATACAGATTTTCATCATTGCTTGCTCTACAACTTTCGTCTCGTTTTCAACGTCACATATTTATTCTAAAATTTATGCTTAACCATTGAAGTCAAGGATACAATACTTGTTCTTGTTGAAAGAATGTGAATATTTTGTTTATTTCTCCATAAAAAAACGTCTCGTCATTTGAGTGATAACACAGAGCTCCAGATAAGGTGCGTATTTGAAGCTTTTTTAAGTAGAATACGCACTGATTATCAAAAGTGGGATTATAAAATACTCACCCCCGTGTGAAAATACGCATTGATTCTCGCACTGTGAGAAAATATGCATTGATTTCCAAACTGACTAGTGAAAATGCTGTAATAAATTTGAAACACTGTTCGCTTTTTGCAGCTCAAATAAGTAAATTTTTAATTTTTAAATTCTTGTCATTTGTTCCCTATTTAATAATGAAGAAAATCAATAATACATTTATCAAAGTAAAATACGCATTGAATGTGAAAACTGGGTATAATACTCCTTAGATACAAAACTTATCTGCAGCTCTGACAACTTATACTTTCAAAGAGAAATAGAGAAAATAGTGAAAACATCTCCTAATTTTCATTCAACTGTAATTGTATCGGGCTATAATGGGGTAAAATCACTGTATAACCGTAACATGCTATGGCTTTGTCTTTTCAGCAATTTGTTTTATTTTATCTACTAAATTTTCTGACCTGGCAAAATAATATAATCCAATTTGGCGTGTCCAACTTGTACTGTTTAAACCCCCGGCATATAAAGTTGGCGTGTCCAACTTGTACTGTTTAAACCCCCGGCATATAAAGTATGTCGAGGGGTATATAGTTTTCGTAAATTCCGTCTGTCCATTTGTTCGTCTGTCCGTCCACGTTAAAGTTTTTGGATATTTGGGTACCCATTATCTCGGTAACGGTATGTCGGATTGACTTCCACTTTCATATAATTCCTTATCATCATCCATATTTTCATTCCATACCACACCCATGCATGTCCAAGGTCAATGTCAAATTACTTAGAAATTTGCGTCCGAAAGATTTGCGGTAATGTTTTCGGGTACCCATTATCTCGGATTGAATTAAAACTTCATATACTTCCTTATCATCATCCATATTTTCATTCCATACTACACCCATGCGGCCTTTATGTCCAAGGTCAAGGTCAAATTACTTAGAATTACTTAGAATTTTGCGTTAAAAGTTTGTTTTTTAAATATTTGTGTTAAAGTTTTTATTTGTCGGTCCAGGTGGCGGCCGGGGGTATATGTGAGCCCCTGCTCACTTTGTCTAGTTTATAATTTATTGATTTAAAGTACATTATTCTGTGGTGATGGGTTGTTAAAATCGAGCAGTAGAAAATAATAACATATTAAAAACAATATCAACAAGGTAATAGATCTCAAAAGGTGACCCATGGAAATGCCAAATTGTGCTTAATTATCTGATACGCCAGTTCAAAGTTGTCACCCCTGTGCCGCTTTGGTATATTGTTCCACCAAAGCCATCAGTGGTAGGTTTTAACCTCTTCCTCTGCCACATGATACCTGCTTCACAAGTCGGATTTTCTGGATTTCTGAAGTCCGGTTTGTGTAGCTTCGTGGCTGTTGCAACATGAGGTGAGTGGGGATTGTGGGATGCGGCCTTACTATTTATATATACCCAGGGATTCCGCTGGCGATCGCCACTTTCGCAATTGGCGATAAAAATAAACAATTGGCGATAAAAAATTACAATTTTCGAAAAATTAATTTTTTTTTTTTTTTTTTTCGAAAATTGTAATTTTTTATCTCCAATTGTTTATTTTTATCCTATTGGTTATTCCCTTTTTTTTCTCTTTTTTTTTGAAGTGGCGATTTTTTTATTTTCCCCAGCGGAATCCCTGTATACCTGTCACATGCAATTGTTGCTTTCCATCATTCTGTATAATGAGACATGCCATATGATTTTGTACCTTGTGAAATATGTTTACAAAATTTACAGTATTTTCTGTAAATGGCGTCCAAAATTGACAACATTTTCAGAGTATGTATTCCGCATGTACTCTGAATATTTTGTTGACTTTTTCATGAAAAATATTGTAAATTTTGTAAACATATTTAATGAAATTATGCAGATTCCGAAGGTACAAAGTCACATGGCGTGTCTCATATGTGGCTGTGACTGGAGAAATGGGGCTTATCAGATTTGTGGCCACATAGCACACACCTGTAGCCTGATAACGATCTATATTGCTTGTTGGAAGCATGACGGTTGTTTCATTGGTGGAATGGCGAACAGTGCTGATCCTGATCAGACTGTGCGGATGCACAGGCTGATCTGGATCTACACTGGTCGCAATGCCCAATAAGTCCAATTTCTCCAATCACAGCCACATTTATAACTGATAAAGGGAAGTAATTATGTTTGAGTGAAGCTGCATCCCACAGTAGGGCCACCTACAAACAACATTGAAGTGTTGTCTCCCTTTACATTGATCTTGAAAGGGAGATTACTCACTTCACAGTATGAAGATAACAGACTTGGTAATTTCGCAGTTATCTACCTTGTGGAAATTGGGACCGTGTGTATAGCTTTAAATGCGAGCAACTTCCGTCTGGAACAACGGTTTGATTTTACATTTCAAACTGTGGTTTCAAGAAAAAACAACTAGTCGGCGCAGTGCAATAACACAGTGTATTGAAAATGATAATACACTAGTTTAATACATATGCAAATAAGACAGCGACAGAAAAACAGAAAATGTGTTTGCTGATAAATTTTGTGTCCATGTTTGATACTGTGCTTATGCAATAAATATAATTTAAATTTATGTTTATTTAATATGATATTTATTAAACTCGTTCACTGATTTCATAAGAAACTTGGCATGGCCTTCTTATGAAATCAGTAAACTCATTTAATAAATGCATTAAATCACTTGTACAAGATCCGCTATAAAACAAAATTAATAACAACACAACATGTATTTAGAATTGAGCTCTATATGACCCTAGCTGTTGTTGGGACATTAAACCCATTCACTTTCACTTTAGAATTAAGCTTAGCTGCCGACTATGTGCCTGTCAAAAGATTCGATGGAATATGCTCTATTAAACATTTACAGTGCTGAATTAAATTTTGTCTGCTGTTGATTTTTTATTTTCAATGTTTCTCATCAAAAACATGGTTTGACAACACTTTAGAATCATTTCCAATGGTTGCTGTCAAACCATGTTCTTACCAGAAAAAGAGGAGAAAATATAAAACAATAGCAGACGACAATTTATGTTTTCCACATTAGAAGGGTTAAACAGTGAATAGCATGAAGAATGGCATATTGTTTCAACATTCAGGGCTCCAGATAAGGAATTAGTATTTCAAAATTTTAATTGGGTAAAATATAATCACACTACTGTTTACACATCAACAGACAGCAATTATTGAATAGTTTGCTTCGAAATGAAAACATGTCTTGGCATTTCATTAGAATTATCTCCTTGGAGACAATTCTAATGAAATACAAAGATGTATTTTCTTAGAAAATGAGAAAAATATGCTATATTTGTGGTCTGTTTATTGTTTTCTGCAGCATGACAAAGGTACCATAAAATTTGTATTGCTTTTTGATACTCGCTACTTCTGATTTCAATTGAGTTTTTGGCAATTTTAATTGGGTATTTAAGCAAATACGCAGCTTATCTGGAGCGCTGAACATTGTTTAACTTTTGCACAACTATATGAATTTTATTGCTTTAAGGGCCCTATTTCCATCAGATAGATCGGGGTAGGAAATATAGTTTTATGTCGAGTCCATGAATTTGAAACAGAAGAAGAGATACATTTGTGGCATTGGCAATGATTATTCATTGAATAATACAGGGATGTCGTTTTTTTGCTAACAAAACATGGCTGAGTTGGTGGTTGACACCTTTACGGCCATGGTTTGACATTCTACAAGTCTGTTATCGTAATTCATGCTGTTTACCATGTATACTTGAATTGTGACACTACAATGTTGCTGTTGATAGCTATTCATTTACTAGCAATCATGCCCGATGGTTATTCAATGTGGCTGTGACCGGGGAAATGGAGGTTATGGGATTTGTGACCAGTATAGCTCCCCATCAAATAGTACACTCACTTAGCCTGATTTCGATCCATATTAGAGGAATGAATGGCCTTTTTGTGGAATTTATCGGGGTATAAACTTGGAAAAGTCGTGGGAATACTTGACGAAGGCCGGAACGCCTCGTTTAGTAGTCCCGCGACTTTTCCAAGTTTATACCCCCGATAAATTCCACAAAAAGGCCATTCATTCCTTATAATTCCAGCATTTTAAATAAATTCATCAAGAAAATGTGTTTATTTTCCGTTTTCTTAAGAATTATTTTAACTGCGCCTCACGGTTACGGCAAGTAGTTCGGCATGTAGTTTACTGGGATATAAATTTTTGACGGAGACTTGCAACAGACCAATCAAATGTTAGGGAATTGTGTAAATAGTTTTGTGCTGGAATTATTGCCTGATAACAGTATGTATTGCTTGTGTGTGCATGACCGGTGTTTCATTGATGGAATGGCGAATGCAGATCCTGATCAGACTGTGGATGCACAGGCTGATCTGGATCTATACTGGTCGCAAAACCCATAAATCTCATTTGTCCAGTCACAGCCACAATGTGTGTGATGTCTGACCAATATGGTGGGTCGTTGATTTGGAGAATCTGAAGGGTAAATTTAACAATGGTTTTCATCCTTGCTGGACTCCCAATATCCCTCTAGGTGATTTCATCAAAATTGCAAAGTATTCTTATGTAGCAAATGTACTTTGAGGGAGTAATCATTTATTTTTCCCAAAATGCATTAGGATAGAATTAACCACTGCATATATTTGATGATTAAAAGTATGCAGAATTATTATACTAAATGTATTACATTATCACAGCCAAAATGGCTGTGATAATGTAATAAATTCAGTATAATCAAAATTAATAAATTTATCCTTAAATGGAAAATTTCTCCTGAAAGTATACTTTGCTAGAATAGTATACTTTGCAATGTTGGTGAATGAGGCTACTGGTTTGACCACAGGTACATTTTTAGCCTCCTTGTTACTTGAGTTGAATCTGGTTATACCAATTATAAAGTAGTAAGATTAGTACTAATCATATTACTTGTAGGAAGTGGGGCTAAGTGTGGTGAGAACTTGTCAGGTTATTCAGGGAGGAATATCTATTTTTTTTCTATAAATATGCAGTTCTAATTTTGGGATTTTATCCCCATCACAACATGTGAAATATTCAACCCTGGTAACCCAGCCGAAACTGACCTTAGCTGTTGACACGCCATTAATTACACACCATTAAATCAAATCTAATCTGAGCAATATGTGTCACATGTCAAGGTCATACAGGGTAGAGGTGTTTGTAGCGGTGCCGTAGGCGCGACCCACTGATGAACAGAATGTCACATGACACGAGTCACATGTCCTTGATGAATGTCACATGACAAAGAGTTATTGCCCCTGATGGCTTTGGTATCTGGAGGTTTCCCGACCAATCAGGTGAGTAAATAGGGTTTCAGACAACGTGTGATTGGATAGTTATCACGAATGTCAACGTTGCTATAACGCAACAACTTGTTAACCCTTTCACCCCTAAGTAACTGGAATGGATTTTTATATGTTAATTTCCTGGACTGTCACAAAATTATTCTCAGACTATTATTCTACACTGATTGCCAATACCACTATACAGGCCTGCGGTGTTGAAGGGGTTAATCAAGAAAACTTGAAAATAAATGTGTCACCGTCTTGCAACAGAGACCTTTGTAACAATTGACCATTCTGCTTGCAACTTCACAATATCACTGAATATCACTGAATATCACTGAATATCACTGAATATCACTGAATATCACTGAATATCACTGAATATCACTGAATATCACTGAATATCTGAATATCACTGAATATCACTGAATATCACTGAATATCACTGAATATCACTGAATATCACTGAATATCACTGAATATCTGAATATCACTGAATATCACTGAATATCACTGAATATCACTGAATATCACTGAATATCACTGAATATCACTGAATTATCACTGAATATCACTGAATATCACTGAATATCACTGAATATCTGAATATCACTGAATATCACTGAATATCACTGAATATCACTGATCACTGAATATCACTGAATATCACTGAATATCACTGAATATCACTGAATTATCACTGAATATCACTGAATATCACTGAATATCACTGAATATCACTGAATATCACTGAATATCACTGAACTGAATATCACTGAATATCACTGAATATCACTGAATATCACTGAATATCACTGAATATCACTACTGAATATCACTGAATATCACTGAATATCACTGAATATCACTGAATATCACTGAATATCACTGAATATCACTGAATATCACTGAATATCACTGAATTATCACTGAATATCACTGAATATCACTGAATATCTGAATATCACTGAATATCACTGAATAAACTGAATATCACTGAATATCACTGAATATCACTGAATATCACTGAATATCACTGAATTATCACTGAATATCACTGAATATCACTGAATATCACTGAATATCACTGAACTGAATATCACTGAATATCACTGAATATCACTGAATATCACTGAATATCACTACTGAATATCACTGAATATCACTGAATATCACTGAATATCACTGAATATCACTGAATATCACTGAATATCACTGAATATCACTGAATATCACTGAATATCTCACTGAATATCACTGAATATCACTGAATATCACTGAATATCTCACTGAATATCACTGAATATCACTGAATATCACTATCACTGTTGCTGCAGTAGCTGAAATGGATTTTGATATGTCAATTTTGTAACCAATCCAATCGTCACAAAATGATTTTCAGACTAGTCCATTTATGAAAAGGGGCGATATTTTTGTCATAAAATGAGAAAATTTCTTGCAAACAGTGCAGATACTGATGAGACGGCTCGTGACGAGCCGTCTCATCTGGATCTACACTGTTTGCCAATACCACTATACAGGCCTGTGGTGTTGAAAGGGTTAATGGTGAATAAATAAGAAAAATAAATGGACCACCGGCTTGCAACAGAGACCTTTGCAACAATTGACCATTCTGCTTGCAAATTCACAAAATTGGATTGGACAGTTATTTCGAACAGTAATAAAATATTTTAAAAAGATTTAATAAAATATTTTGTATTGTATTGTACAAACCACCAACTGGTTGATTGAGTAAACTTGAAAATAAATGGACCACCGACTTGCAACATAGACTTTTGCAACAATGGACCCTTCTGCTTGTACATTCAGAATATTCAATAATGGGTGGGTGGCAGGTGGGAGCATGCGATGGGTAATTTAAAGATCAGGATTCATCCTTACTGGAATCCCGAATGGAGACCTGGTTTGGCCCTCACATACGTCATTGGCATTCTTGTATGTGACAGTTGAAACTGGTTATACCCCATATGTGAGTATTACGATTATTCGTAATCCTATTTTAGGGGAAGGGGCCAAGTGACTTTGATGTGGTATGGACCTGGCACCAGGTCAGGTTATTCTAATTCCAGGGCTGGATATATATTTTTTTTATGTAAATATTCCGTTCTGATTTTGGGATCCCCCCCCCCCCCCCCCTCCCTCAATGCAGCAGGTTATACGGATTCGAACCAGTTGGTCCGGACGGACTTAGATGACCTTAGCTGTTGATAGGCCGTTAAACACCAATACATCAATCAGAATATTGGTTTGGAATCTGATCATTTTGCTTTACGCAGTAAGAGTGCTTCATGGACTTAATGACACACATCACAGGCCCTGATCAGACTGTGTCGATGTGCAGGCTAATCTGGGGCTATGCTGGTCACATATGTTGTAAGGTACATTTTCTCAGCCATTTGCCGAGTTAGAAACCCACTTCATGCTTCACTTATATGGGGTATGAACAAATTTAAAAAAAAATCGCTATTTTTCTCTCTTTTTTCTCAAAAGTTTATGTTGTTACCACTCATTGGAACCGTCTCGATGAGACGGTTCCAATGAGTGGTAACAACGTATACTTCTGTGCATAATTAAAAGAATTAGTTTATTGCGTAGCCTCGGCATATAATGGGTTAACGTCGCTCCACGAGCTGATTGTAGGAGAAAACTTGAATATTAAGGTAAACTATGGCACACAATCTGACTTATTCCTTTAGCCACCGGTGAAGACACAGGTCACCCTGCACCCCCATGCAGTGTGAACAGGGTCTTCATTGTTTGCCATTCAGTCAGGTGACAATCCACCATGAATCCAGCAAATAAAAGTTAAGTCTACTATCCGGCCGCATCACTACGTAGCATCATTCCATTGTCAAATCATTGCTCATAATGTTTTGCTGGATTCTCTCACTATTTCATGGCTTTTTAAGGTCTCAAATTTCCGTTGTCTGGAACGCTATATAATTATCATGTAGTTAAAATTTAGTCTTCGTGCCATGACCAAATGTGTATATTATCAACTGCAAACAGGAACTACTTGCATAAAATATACAGTTGCATAACATTGCTCCCATACATGCATTCCTGTCAGTATGTGCCATTCAACATTTTTATTGCTTTTTAGTATGCCTTTCTGCTGATTTTCATTGGGTTGTCTGTATTAATTATTATGTGCGATGTAATTGCGTATGTGAGACGAGCCATTTGATTTTGTACCCAAGAAGATGTGTGATATCCCATGAAAAATATTTACAAAATTTACGACATTTACCGTAAGTGACACCAAAAATTGATTATATGTTCAGTGCAAATGCGGAATAGATATGAAAACTTTGTCAACATTCAATGTCATTTACAATTTTTAGCCAGGTTTTTTAAAAAAAAATCCAGGCTATTGGATTTGCGAAAGCCGACAGGCGGGCGGCGGGCAGCGTCCACAATCAATGTTAAGTTTTCGTGTTTGAGTCCATTTCTTTGTTACTGTACCACATAGGACCAACAAACTTTCACAGCTTCATAACCAAGGGGTGCCCACCACATATCACTATCCAACATGTTACCTTTTTTTGAACTTGACCAATTTTTTCCGCGCAGTCAACTTAGCCATTTTCAATGTTAACTTTTCGCGTTTACAATGTTAAGTTTTCGTGTTTAAGTCCATTTCTTTGGTACTGTACCACATAGGACCAACAAACTTTCACAGCTTCATAACCAAGGGGTGCCCACCACATATCACTATCCAACATGTTACCTTTTTTTGAACTTGACCAATATTTTCCGCGCAGTCAACTTAGCCATTTTCAATGTTAACTTTTCGCGTTTACAATGTTAAGTTTTCGTGTTTAAGTCCATTTCTTTATACCCCCCGCAACGAGTTGAGGGGGGGTATACTGGAGTCAGGTTGTCCGTCCGTCCGTCCGTCCGTCCGTCCTATTCTATTTCCTTCATCTAAAATGCTTGATATTTCACACATGCATTCCTGTAAGGCTCTACTACCATGCTGTGCCAAATCCACGACCGTCCAACCCCCGCAGATCCCAAGGTCAAGGTCAATTACTTAGTCCGTAAACTTAACATCAGAGAAATATTCTTATAACTTCTATTTCCTTCATCTAAAATGCTTAATATTTCACACATGCATTCCTGTAAGGCTCTACTACCATGCTGTGCCAAATCCACGACCGTCCAACCCCCGCAGATCCCAAGGTCAAGGTCAAATACTTAGTCTCTTACAAAACTTAACATCAGAGAAATATTGTTATAACTTCTATTTCCTTCATCTAAAATGCTTAATATTTCACACATGCCTTCCTGTAAGGCTCTACTACCATGCTGTGCCAAATCCACGACCGTCCAACCCCCCGCAGAATCCCAAGGTCAAGGTCAAATACTTAGTCTCTTTACAAAACTTAACATCAGAGAAATATTGTTATAACTTCTATTTCCTTCATCTAAATGCTTAATATTTCACACATGCATTCCTGTAAGCTCTACTACCATGCTGTGCAAAATCCATGACCGTCCAACCCCCGCTGATCCCAATGTCAAGGTCAAATACTCTTTACAAAACTTAACATCAGAGAAATATTGTTATAACTTCTATTTCCTTCATCTAAAATGCTTAATATTTCACACATGCCTTCCTGTAAGGCTCTACTACCATGCTGTGCCAAATCCACGACCGTCCAACCCCCGCAGATCCCAAGGTCAAGGTCAAATACTTAGTCTCTTTACAAAACTTAACATCAGACAAATATTGTTATAACTTCTATTTCCTTCATCTAAAATGCTTAATATTTCACACATGCATTCCTGTAAGGCTCTACTACCATGCTGTGCAAAATCCATGACCGTCCAACCCCCGCTGATCCCAATGTCAAGGTCAAATAAATACTACTTTAACAAAACTAACATCAGAGAAATAAGTTATAACTTCTATTTTCCTTCATTGAAAATTCTTATTATTTCACTTGTGCATTCCTCTAAGGTTGTACTATCATGCTGTCACAAATCTACGAGTGTCCAACCCCCGAACCCCCGCTGCTCCCAAGGTCAAGGTCACATACTTAGTCTCTTTACAAAACTTAACATCAGAGAAATATGTTATAACTTCTATTTCTTTCATGGAAAATACTTAATATTTCATATGCTGTGACAAATCCCCCGCTGATCTCGAGGTCAACGTCAATACATAACCGTATAACCTTGGCTTAACGCCCCCTCCTAATAAACGCCCCCCCCCCCCCACCCCCCCCCCCCCCCCCCCCCCCCCCCCCCCCCAAATAAAAAAATAAAAAAAATCCTTATTTGTGTTTGAAATGGCGGTCCTTGGTAAAAAACAATTTTTTTTTTATTTATTTATTTTTTTTTTTAATGGCTAATAAACGCCCCCCCCCCCCCCCCCCCAAATAATTTTTTTTACCAATGACCGCCAATTTCAAACACAAATAGTCTTTAAATCTTTATTTGTGTTTGAAATTGGTGGTCCTTGGTAATTTTTTTTTTTTCTTTTTTTTTTTCTTTTTTAACTGGCTAATAATAACCCCCCCCCCCCCCCCCCCCCCCCACCCCCCCCCCCCCACCCCCAAATAAAAAAAACAAAATAATAATTTTTTTTACCAATGACCGCCAATTTCAAACACAAATAATCCTTAAATCCTTATTTGTGTTTGAAATTGACGGTCTTGGTAATCTTGGTAATTTTCTACTGGCTAATAAACGCCCCCCCCCCCCCCCCCCTAATAAAAAATAAAAATAATAATAATTTTACCAATGACCGCCAATTTCAAACACATATAATCCTTAAATCCTTATTTGTGTTTGAAATTGGCGGTCTTTGGTAATTTTTTTCTTTTTTTTTTCTTTTTTTTTTTTTTTTACTGGCTAATAAACGCCCCCCCCCCCCCCCCCTTTTGTAAAATGTAACGCCTCCGGGGGCGTTAATTCGAGGTTATACGGTAGTCTCTTTACAAAACTTAACATCAGAGAAATCGGTTATAACTTCTATTTCCTTGCTCGGATCTGCTTCACATTTCACACACTCATTGCTCCAATGGACCTCTACCACCCTGTGACAAATTCACGTTCATGCCGCTCGCGCTAATCCCAGAGTCAAGGTCACAAGCCCACACACTTGGAAATTTGTACATATTTTAGGGGTACCTGGGCTCACGCGGGGGGTATATTCCGTAAGCCTCGCTTACTGACCAATCTAGTTGGTACTGTACCACATAGGACCAACAAACTTTCACAGCTTCATAACCAAGGGGTGCCCACCACATATCACTATTCAACATGTTACCTTTTTTTGAACTTGACTCATTTTTTCAGCGCAGTCGACTTAGCCATTTTCAATGTTAACTTTTCGTATTTACAATGTTAAGTTTTCGTGTTTAAGTCCATTTCTTTGGTACTGTACCACCTAGGACCACCAAACCTTCACAGCTTCATAACCAAGGGGTGCCCACCACATATCACTATTCAACATGTTACCTTTTTTTGAACTTGACTCATTTTTTCAGCGCAGTCGACTTAGCCATTTTCAATGTTAACTTTTCGTATTTACAATGTTAAGTTTTCGTGTTTAAGTCCATTTCTTTGGTACTGTACCACCTAGGACCACCAAACTTTCACAGCTTCATAACCAAGGAGTGCCCACCACATACAACTATCCAACATGTGACCATTTTTGTCGCGCCCGCTTGCGGAAAGCGCGATATAGTCGGCACTTTGGCGTACGTACGTACGTACGTACGTGTGTCCGGTTAAAGTTTTTGGTTAAATTTTTTGGTTAAGTTTTTTGGTTAAAGTTTTTCGTTATACTATATCTCTGCAACTGCTTTGCCCATTACCTTGAAACTTCACATGGGTGTTTATCATCATCTATATTTTCATTCTACCCCCCCTCCCGTGTGGCCCCTGTGCCCAATGTCAAGGTCAAATTACTTTGAAGTTTTTGGTTAAAGTTTTTGGTTAAGGTTTTTTAGCCAGGTTTTTTGAAGAAAAAAATCCAGGCTATTGGATTGGCGAAAGCCGGGCGGGTGGGCGAGCGCGGGCGGGCGGGCGGGCGGTGCGGGCGGGCGGGCGGGCGGGCGGCATCCACAATCAATGTTAAGTTTTCGTGTTTGAGTCCATTTCTTTGTTACTGTACCACCTAGGACCACCAAACTTTCACAGCTTCATAATCAAGGGGTGCCCACCACATATCACTATCCAACATGTTACTTTATTTTTAACTTTACCCATTTTTTCCGCGCATTCGACTTAGCCATTTTCAATGTTAAGTTTTTGCGTTTACAATGTTAAGTTTTCGTGTTTAAGTCCATTTCTTTGGTACTGTTCCACCTAGGACCACCAAACTTTCACAGCTTCATAATCAAGGGGTGCCCACCACATATCACTATCCAACATGTTACTTTTTTTTTAACTTGACCCATTTTTTCCGCGTAGTCGACTTAGCCATTTTCAATGTTAAGTTTTCGCGTTTACAATGTTAAGTTTTCGTGTTTAAGTCCATTTCTTTGGTACTGTACCACCTAGGACCACCAAACTTTCACAGCTTCATAATCAAGGGGTGCCCACCACATATCACTATCCAACATGTTACTTTTTTTTTAACTTCACCCATTTTTTCCGCGCAGTCGACTTAGCCATTTTCAATGTTAAGTTTTCGCGTTTACAATGTTAAGTTTTCGTGTTTAAGTCCATTTCTTTGGTACTGTACCACCTACGACCATCAAACTTTCACAGCTTCATAATCAAGGGGTGCCCACCACATGTCACTATATCCAACATGTTACTTTTTTTTTAACTTCACCCATTTATTCCACGCAGTCGACTTAGCCATTTTCAATGTTAATTTTTGCGTTTACAATGAAGTTTCGGTGTATTAAGTTTTCTCGTTTATCAATATTGAAGGTCGTGTTTAACGTCCATTTCTTTGGTACTGTACCACCTAGGACCACCAAACTTTCACAGCTACATAATCAAGGGGTGCCCACCACATATCACTATCCAACATGTTACTTTTTTTTTAATTTCACCCATTTTTTTTCCGCGCAGTCGACTTAGCCATTTTCAACTGTTAAGTTTTTCTTTTTCGCGTTTACAATGTTAAGTTTTCCGTGTTTTAAGTCCATTTCTTTGGTACTGTACCACCTAGGACCACCAAACTTTCACAGCTTCATAACCAAGGGGTGCCTACCACATACAACTATCCAACATGTGACCATTTTTTTTACCTTCACCTATTATTTCTACGTAATTGACTTAGCCCATATTTCAACGTTAACTTTTTAACGTACGTCTGGTTAAAGTTTTTTGGTTAAAACTTTTTTGTTGTACTATATCTCTGCAACTGCTTCGCCCATTACCTTGAAACTTCACATGGGTGTTTATCATCATCCATATTTTCATTCTAACCCCCAACCGTGCAGCCCCTGTGCCCAATGTCAAGGTCAAATTACTTTGAATTTTTTTGTTAAATAAAGTTTTTTCAGATTTGTTAAAATGGTGGTCATCGCTAATCCAAGATGGCCGCCGTCTAAAAATAGCATAAATTCTTAAAAAAAATTTAACGTACGTCTGGTTAAATTTTTTGGTTAAAACTTTTTCGTTATACATCTCTGCAACTGCTTCGCCCATTACCTTGAAACTTCACATTGGTGTTTATCATCGTCCATATTTTCATTCTAACCCCCAACCATGCGGCCCCTGTGATCACTGTCAAGGTCGAATTACTTTGAATTTATTTGTTAAAGTTTTTTCGTGTACTATATCTCTGCAACTGCTTCGCCCATTACCTTGAAACTTCACATGGGTGTTTATCATCATCCATATTTTCATTCTAACCCCCAACCGTGCAGCCCCTGTGCCCAATGTCAAGGTGAAATTACTTTGAATTTTTTTGTTAAAGTTTTTTCAGATTTGTTAAAATGGTGGTCATCGCTAATCCAAGATGGCCGCCGTCTAAAAATAGCATAAATTCTTAAAAAAAAATTAACGTACGTCTGGTTAAATTTTTTGGTTAAAACTTTTTCGTTATACATCTCTGCAACTGCTTCGCCCATTACCTTGAAACTTCACATTGGTGTTTATCATCGTCCATATTTTCATTCTAACCCCCAACCATGCGGCCGCTGTGATCACTGTCAAGGTCGAATTACTTTGAATTTATTTGTTAAAGTTTTTTCGTGTACTATATCTCTGCAACTGCTTCACCCTTTACCTTGATACTTCACATGGGTGTTTATCATCATTGTCGCACCCGCTTGCGGAAAGCGCGATATCGTCGGCATTTTGGCATACGTCCGTCCGTCCGTCCGTCCGTCCGTCCGTCCGTCCGTCCGTACGTCCGAGTGTCCGAGTGTCCGGTTAAAGTTTTTTCGTTAAAGTTTTTCCATCTACTATATCTTTTTTTTTAGTGTCCATGCCTCGCCCCAAGGCGCGACATGCAGGCCACGGCCATCTAGTCTACAAAAAGTGGGTATAATTACGTTATCCAAGTGTCCATGCTTGGAAAAAACCTGGCCTTCGTGGCTTTGCCTCGTTTCTTGTTTTTAACTTGACCCATTTTTTCCGCGCAGTCAACTTAGCCATTTTCAATGTTAAGTTTTCGCGTTTACAATGTTAAGTTTTCGTGTTTAAGTCCATTTATTTGGTACTGTACTACCTAGGACCACCAAACTTTCACAGCTTCATAACCAAGGGGTGCCTACCACATACAACTTTCCAACATGTGACCATTTTTTTACCTTCACCTATTATTTCTATGTAATTGACTTAGCCATTTTCAACGTTAACTTTTTAACATACGTCTGGTTAAAGTTTTTTGGTTAAAACTTTTTTGTTATACTATATCTCTGCAACTGCTTCGCCCATTTCCTTGAAACTTCACATGGGTGTTTATCATCATCCATATTTTCATTCTACCCCCAACCGTGCGGCCCCTGTGCCCAATGTCAAGGTCAAATTACTTTGAATTTTTTTTGTTTAAGTTTTTTCGTGTACTATATCTCTGCAACTGCTTCACCCAATACCTTGATACTTCACATGGGTGTTTATCATCATTGTCGCACCTGCTTGCAAAAGCGCGATCCTGTGCCCAATGTCAAGGTCAAATTACTTTGAAATTTTTTTTGTTAAAGTTTTTTTCCTGTACTATAATCTCTGCACTGCTCACCCAATACCTTGATACTTCACATGGGTTTTTATCATCATTGTCGCACCTGCTTGCAAAAGCGCGATCCTGTGCCCAATGTCAAGGTCAAATTACTTTGAATTTTTTTGTTAAAGTTTTTTCCTGTACTATATCTCTGCAACTGCTTCACCCAACAATACCTTGATACTTCACATGGGTGTTTATCATCATTGTCGCACCTGCTTGCGGAAAGCGCGATTTCGTCGGCATTTTGGCATACGTCCGTCCGTTCGTCCGTGTGTCCGGTTAAAGTTTTTATGCCCCCGCCACCGAATGGTGAGGGGGGCATATAGTGTTACCGGCGTCCGTACGTACGTACGTACGTACGTACGTCCCGAAACCTTAACACTGGGTAAATGGCTTATAATTTCTGTTTCCTTGCTCGGATCTGCTTCACATTTCACACACGCATTGCTCCAATGGTCCTCTACCGCCCTGTGACAAATCCACATTCGTCCCGCCCCCGCTAAGCCCAGGGTCAAGGTCACAGACTTGGTGCTTTCGAAACCTTAACGCTGGGTAAATGGCTTATAATTTCTGTTTCTGTGCTCGGATCTGCTTCACATTTCACACACGCATTGCTCCAATGGTCCTCTACCGCCCTGTGACAAATCCACATTCGTCCCACCCCCGCTAAGCCCAGGGTCAAGGTCACAGACTTGGTGCGTTCGAAACCTTAATGCTCGGGTAAATGGCTTATAATCAAATATGCCTCGTTTTCTTTGGCTGCCAGCGGGGGCATTCGTGTGGCGACAGGCCACATTTCTAGTTTGGTTAAAGTTTTTCCATCTACTATATCTATTTTTTTAGTGTCCATGCCTCGCCCCACGGCGTGACATGCAGGCCACGGCATTCTAGTCTACAATAAGTGGGTATAATTATGTTATCCAAGTGTCTATGCTTGGAAAAAACCTGGCCTTCGTGGCTTTGCCTCGTTTCTTGTTCATCCATATTTACATTCTACCCCCCACCCGTGCGGCCCCTGTGCCCAATGTCAAGGTCAAATTACTTTGAAGTTTTTGGTTAAAGTTTTTGGTTAAATGTACTATATCTATGCACCTACTTTGCCCATTACCTTGAACCTTCACATGCCTGTTTATCATCATCCATATTTTCATTCTAACCCCCACCCGTGCGGCTCCTGTGCCCAATGTCAAGGTCAAATTACTTTTTGTCGCGCCCGCTTGCGGAAAGCGCGATATAGTCGCCACTTTGGCGTACGTACCTACGTACATACATACGTGTGTACGAACGTACGTACGTGTGTCCGGTTAAAGTTTTTGGTTAAGTTTTTTGGTTAAAGTTTTTCGTTATACTATATTTCTGCAACTGCTTTGCCCATTACCTTGAAACTTCACATGGGTGTTTATCATCATCTATATTTTCATTCTACCCCCCTCTCATGCGGCCCCTGTGCCCAATGTCAAGGTCAAATTACTTTGAAGTTTTCTGTTAAAGTTTTTGTCGCGCCCGCTTGTGGAAAGCGCGATATAGTCGGCACTTTGGCGTACGTACGTACATACATGTGTCCGGTTAAAGTTTTTGGTTAAGTTTTTTGGTTAAGTTTTTTGGTTAAAGTTTTTCGTTATACTATATCTCTTTTTTTAATGTCCATGCCTCACCACAAGGCGCGACATGCAGGCCGCAGCCATCTAGTTTTTACATTGACTTATTATTTCTACGTAATTGACTTAGCCATTTTCAACGTTAACTTTTTAACGTACGTCTGGTTAAGTTTTTTGGTTAAAGTTTTTCGTTATACATGTACTATATCTCTGCAACTGCTTCGCCCATTACCTTGAAACTTCACATTGGTGTTTATCATCATCCATATTTTCATTCTACCCCCCAACCGTGCGGCCCCTGTGCCCAATGTCAAGGTCAAATTTTTGTTTGTGTACTATATCTCTGCAACTGCTTCACCCATTACGTTGATACTTCACATGGGTGTTTATCATCATTGTCGCGCCCGCTTGCGGAAAGCGCGATATAGTCGGCATTTTGGCATACGTCCGTCCGTCCGTCCGTATGTCCGTATGTCCGTATGTCCGTGTGTCCGGTTAAATGTTTTTGGTTAATGTTTTTCCATCTACTATATCTCTTTTTTTAGTGTCCATGCCTCGCCCCAAGGCACGACATACAGGCCACAGCCATCTAGTCTACAAAAAGTGGGTATAATTATGTTATCCAAGTGTCTATGCTTGGAAAAAACCTAGCCTTCGTGGCTTTGCCTCATTTCTTGTTTTTTACTGTTTCTGTAAATATTTTTCACGAAAAATCGCATGTCTTCGAAGGTACAAAATCACATGGTTTGTGTCAAATGTGACTGTGACTGGAGAAATGGGGCATATGACATT
Organism: Conchocele bisecta; assembly: GCA_029237695.1. Classification (NCBI taxonomy): domain Eukaryota; kingdom Metazoa; phylum Mollusca; class Bivalvia; order Lucinida; family Thyasiridae; genus Conchocele; species Conchocele bisecta. The sequence goes on along the minus strand of CM055271.1, from coordinate 1,919,451 downwards.
TGTGACCAGTATAGCTCCTGATCAAATAGCACACTCCTGTAACCCGATATGTTGCTTGTTAGAAGCTAGACGGGTGCTTCATTGATGTAATGGCAAACAGTGGAGATCCTGATCAGACTGTGCGGATGCACAGGCTGATCTGGATCTACACTGTTCGCAAAACCCGTACATACCTTTTCTCCTGTTACATATGAGACACGCCATGTGATTTTCTACCTTCGGACATCTGCGTAATTTCATTAAATACGTTTACAAAATTTAGAATATTTTTCATGAATAAAGTCAAAAGTTTACAAAATTGTACATGCGGAAAATAAATATAATTCCGCATGTACTTTGAAAATTTTGTCAACTTTTGACAACATTTACTGAAAATATTTTAAATTTTGTTTCAATGTACAAAATCGCATTGCGTGTCTCATTTGTGCATATATAGTCGGCTTATCTGGAACTCTTCGCTGTTTTTGTCATTTATCCAAATTGTTCAATAATGACAAACAGATCATTCCCACAATTCAATGTGATCTGTATCATGTAGAAGATTCCTTCACTATTAACCCTGATCTGTGTTTTGCAGGAGCTTTATTGCGGACATGAAGTTTTTTGTCAAACAGCTGAAAGAACGTAAGTTTCTGTTTTATTGCGTACCGTAATATAGACTTTCACATTGTAATAGAGTTTATTCAACTACCATTTTGAAATACCGGATTTATCTCCCAAGCCATCTGGAAATCCGATAAAGAAACAAGTGTGCTGCGGAACTAGTGGCATATATCCACATACAAATCAAATAACCTTTTTGTCGAGCCCGCTTGCGGAAAGCAAGACAGTGATCATAATGACGTCCGGGTGTCCGTGCGTGCGTCTGTCCGTCCGAAATCTGCGTTAAAGTTTTTAAATACCTTATATCTCTGCAGTTCTAAGTCACATTGACTTGAAACTTCGTATGCTTATTAGTCATGATCCATATATTCATGCTGTATCCCAATCATGCGGCCCCTGTGCCCAAGGTCAAGGTCAAATGACTTAGAAGTTTGCGTTCCTTAATCTGCGTTAAAGTTTTTAAATACCTTATACCTCTGCAGTTCTAAGTCACATTGACTTGAAACTTCATATACTTATTAGTCATCATCCATATATTCATGCTGTATCCCACTCATGCGGCCCCTGTGCCCAAGGTCAAGGTCAAATGACTTAGAAGTTTGCGTTCCGTAATCTACGTTAAAGTTTTTAAATACCTTATATCTCTGCAGTCCTAAGTCACATTGACTTGAAACTTCATATGCTTATTAGTCATCATCCATATATTCATTCTGTGTCCCACTCATGCGGCCCCTGTGCCCATATGTCAAGGTCAAATGACTTAGAAGTTTGCGTTAAAGTTTCTGTCAAAATTTGCGTTAAAGTTTTCACATACCGGTACCTACTATCTCTGTAACCGTAAGTCAGATTTGCTTGAAACTTTGTATGCTTATTGGGCATCAAACTTCAAATAAATACACTCTGAGACCATCAAATGCCTCGGCGGGCTCGACATGCGGGCCGCGGCCATCCTCGTTATTATATACATGTACATACATCATTCGCAATTTATATGCACTTAAAAAAATATGTAAATACAATAAACAAATTAGTGGTGATTTAGAAGGAACTATTTTGCGATTTGAAGCGTAGTTCAGGCACAGACCAATATGAACTCACGAGATGTAAATATGGAAAAATATTGACGTCTTGCGTTCCATTGTGTTTCAATGGGAAAGTATGTATATAATAACTTGAGTTCTACTTCATGGATCTTAAGCAAACTCGGTGTATATAGCATGGCAAGAGAAAAACTTACCATAATAACCCTAACTATTCAGACACAGTTTATTCTGGGGGTTACCGTATATGGTTTCCCACAACAAAAAATGTCCCAATATTTATAGCTAGAATAATAATTCTGCATACTTATAATCATCAAATATATGCAGTTGTTAGTTCTATATGAAATAATCCATTTCAGGAAAAATGAATGATTGCTCCCTCAAAGTATACTTAGCTAGATAAGTATGCTTAGCAATATTGGTGAAATCGGCTACTGGTCAATCCATTGTAGATATATCGGCGTGTGAACACGGCTCCAACAAACAAGTGGCATCCAAGTCATGCGCGCTGTCCCTTGTCAGACAGCTGTACCACATGAAGGTCATCGAAGCGTTCTCTGGCTCGCTGAAGAAGAAGGAAGTCAACATGGTATGCATAGGAATCGTGGGTTTGAGCCTCGTTTTCATCTTTTTCTTCACATGTTGTTATTCTCCCTGTAATAGATCTGTGGTAGGTCGGGGACATCCCCCACAAACTATATCAAAGCTCCGGTTAAGGTAATTTGACCAACTTGGTGTGAAATTGTGTTATTTCTTCATCAAAAATGGCAAGTTGGGAGTCCTTTAGAATTGTCTCATTGAGACGATTCGAAAGCACTCCCAACTTGCCATTTTTGATGGAGAAATAAGAAAGTTACTCACCTTAACTGGAGCTCTGTATATGTCGATGTACATGTATGTATGTGTTTGTGTTTATTATATACACATGTACATACTTTCGTTTCCCATTCAAACACAATGGGTTCGTCACTGTATGAGCGTTTGACTTGAAACTTCATTTGCATGTTTTTCGCCATTCTTCACTGCTAGTACATGCTAGCAACTATCACAATCTTTCACATTATAATTATAGTGCTTACTGTTGCTGTGCTACCAGTCATCCAGCATGTTTGTCCATACAAATTTCATTTTCAAAATGCAACAAAGACCAACAGTGTATTGGGTTGGTTGAAGGGGAGGATGTGCAGATCAACAGTGTATTGGGTTGGTTGAAGGGGAGGATGTGCAGACCAACATGTATTAATGATTATTTTTGTGCACAAATTATAATTTTATATATTGAAGCATTTCATAACATGAATTAAATAATTATACAATACAAGTTGTTGAACTGGTTAGCACCGATAATCAATAAAAGTTGCCCAAATTGCATATATATTTAGTCAGGGAAAAATGACGTTGGTGGGGGAAAAGTCGGGGAATTTTGGTTGAGCATTTGAGTGTATAAAGAGATGAAATTGTTGGGCTGGTTTGGATGAGAATGTGCAAGTTAATTTTACAGGGCATTCATTGATTAATGCTGTTACTTTTTCACTTGCAGATTGAGCCGTATGAAGTGGCTGTGGCACCAGAACTAGAGTCCAAGATAGACGAGGTGTTGCACATGTGGAACATAGACCCAACCAGGGTCGACAACGTAAGTGCAACAAATAACAAGAGGCATTTTGTCGAGCCTGTCTTAGAGTGACAGGATATGCGTATCTGAACGATGTATCCTTCCTTAAGGAGTCTAACCCTTAGAATGCGGGAACCGAAAATTGTCGTTCACTGTTGTTTTGTATTTTGACTTTCCTCTCAATAAAACCTGGTTTATCAGCGTTTTATAATGGAAATGATTGTAATGTGCTGTCAAAGCATGTTTTAATGAGAAATGGGGAAAATAAAAAGTAAAAAGCAGACAACAAAATTTAATTCAGCATTGTAAGGGTTAATGAATATTATGTTGTAGTAAGGGTGCCTGGCACCAGATCAGGACATTGTCTTTCAGTGATGAAAGATTTTATTCTATCAATATATATCATGCTCCATCAATAGTATGATATTCTGTCAATATTTGTGGCTGTGGCTTATGGGTTTTGCAACCAGTGTAGATCCAGATCAATCTGATCAGGATATATAATATATAATATTGATCACATTCTGTCACTTTTATCCCATTTTCACAGAAGAACGTCGGAGCCCCGGGGGAAATTAAGCCTGTGTCTCTGCTGAACCAGACGAAGCTGGATGAGTTTGATCCGTCGCCGAAGCGGAACACAGGTGGCGTTGTCCCCTGGTCTCCGCCCCAGGCCAACTGGAACGCCTGGATCAACTGTAACATTGACGAGGGCCCACTCGCTTTCGTAAGTCATAATACACGATTCTGAGATTACATCACAATACAGTTGAACCTCTCTAAACCGGACACCAAGAAAACACATGTGATCTTATTATACCCCCCGCAACGAGTTGTGGGGGGGGGTATACTGAGTCAGGTTGTCCGTCCGTCCGTCCGTCCGTCCGTCCGTCCGTACTTACGAGAGCTACATTGTGAGGTTGCTGTGTTGTGCTGAAACCCACCCACCGCCCAATTTAAGACACTTGGATAAGTGTTTTTCAAATATAATTAACTAATGGCTAGCTCATTTGCATATTATGCGATTCATTCCGTAAGAGAATCGTTAAGGAAGAAAATAACGGAATAAGTCGCTACATTGTGAGGTTAACCCCACAGTGTAAACATCAAAGGAAATAACCTCACAATGTATCTCTCGTAAGAACGTCCGTCCGTCCGTCCGTCCGTCCGTCCGTCCGTCCGGGCACACATTAGGGTACTTATGTGGCTAGCCCCACAGGGTTATGGACTTGTTAAAGGATAGGGTTGGTTACAATTAGCCACCTAAAAAATCATTTTATGTGGCTAAAAATCGTTTTATGTGGCTAATATTTAACATGTGATAAGCCACATAGGTACCCTAATGTAAGAACGTACTTCCGTCCGTCCGTCCGTCCGTCCGTCCATCCGTTTATTTCACACATGCATTCCTGTAAGGCTCTACTACCATGCTGTGCCAAATCCACGACCGTCCAATCCCCGCTGATCCCATGGTCAAGGTCAAAGACTTAGTCTCTTTACAAAACTTAACATCAGAGAAATATTGTTATAACTTCTATTTCCTTCATCTAAAATGCTTAATATTTCACACATGCATTCCTGTAAGGCTCTACTACCATGCTGTGCCAAATCCACGACCGTCCAACCCCCGCTGATCCCATGGTCAAGGTCAAATACTTGGTCTCTTTACAAAACTTAACATCAGAGAAATATTGTTATAACTTCTATTTCCTTCATCTAAAATTCTTAATATTTCACACATGCATTCATGTAAGGCTCTACTACCATGCTGTGCCAAATCCACGACCGTCCAACCCCCGCTGATCTCAAGGTCAAGGTCAAATACATGGTCTCTTTACACAACTTAACATCAGAGAAATATGTTATAACTTCATCTAAAATTCTTAATATTTAATGCATGCATTCCTCTTAGGCTCTACTATCATGCTGTGACATATCCCCGCTGATCCCAAGGTCAAGATCACATACTTAGTCTCTTTACAAAACTTAACATCAGAGAAATCGGTTATAACTTCTATTTCCTTGCTCGGATCTGCTTCACATTCACGTTCGTACCGCCCCCGCTAAGCCCAGAGTCAAGGTCACAAGCCCACACTTGGAAAATTTTACATATTTAGGGGTACCTGGGCCCACGCGGGGGGTATTCCGTAAGCCTCTCTTACTGACCAATCTAGTTTTTGATGAGTTTCTTGGTCATTTATCTCAGGTGATAATGTCTGATTCCTATGGTGTCTGGTTTAGAGAGGTTTCATTGTATTGTGATTTAATCCTTCACATTCGGTCAATATCACATTCTGTCAATAGTTATCACATTCCATCAACATTGTAAATATTTATCACATTCCGCCAATAGTTATCACATTCCATCAACATTGTATATATTTATCACATTCCATCAATAGTTATCACATTACATCAACATTGTAAATATTTATCACATTCCGTCAATAGTTATCACATTCCATCAACATTGTATATATTTATCACATTCCGTCAATAGTTATCACATTCCATCAACATTGTAAATATTTATCACATTCCGACCAATAGTTATCACATTACATCAACATTGTATATATTTATCACATTCCGTCAATAGTTATCACATTCCATCAACATTGTAAATATTTATCACATTCCGCCAATAGTTATCACATTACATCAACATTGTAAATATTTATCACATTCCGTCAATAGTTATCACATTACATCAACATTGTATATATTTATCACATTCCGTCAATAGTTATCACATTACATCAACATTGTAAATATTTATCACATTCCGTCAATAGTTATCACATTCCATCAACATATATTTATCACATTCCGTCAATAGTTATCACATTCCATCAACATTGTATATATTTATCACATTCCGTCAATAGTTATCACATTACATCAACATTGTAAATATTTATCACATTCCGTCAATAGTTATCACATTACATCAACATTGTAAATATTTATCACATTCAGTTATCACATTCCATCAACATTGTATATATTTATCACATTCTGTCAATAGTTATCACATTACATCAACATTGTAAATATTTATCACATTCAGTTATCACATTACATCAACATTGTATATATTTATCACATTCCGTCAATAGTTATCACATTCCATCAACATTGTAAATATTTATCACATTCCGTCAATAGTTATCACATTACATCAACCTTGTAAATATTTATCACATTCAGTTATCACATTCCATCAACATTGTATATATTTATCACATTCCGTCAATAGTTATCACATTCCATCAACATTGTAAATATTTATCACATTCCGTCAATAGTTATCAGTTTACATCAACCTTGTAAATATTTATCACATTCAGTTATCACATTCCATCAACATTGTATATATTTATCACATTCCGTCAATAGTTATCACATTCCATCAACATTGTAAATATTTATCACATTCCATCAACATTGTAAATATGTATCACATTCCGTCAATAGTTATCACATTCCATCAACATTGTATATATTTATCACATTCCGTCAATAGTTATCACATTCCATCAACATTGTAAATACTTATCACATTCCGTCAATAGTTATCACATTCCATCAACCTTGTAAATATTTATCACATTCAGTTATCACATTCCATCAGCATTGTATATATTTATCACATTCCGTCAATAGTTATCAGTTTCCATCAACATTGTAAATATTTATCACATTCCGGCAATAGTTATCATATTCCGTCAATATTGTATATATTTATCACATTCCGTCAATATGGAATGGCTCTTTCTCTGTTCTACGAGCTAGCAATAACATAGTGTGAGGCATGCAACTCCAGTGGTCTTCAAACATTTGTATCATAGGAACATATTAAATTGAGACACAGTGTTTATCAACATTACAATCCTACATTAAGTCAGTATAATTCATCACCCTGTATTGACCATGGGGCTGTTTCACTAAGCTTCGTACGACTAAAATGTTCGTAAGTTCAAAATTATGATAGTCTGTAAATTTCACATTAACAATGTTTTCTTGTAAACAATTATTGGATTTACATTTATTGAGCATAGGCTGCATTTGCAGCCTATGCTCAATACATGTAAATCCATCAATTGAAATTTACAGACGATCCTAAACTTGCACTTTCGAACATTTTTGTCGTAGGAAGTATAGTGAAACGGGCCCCATGTGTTTGATGGGCCATTCAGGGATGGGTTGTGGCCTAGGGCTTAGAACACCCGACTTCCAATCCAGAGGTTGTGGGTTCAAACCTCGCATAGGCATAAAAAAAATACTTTCATAGTATTTTCATCCCACTGGTCTGTCGGATGAGACTTTAAACTGTGGTCCTGTCTCTATATGTCCTTAGCTGTTGCTGGGATGTTAAACCCTTTCACTTTCACTTGGCCATTCGTTTCATCACCCAGTGTCTTTCTTTATCAATAGGCGACCCTGGATAGCATTAGCCAAGACCTGTACAACTCGCACGAAGATCAGAAGGCCAATGACCCCGCTCTGAAAAAGGTATGTGTGTATGTAATATATATACTACAGGACCCGGTTGTACGAACGTTTCATTAGTTAATGTATCATTAGCCTAATGACACATTAACTTTCCATTAGTTAATGAGTCATTGAAAACTGGTTGTACGAAACGTCATTAAGTCCTCATTAACTAATGATGTTTTAATGGCATAGTAACTAATGACGTGATGTTATTAACCTGTAAACAGACAAGTAAACCAGTCAAATTCCAGTTTTCTGGTTCCGGTTTCTGTAAAATGACAATATGACGGGCGCACATTTTTCTGCTGCAACCGAACGATTCAACAGAAACTTACACAGGCATGATGCCTTTAACTATATTGTAGCAACGTCATGTCTACGTCATGTAAGTAGGATAATACTTAATAAGTTTGGCTCCAACCCTATTGTTCTGCCTGTAACTTAGGGCGACTATCTCAGCATTACAGACAGAAAATTCGGGTTTGTTTTGCTCATACATGTGTCGAAAGCATGTCGCGTTTTCGCGATCTCAACCTATGCGAGAAATGCAGTGGGCCCACTATCGTCAGAACAAGCTGTGACCGAGAGTCATCCGCCGCACATACAGTGTGGATACATAAATAATACTCCCGTTTTTAAACGAGCGCATAAAACATATGCCGCCGTACACGCCCCCCCCCCCCCCCCCCACCCACCCACACACCCGCCACAACTAGCACACTTGCGGCCTATCATTTTCGGTCTAGGTGCACACCTGATGGGTGTTTACAATCATCTGTCGGTAATCCAGTTTCTCGTGCAAAGTGTGACTATAATTCGGTGAGGGGAACAAACGTATGTAAACCACACTATGTAGTCGCTCACGTCATCGCATCGCCAATAAATTGATATTTACCATTAGCTTGACATAGTGCATTTTCACAATTATGTGTTTGATCTCTTGATAAAGCAAGATTTGGCAGCACATGAGAAGAATCGTCTCCAAAGACGATTCTCCTATTTTGTCAAAATATGGTTTTGTAAACATCGCCTTATGCATCAAACATATACTTTCATAGTATATTCATCCCACTGGTCTGTTGGATGAGTCTGTTTGTTCCCGTCTCTATATGACCTTAGCTGTAGCTGTTGCTGGGATGTTAAAGCCATTCACTTTTTTTCATCGTTTATGCGCGTAGAAACGATAATTAAGAACCTTAAAGTTATTTTCCACACCGTGAATTTATTTCTCTAAATATTCGTTTCTTGGTATGTCGACGTGATAGACGAAAACGTTAATTTACATAAAATAAATCAATAACCATCGATTGCAAAACGTGATTATAATACCGTATTATACACATTTTTTACACAGTGACTTCAAGTGTTTTTCGTCCTGGAGCCGTAGACGAGAAGAAACGGAATTCTACACTGCGTATGCGAAGAAACGAAAATTCTTCTTCATCTAAATTGCTCAAGCAAGCCCAGGCCCTAAATGATACTCTTTGTGTTGATGGGCCGTTAAGCACCATTCAATTCAATTTAATTCCGCGAGTTCGTCTGTTCCGCCAGCCGTAGTTTTTGCCAAAGTGTGCTTAAGCCTCGTATATTATTGAAAATATCATATGATGTTTCAATTTTAATTGACCGTACGTACAATATAATATGTTGCCACAAGTGATTTAATTACGCATACAGCATGTTTTAGAATATGCCAGAATGCACTATTTGCTATGTAGTCGCTCGCAAGTCGCTCTCGTCATCGCATCGCATATAAATTGATAATTATGGATTGATTAGCGTTTTATTTTTAACATTTGTTTGATTTCTTAATGAAGCAAGATTTGGCAGCACATGAGAATCACTAAGACGATTCTCATATTTTGTCAAAATATGTGTTTTGTAAAGAACTACCACAATATATTGATTTATTTTTTCACATGTGTTCGATTTCTAAATATAACATGTTTGGCATCACATGATAATCGTCGACTAAGACAACACCATTACATTTTTTCGACAGCAGTATCACCAAAAACCAGCGATGTGACATGGAATGAAATGTCAGAGCCTAAACCATATTCACTGGGAAACAAAAGACACATTCAGGAATAGCCGATTTACATCCAGACTCACCGACCTGTCGAATTGCGGCTCCATGTTGTTTATGGCGGGTGGGGTGGGGCGAACATACAAGCACCCGACGCAACGTGTTTGTGTGCTAGTACTGGGATGCATTTGATGTGATTAAAAACAATCAGCGTCACGGTTGCCCACATAGATTAGAAACACGAATATTTCTGTTTCTAATGTCGGGAAATACGATCAATTACATACCGTGAACATCTTGTTGGACATAAATGTCAATTTATCAAATAGGCCGTAATTTAAGTTTGATTATAAAAATTACCCCCCCCCCCCCCCTTCACACATGCAGCATGCAGCATTGATGGTAAAATGGCATCGGTATTTCAAAGCTAATCCCTAGACAGACATTGTGGGCAAATATTATTGAAATTGGTGAAGGAGTTAAGGCATTATTGAGAACAGATTAAACACTTTAGCGCAGTTGCCTTACAAACAAGGTGAACATAAGTCCCCCAGTGACCTTGACCTTGGGTGTTTGGGCATGGATCGTGGCGAAACAAAGCCGCATCTCTAGATAGACACTGTGGGCAAATATTATTGAAATTGGTGAAGCAGTTAATGAGTTATTGAGAAAACATGCAAAACGTAAACACATTTTAAACAAGGTGAACATAAGGTCACCAGCGACCTTGTCATTTGGGTGTTAGGGCGAGGGTCGTATGCGAAACAAAGCACCATCCCTAGACAGACATTGTGCCCAAATATTATTGAAATTGGTAAAGATGTTATTGAAAAGAACATGATCGGAAGGACGCACGTACGCACACATGTACAGACGGACAGGGTCAAACATATCCCACCAATAAATTGGTGCAGTGGGGCATAACCTCGAGTGGTACCAGACGAGTCGCATACAAATCAAACTTAAATGTTGAATTGAATTTTATTTCCATACAACAAGCTATGTCGCGTACATACAATAATGCACACTCATGCATTCTAATTTTATTTTTGGCTCAACGTTTTCTCCGCCCAGGGTGTGGTTGGTAGGCGGGTATATCAGAGAAATTAGACAGGTAAAAAATCATGGTGGCAGGAATTAGAGACCTAAAACAGGGGGTGTGGATATTAGATAACCACAGCATGCCGCTGTACCATAGTGTATGGGAAAACGTACTCCAATGATATCACCATGGGCATGGGAAATGAAGCAGAAAAACATAGATTTAGTAAAGTAATCATATTACAACAAAGTTTATTCTTAGAGAAAAACATATTTATTGTATTGCTTTTGCTGTAATATAGATCATATGTGTTTATTTGTAAGACATCATGCATTAATCGAATCGGGCAGTCTTTTCTAATCCAGTCGGCATCGAAATTACCAATCACCCCACTTGTTGTTAGGTCGAACACGGTGTAAGGTGTCACTAGCCTATTATTAGATCGGTATGCTGACGAAGTGACGTCACTGTGTAAGTTCGCTGCAGCTGTGTTGTTTAAACTTGAAGGCCAACACTGTCAGTGACAGCATGTACAGCAGTTTGCGTGTGTTACACGGCATTTTAATTCTCAAAGTCTGAATAAGGCCCTTCAGAGTTGCAGAATGAGACGGACAAATTACAGGGATTGTTGGATTGTTTACGCAATACATATGTAAGTAGCATTTTATGAAGGAAATCTAGAGTAATTTGAAACATCATCTTCACCGTTTCATCCGTCTTTTCTGTTGTTTTTTAACGAATCAACAGCAATGGCCGCCATCTTGGATAATTCACGAAGGCTTAATGACGGGAGCACGCGCCCTAATGATGGTCTAGTACCTACATTAACTAATGATAAGTTAATGACGACTTAATGATAACTTAGTGTTCGTACAACTGAATTTAATGACAAATTAGTTAAGGAGTCGCTAATGAAAAGTTAATGAGTCATTAGTGCTTCGTACAACCGGGTCCTGAGCTCCAGATAAGGTGTGTATTGGCGTATTTTATGCACTTACTTTAGCAGACAACGCATTGATTATCAAAATTGGAAGAACAAAATAGTCACAGCAATGTGAAAATACGCATTGATTTTGAAATCAAGTAGTGGAAATGCTGTAATACAGTTGAAAATGTACTTAAAAAATTACTTACTTGAGCTGCAAAAAGCAAACAACGTTTGCAAACAACGTTTGCTTTTTGCAGCTCAAGTAAGTAATTTTTAGCTCACCTGAGCGAAGCTCATGTGAGCTATTGTTACCGCAATGTGTCCGTCGTCGTCCGTCGTCGTCGTCTGTGAACATTTTCAAACGTCTTCTCCTCGGTAACCATTGGGCCTATAGTCACCAAACTTCATGGTCATGGTCCTTAGGTAAGGGGATTACAAAATTGTTAAAATGACGTCATTACATAATCCAAGATGGCCGTCGTCTAACAATAGCACAAATTCTTCAAAAATCTTCTTCTCAAGAACCGCCAACCGTATTTCGACATAACTTGGTAGGAATGATCGATGTACAATGCTCTTTCAAAGTTGTTAAAATGGTGACCCCAGGGTCAAAAATGGGTGTGGCCCGTGGTGTCAAATTGGGGTCAAATTTTATTTTTCACTGAATATGGTCATATCATATATCAAATCGAAGGTATCAACGAGGCAATCACTCTGGTGCATTTTTTGTCGAAATCAGATGGTTATGTCATCCAAGATGGCCGCCGAAAGGTCAAAAGGTCGTTCTTTTATTAGAGATTTCAAAATTCTTCTTCACACAAACTACTTGGCCCATGGTGGCCAAACTTCACATTTATGGTCCATGGGTGAAGCCTTTTCAGATTTGTTAAAATGGAGGTCGTTGCTAATCCAAGATGACCGCCGTCTAAAAATAGCACAAATTCTTAAAAAATCTTCTTCTCATGAACCGCCAGCCGGATTTCGATGTACCTTGGTAGGAATGATCGATGTATAATGCTCTTTCAAAGTTGTTAAAATGGTGACCCCGTGGTAAAAAATGGGCGTGGCCCATGGGATCAAATTGGGGTCAAATTTTATTTTCGACCGAATATGGTCATGTCTATATCAAATCGAAGGTATCAAAGAGGCGATCACTCTGGTACATTTTTTTGTCGGAATTGGATGGTCATGTCATCCAAGATGGCCGCTGAAAGGTCAAAAGGTTGTTCTTTTATTAGAGATTTCAAAATTCTTCTTCACACGAACCGCTTGGCCCATGGTGGCCAAACTTCACAGTTATGGTCCATGGGTGAAGCCTTTTCAGATTTGGTATAACGGAGGTCGTCGCTAATCCAAGATGGCCACCGTCTAAAAATAGCACAAATTCTTAAAAAATATTTTTCTCATGAACCGTCAACCAGATTTCGACGAAACTTGGTAGGAATGATCGACGTAGAATGCTCTTTCAAACGTGTTAAAATGGTGACCCCGGGGTCAAAAATGGGCGTGGCCCGTGGGGTCAAATTTTATTTTTGACCAAATATGGTCATGTCATATATCAAATTGAAGGTATCGATGAGGCGATGGCTCTGGTGCAATATTTCGGAATTGGATGATTATGTCATCCATGATGGCCTCCAAAAGGTCCATTTATTTGAGATTTTGAACGTCTTTTTCTCAGGAACCACATGGCCGATGCTGGCCAAACTTCATAGCAAGTTAAGATCCTTGGGTGAAGCATTTTCAGATTTGGTAAAATGAGAGTCATCGCTTAATCCAAGATGACCGCCATCTAAAAATAGCACCATTTTTTTAAAACACATGAACTCAATGTCACATTCTCCTCTGCTGTTCATGGAGTCAGGTGAGCGAATTAGGGCCATCATGGCCCTCTTGTTTAAATTTGTTTTATTATTTTTACCATTTGTTCAATATTTGTTTAAATTTGTTTTATTATTTTTGCCATTTGTTCAATATTTATTAAGGAATAAAATCAATAATACATTTGGTAAAAGTAGAATATATTGAATTTGAAATCTGGGGGTATAATAATCTTTAGATACAAAACTTATCTGGCGCTCTGTGTGTGTTATGTAATATATATACAGTGGAACGAACCCCTCTCAACAGAAAACTCGGGAAAATATTGATGTTTACCTTAGATCTGTTTCGCTGTTATGTATCTCTGATTACAATGACTTTTCTTGATTGCAAAACACTAGAATGTGTCATGACGTGGTCACATGTCTGATTTACAGTGGAACCTCTCTTGGAGAGATTTCACTGTACTATGTAATCTATTTAACCGGTGTCGATGCTATCTGTGATGTGTTGCTGAGAATGGACCTGTGTATATCTATCATTTGAGAGACGCCATGTGATTCTGTACCTAAGAGCATGTGAAATGTTTCATGAAAAAGATTTACAAAAAGTGATAGTTTCTGTAAATGATGTCGAAATGATGACGGAATGTTATAGAAATTCCGCATTTGCTATGAACATTTCGTCAACTTTTGTTCTTAGGTACAAAATCACATGGAATGTCTCCTTTGTGTTTGAATTTATCAAACTAATTAACTCTTTGCATGCTAGCGGTGAACATATCCGCCAAACCAATTAGGAGTATATGTTTTATTTCTCTCTGTAAATATGTCTTGAAATTTCATTAGAATTGAGTCCTCAGGACTCAATTCTAATGAAATTCCAAGAGATATTCATGATATTTACGGGGAGAAATACAAGAAAATATTGTAAGCCCAGTAACCAGTGGTGATAAACTGCTGTGACAGGGCTGGGATGAGCTCTATCTCCGATCAGGTGATCTCAGTGTCCTGGGTTTCCGCAGTTCGAAATGAAATTGTCGTCTCCCATTCTGAGATCACGTGACTTGAGAAACTGTCCACTACAGCCATGTTACTACCTTTTATAAGTTGTCCGATATGTCGATACCGAGATAATTCATTGGGTAATCCAATTCTGATAAATTCCAGTTTCCACTTACCGTTGCATTATTGCATCCAAGTGAAATTCCATGTCGACCCTCAAGTTTGGGAACCGCGAAGTTACAGATGCGACTGACCCTATTTTCCATGCGACTACCATGATCTACACACTGTTCGATACCTTTCTTGGTATTAATTTATTCCACTGTTCACTGGGGTTCACATTATAGTTTGACCGCATAGAGTCACTTCCTTGTTTAGTTTACATTCCATGTTTTATGTCATTTGTGTTTATAAACTTTTCCAAGATGGCAGACGCGCAGCCGCACATGAGATTTCAGCCAATCAGATCGGTTAGTCGCAAATGCGACCGACAGTCTGATTGGTGATCGCATCTGTGCGACTGGCCGCATCTTGCGCAGAATGTTATAAATACAAGTGCAATTGGCAGTCAAGCCAAGCGATTCCACCGCTCTCCTAATGTAGAACCATTACTCGACAGAACCAAAACTCGACATCTCCAACTATTTCCTAACTAATTACGTCTTGTAGACATAAGAGATATACATCATAACTACCGGTATCTACAATTATACTCACCACTGCCGTGAACGTAGTACATTACGAGTTTGAGACGAAGTACCTTTCGTCTACTGCTACGACACCGTTGCTACGCCATCACCAATGTAAACATACTTTTACTGCTGTTTCGAACTGTCAAGGAATCGCTTCCCGTCACACTGCTACTCCATATAATAACCATCGTTTATTGTTGCACTAATACCTACTCTACTATAACGTTTCTTAGAGTGCATTTAATCGGAATCCTGACGTATTGATACTTTGTTAAGTAAAGCCTAACTAGAGGCTAGAAGGTGCACTCCGTATAACACTGGTACCTGACGAACTAGTAAAGTTATTAAACATGACTTGTTGAGTGTTAGAACTGTTGTTATTTGTTATTTACTGTAACCTACCTGCACTGCAACCAGAGTGTTGGTGGCCTTACAATATGATGAATTTTTGTCTACTAGTTTTGAACTATTTATAGCCCACAAGTTTCCCAGCATGCAAAGAGTTAATTATCCTTTTGCTACCTTTTGGTGTTTTGGATGAGATTTGAATCCGAGGCCCCTTCTGTCTGTACCTGTTGCTGGGATGTTAAACCCTGTCCTTTCACCATTTTTATGCCCACCACGATAGTGGAGGGGGCATTTATTATGCCCACCACGATAGTGGAGGGGGCATTTAGTGTTACCCTTGTCCATCCGTCCCGTCCGTCACCAACCTTGTAACTCGTGAAACTTATAATCTGTACTAGCTACAGCCCTGAAAACCTGGTATGTAGCTTCCTTATGATGAGTAGATGCGAATTGTTTATTCAATTTTTTATTTGACCCCCGGGTAATGGATTATCTCCCCCTTTTCGATTTAGAATTTGGCAATTTTTGCTTTATAACTCGTAAAACTTTTAAACCGTATCAGCTACAGACCTGAAACTTGGTATGTAGCTTCCTCATGATGAGTAGATGCGCGAAGTTTATTTTGATTCGACCCTCGGGTAATGGATTATCTCCCCCTTTTCGATTTAAAATTGGGCAATTCTGCCGTGTAACTCGGAAAACTTTTAATCCGTAATAGCTACAAATACCATATGCTTATCCATGCGATAACTCGAAGTACTACTTGATTGATCTTAAAACCATTTCACTATGCTTGTTTACAGCTCCTGTGCCCAAGGTCAAGGTCAAATGACTTAGAAGTTTGCTTTAAATTTTTGTCAAAATTTGCTTTTCATACCTACTACTATCTCTGTAACTGTAAGTCAGATTTGCTTGAAACTTTGTATGCTTATTGGTCATCATCCATATATTCATTCTGTGTCCCATTTATGCGGCCCCTTTGCCAGGGTCATGGTCAAATGACTTAGAAGTTTGTGTTACCTTATATCTCCACAATCGTTACTCCAATTTACTTCAAATTCCAATACTCGCTTTTCATTAGAGGTGGGTATCGCCGGAAAAAACGTATCGCGATACATATCGTGATAGTCGGGACGTATCACGATACGTATCACGATAGTATCGCAGATTTCTCTGATAACCAGTTACACTGCTTTTGTACTGTGCAGCCAAAGTTGTGTACCATACATAGTTGTGTGGTGTTTAACACTGTTTATAATTAGTTGTATGCATGTTCTACTCATTTTTCTTTAATACAAAATAGATCAATTAGTTATATTGCATAATTAATTGGCCTCCAGACGGTTTTCAAATAATAAAAAAAATGCCCGTGGACAGAAAGAGGTGGGGCTGTGGTGAGGGGGTGGAGGGCGCTTGGGTAGGGAGGATTGAAAGTCTAGTGTCTCAAAAAAAGATCGCTAAATACACAATACTCAATAATAATGATGTAGCTCAATTTGATTGATAATAACATCGTGATTTGGAGTTGAATTTATTTTATTATTATTATTATTTTTATTAATTGTTGAACATATATTCAAAATGAATCTACAAGGACCCACAAACACACAGAGGCATCATTAAACA
Source organism: Conchocele bisecta (assembly GCA_029237695.1). NCBI lineage: Eukaryota > Metazoa > Mollusca > Bivalvia > Lucinida > Thyasiridae > Conchocele > Conchocele bisecta. The sequence goes on along the minus strand of CM055271.1, from coordinate 1,902,203 downwards.
ACAATTATACACTTTAATTTTACACCAAAAACGGCCAGTTCTACTGTAACGCTGCCTTTTTCGATGTGGAAGTGAAAAAAAATGGTCGCGAAAACCCATGACACGGCTCGTGTTGCGAACTTTCGGTTTGATATGAGGTTAATAAAAAAAATGCCATCAACTGCGCACAAGCCAAACAGTTCAATAAAGTGTTTGTTGTGCACATTAATGATTGTTAAAGAAACTGTCGATGTCCTAGGATGTCGAATCCAGAGGTTCCTATAAAAATCACTTCAAATATTTACCTCTTTCTAGCACCAAAAACACGATCATTGAAAATGTGTTAGTAATTACAATGTAGCTATCGTCAACTATCGATAGTTGGCAGTGTATCGCGATACATGTATCGTGAAGATATGTACCTCGATATATCGATGCATCGATACTATCGGTCCACCTCTACTTTTCATCATCTATTTTTTCATTCTATAGCCTGCCCATGTGGTTCACATGCCCAAGGTCAAGGTCAAATGACTTTGAAATTTGTGTTAAAGTTTTTACATACCTTATATCTCCACAACACTTGCTCTGATTTACAAATAATTCTTTATTATCATCCATATTTTCATTCTTTAGCCCACCCATGCGGCCCACATGCCCAAGAACAAGGTCAACTGACTTTAAAATTTGCGTTAAAGCTTTTACATACCAATTATCTCCACGACCCTTAATTCAAACTTCAAATAAATACACGCTGAGATCATCAAATGCCTCGGCGGGCTTGACATATTGTAACTATTCAGTTCTGATTTTAGGATTGCCACCCCCCACCCATCTTTACAGGTAATATATGGGATTTATTACTAAACCCATTAACCGGGCCTTAAATGACCATAGCTGTTGATAGGCCGTTAAACTCCAACAAACAAACAAACTGTCCTGTTGTAGATGATGACGGAGCGCGCCAATTTACCGGTATGGCGGTCGGCAGACAAGATTCTCCACGCGATCGCCAACAACCCTGTCGTGTTGATCCGCGGAGAAACCGGGTGTGGCAAGACAACCCAGGTCCCGCAGTTTGTACTGGATCAGATGGTCGAGATGGGGAAAGGCGCCGAGTGTAACATCATTGTCACACAGGTATGGCCGTATTTTCTTTCTGAAAATTATTATTTTTATTCTTATTTCACCTCGAAAGTATATGTTGTCACCACTCATTTGAACCATCTCAGCGAGACGGTTCAAATGAGTGGTGACAAGATGCACTTTCATTGAAGAATAAAGAAAATAGAAAAATGATGTTTCTAAATGTTCATACGTCTAGAAGATTATTCTGTGTTCTCCACTACTAGAAATTATCAGGTGGTCGCATTTGGAAAATATCTGCGAAATCACTGGACTGAAATTTCTAATTCATGTATTAATAATTCATAGTGCATTCAGAAATAATGGATGGGGAAAGGGCTGAATGTAACATCATTGTGACACAGGTGCAGGCATATAGGCCAGTCTTATAAATAAGCTACCAATCTTGGAAAATCATAGTTTTCCATACATGCATAGATTCTCCTACATAGACGGTTCAAATGAGTGGTGACAACATAGGCTTTTCTTGAAGATTAAAGAAAATGGATAAAAAGTTTTCAAAATCTTCTCATCCGCAGCCTCGTAGGATCAGTGCAGTGTCCATTGCGGAGCGAGTGGCTGTCGAACGTGCAGAACAGCTCGGAACGAGTTGCGGCTACAGTGTGAGGTTCGACACGGTGATGCCGCGGCCGTTTGGGGCCATCATGTACTGTACGGTGGGCACGTTACTGAGGCGATTGGAGAACGGGCTTCGCGGGCTCTCCCACGTCATTGTGGATGAGATTCACGAGCGGGATCTCAACGTGAGTATTGGATGAGTTAATGGACTGTTAAATCCTTAACATTTAATAGTGCGTTAAGCTAACAGAGGTTTTGAGCAACCAGACCCAGTTAACCCTTACACCGCTATCTTAATTTTTTGTCGTCTGCTGTTTATTTTCAATTTTCCATTTGTGTCATCAAAAACATGCTTTGACAGCACTTTAGAATCATTTCCATTGGAAATGATTCTAAAGTGCTGTCGGAGCATGTTGTAAATTATTCTAAAGTGCTGTCAAAGCATGTTTTTGATGATAAAAATGGAAAATAGAAAATAAACAGCAGACGACAAACAAATTAAGATAGCGGTGTAAAGGTTAAGCTATTTTTTTTTTTATTCTGTTTCGTCACTTTATCGGCTTAAGTGAGCCTTTAAACACTGAACCCTTAGACCGCTATCTTATTTTTTCTTATTCATCAAAAACATGCTTTGACAGCACTTTAGAATAATTTACAACATGCTTTGACAGCACTTCAGAATCATTTCCATTGGCTAATATTACTACACTTGTTGACATAGCTTAGCCTTGTTTCTTATGAAACTCATGTGTGGCTGTGACTGGAGAAATGGGGCTTATGGGATGTGACCAGTGTAGCTCCTGATTAAATAGCGCACTCCTGTAGCCTGATAATGATCTATATTGCTTGTTAGAAGCATGACGGGTGTTTCATTGATGGAATGGCAAACAGTGCAGATCCTGATCCTGATTCTGCGAATGCACAGGCTGATCTGGATCTACACTGGTCGCAAAACCCATAAGCCCCATTTCTCCAGTCACAGCTACATTTAATGAATATCATATTTAATCATAAACCAGGTAAGACCATTCATGTATCTTCAATAATCTGTGGGTGGCGGTGGAGCATGTGATGGGTCATTTAGCAATCAGGATTCATCCTTACCGGACTCCCGACCGGATACCTGGGCCCCGTTTCACTAAACTTTGTACGACTAAAATGTTTGTCTGTGAATTTCACATTAGCAATGTTTTCGTGTAAACAATTATTGGATTTACAGTTATTGAGCACAGGCTGCATATACAGACGATCCTAAATGTGCACTTACGAACATTTTAGTCGTACAAAGTTTAGTGAAACGGGTCCCTGGTTTGGCCCTCAGATACGTCTTTGGCATTCTTGTATGTGAGAGTTGAATTTGGTTATACCCCTTATATGAGTAATATGATTATTTGTAATACTTTTAGAGGAAGTGGCTTTGGTGTGGTATGGACCTGGCACCAAGTCAGGTTATTCTTATTTTAGGGCTGAATATATATTTTTTCCGATGTAAATATTGTTCTGATGTTGGGATTTCCCCCCTTACGCAGAGGTTGAATACGGGATCGAACCCGTTGGTCTGGCCTTAAATGACCTTAGCTGTTCATAGGCCGTTAAACACGAACAAACAAACAAAACTTCAATAATCTATATTCTACAATTTCAGACTGATTTCCTAATCGTGTTGCTGCGAGACATGCGGCGTGCGTTCCCGGATATCCGTGTTGTGTTGATGTCAGCCACCGTGGACACGACTCTATTCTCTGATTACTTTGACAATTGTCCAATAGTGGAGATTTACGGACGCACGCACGCGGTGCAAGGTATCTTCCAGGCTCCATCATTATATGAGACGCTCCATGTGATTTCGTACCTTCGGGCATCTGCGTAATTTCATGAAATATGTATTACAAAATTTACAATATTTTCCGTAAATGGCATCAAAAGTTGACAAAATTTTCAGAGTACATGCGGAATTAAAATAATGTAAATTTTGTAAACGTAATTAATGAAATTACGCAGATGTCCGAAGGTACAAAATCACATGGCGTGGCTCATATGTTGCTGTGACTGAATTGAGGCTTACAGGTTTTGCAACCAGTGTAGATCCAGATCAGTCTGTGCATCCGCACAGTCTGATCAGGATCTGCACTGTTCGCCATTCCAACAACGAAACACCCCTCATGCTTCTTCTAACAAGCAATATAAATCATTACCAGGCTACAGGAGTGCACTATTTGATTAGCAGGTTCACTGGTCGCAAATCACATATTAAGCCCAATTTCTCCATATTTATTTCTCTGAGATGTTTGTAAATCCAATAAGGAATAACCAGTGTGTAGCACAAGTATCGTGATTTAAAATCATTCATGTGTAGGATTTGAACATATTAATTACACACATTTAATGGCATATAGAAATTGATGATTTTGATGATAGCATATGAATATATTGTCTACTATCTAGAAGTCTCTATCCAGATATAAAATTTTGACATTTATATGGAGAAATAAGCAAAATCGGACGTTTCAATAAAAAGTATGTTCTCCATAGACATCAGTGGGTTAACCTTTTCAACACCACAGCCCTGTGTAGTGGTATTGGCAAACAGTGTAGATCCAGATCAAGACGAGCCGTTTCATCAGGATCTGCACTGAAAGGGTTAAGAAAACAAAATCACTTTTTTATGTCTCAGTGGGTTAACCTTTTCACCCCTATTAAGTAACTGGGATGGATTTTTATATTTTAATTCCCGGACCAATACAATTGTCACAAAATGATTTTCCGACTGGTCCATTTATGAAAAGGGGGTGTTTTTTGTTTTTGTTCTCATAAATATAAAAATTACTTACAAAAAGTGCAGATCCTGATGAGACGGCTCGTGACGAGCCGGCTCATCTGGATCTCCACTGTTTGCCAATACCGCTATTCAGGTCTGTGGTGTTGAAAGGGTTAAGAAAACAGAATCACTTTTTATGTCTTTCCCCAGAGTATTACCTGGAAGACTGTGTCCAGATGTTGAACTTCATACCGCCGCCCAACGACAAGAAGAAACGTCGTGACAAGGAGGACGACGATGATGCTGGCGGGGAACAAGAGGTATGGGATACGTGTGAATGGAGAAATGGCGCTGAGCCTCGCTTCTTGATATCGCAGAGATGGGTTGTGGCCTAGGGGTTAGAACACCTGATTTCCTATCCAAACCTCGCCTTGGGCATTGAAAAATACTTTCACATTATTGTCTCGCCTGCGAAGCAGAAAGCGAGACATAGGTTTTGCTTTTCCTGCGGCGGCGTCGTCGTCATTCAATGTTAAGTTTTCGTGTTACGGTCATTACTTCAACACCTTATCAGCTACATTCATCAAACTTTATACATACCTTTACTATGATATGTAGATGAATATAGGACTATTAAAAAAAATTCCGGGCTCCAGGTTCAAGGTCAAACTCTATTTCTTTCTATGCTACAAACTGAACATTAATGCATGAAGACCCGTTTTCTCGTGTGCTCTGTACACCTTACCTGTAGAGAGAACAATAGCCTTCTCCAGTTGAACACTTGTGCATGTGCGGGCATGTGCAAATGTCCAGACTGACCACTAATTGTCCAGGTAAATTATTACAGGTAATTTATACAGGTAAATTATTGTATCTAATTATTGTATCTAATTATTGATACTATGGATTTGACAGCGGGCTGCGTCCGCGTCCGCGTCCGCGTCTGCCGCAGACACTTCTTGTCCGGAGCATAACTCGAACACCCTTTGGAATATTTTCATGAAACTTCACACATGCATAGACCACGACCCGAAGGTGTGTCGCGCACAAGAATGACAACTCTTGCATAGCTAATTTTTTAGTTATCTCCCTTTTTTGTTTCGCGCACTGATTGACCATAACTCGACCACCCTTTGGAATATTTTTATGAAACTTCACACATTCAATTAGACCACGAACCGAAGGTGTGTCGTGCACAAGAATGACAACTCTTGCATAGCTAATTTTTTAGTTATCTCCCTTTTTTGTTTTTGCGCACTGATTTCCTGTCCGGAGCATAACTCGACCACCCTTTGGAATATTTTCATGAAACTTCACACATGCATAGACCACGACCCGGAGGTTTGTCGCGCACAAGAATGACAACTCTTGCGTAGCTAATTTTTGAGTTATCTCCCTTTTTTGTTTTGCGCACTCTACAAACTGGACAATAATGCATGAAGACCCGTTTTCTCGTGTGCTCTGTACACCTTTTCTCATGCGCTCTGTACACCTTACCTGTAGAGAGAACAATAGAGACTGGGAGAACCATGTCCAGTCTTGACCACTCTGACCACAGGTAATTTATACAGGTAAATTACTACATTGGATATTACATTTCCGTAAACTGTGTTGAAAATATTGTGGCATTATGTGGACCTGTGCAGATATATGTAGATAAATATAGGACTATTAAAAAAAAATTCTGGGCTCCAGTAGCAAGCATTATTATTTTTAATTTTTAAACTTTTTTTTTTCCATTTTTTTTTTTCATTTTTTTTTTCAAATTCTTTTTAAATTTTTGTCTAGTAGCATAAGGTCGTAAGTGCTATATACAGACTATTATCATATAATAAAACAATTATTGACTAGTGAGCCATAGAATATAATCTGATATTCCATGGCTCACTAGTCAATAATTGTATAATATGTTCGGGCCAGTGAAAATTGCTTTCGGGCCCAGGCTCGAGGTCAAGGTGGGACAAGGCGAGGCATTTGATTCCGCGAAATTCTTGTTTACTTATCTCCCTTTGTTGTTTCATGCTCTGATTTCGTATCCAGAGCATAACTCGAACACCCTTTGGAATATTTTTATGCCCCACCACGATAGTGGAGGGGGCATTTAGTGTTACCCTCGTCCGTCCGTCCTCCGTCCGTCCGTCCGTCCGTCCGTCCGTCCGTCCGTCCGTCCGTCCGTCCGGGCACACATTAGGGTACTTATGGGTAGGGGGCGTGGCCTAAGACAATGGGTTAGGGTTAGAACACAATGGAACTTATTCCGTACCCCGTAAGCCTATTGTGTCTTACGGGGTATTTCCTTTGATCTTTTATATAGCAAGTACCCCCTAAGGTCCGAAATGTAAGTTCGTCCGTCCGGGCACACATTAGGGTACTTATGTGGCTAGCCCCACAGGGTTATGGACTTGGTAAAGGATAGGGTTGGTTACAATTAGCCACCTAAAAAATCCTTTTATGTGGCTAAAAATCGTTTTATGTGGCTAATATTTAACATGTGATAAGCCACATAAGTATAGTACTGTAAGAACGTCCGTCAGAACGTCCGTCCGTCCGTCCGGGCACACATTACGGTACTTATGTGGCTAGCCCCACAGGGTTATGGACTTAGTAAAGGATAGGGTTGGTTACAATTAGCCACCTAAAAAATCCTTTTATGTGGCTAAAAATCGTTTTATGTGGCTAATATTTAACATGTGATAAGCCACATAAGTATCCATTTGTAAGAACGTCCGTCCGTCCGTCCGTTCGTCCATCCCGTCCGTCCGTCCGTCCGTCCATCCGGGCACACATTAGGGTACTTATGTGGCTAGCCCCACAGGGTTATGGACTTGGTAAAGGATAGGGTTGGTTACAATTAGCCACCTAAAAAATCCTTTTATGTGGCTAAAAATCCTTTTATGTAGCTAATATTTAACATGTGATAAGCCACATAAGTATAGTACTGTAAGAACGTCCGTCCGTCCATCCGTCCGTCCATCCGTCCGTCCGTCCGTCCGTCCGTCCGGGCACACATTAGGGTACTTATGTGGCTAGCCCCACAGGGTTATGGACTTGGTAAAGGATAGGGTTGGTTACAATTAGCCACCTAAAAAATCCTTTTATGTGGCTAAAAATCGTTTTATGTGGCTAATATTTAACATGTGATAAGCCACATAAGTATCCATTTGTAAGAACGTCCGTCCGTCCGTCCGTCCGTTCGTCCATCCCGTCTGTCCGTCCGTCCGTCCATCCGGGCACACATTAGGGTACTTATGTGGCTAGCCCCACAGGGTTATGGACTTGGTAAAGGATAGGGTTGGTTACAATTAGCCACCTAAAAAATCCTTTTATGTGGCTAAAAATCCTTTTATGTAGCTAATATTTAACATGTGATAAGCCACATAAGTATAGTACTGTAAGAACGTCCGTCCGTCCGTCCGTCCGTCCGTCCGTCCGTCCGGGCACACATTAGGGTACTTATGTGGCTAGCCCCACAGGGTTATGGACTTGGTAAAGGATAGGGTTGGTTACAATTAGCCACCTAAAAAATCCTTTTATGTGGCTAAAAATCGTTTTATGTGGCTAATATTTAACATGTGATAAGCCACATAAGTATAGTACTGTAAGAACGTCCGTCCGTCCGTTCGTCCGTCTGGGCACACATTAGGGTACTTATGTGGCTAGCCCCACAGTGTTATGGAATTAGTAAAGGATAGGGTTGGTTACAATTAGCCACCTAAAAAATCTTTTTATGTGGCTAAAAATCGTTTTATGTGGCTAATATTTAACATGTGATAAGCCCCATAAGTATCCATTTGTAAGAACGTCCGTCCGTCCGTCCGTACTCTTGTTGGGTATTTTTATACAGTATTAAAAACCCAACAAGTATTCATTCGTAGGAACGTGCGTCCCGTCCTCCTGTCCGTCCGTCCGTCCGTCCGTCCGTCACAAAACTTTAACACTCTGGTAAATGTCTCATAATTTCTTCATCCTTCGACCAATCTGCTTCATATTTCATAGACACATTGCTCTGATGGTTCACTACCGCCCTGTGCCCGCCAAGCCCAGGGTCAAGGTCACATACTTGGTGCTTCAAAAACATTAACGCTCGGGGTTAATATCTTATAATTTCTGTTTTCTTTCACGGATCAGCTTCATATTTCATATACACATTGCTCTAATGGACCTCTACCGCCCTGTGCCAAATCCACGTTCGTCCTGCCCCCGCCAAGCCCAGGGTCAAGGTCACATACTTAGTGCTTCAAAAACTTTAACGCTCGGGTAAATATCTTATAATTTCTGTTTTCTTTCATGGATCATCTTCATATTTCATATACGCATTGCTCTAATGGTCCTCTACCGCCCTGTACCAAATCCATGTTCGTCCTGCCCCCGCCAAGCCCAGGGTCAAGGTCACATACTTGGTGCTTCAAAAACTTTAACGCTCACGTAAATATCTTATAATTTCTGTTTTCTTTCACGGATCAGCTTCACATTTCATATATGCATTGCTCTAATGGCCCTCTACCGTCCTGTGCCAAATCCACGTTCGTCCTGCCCCCGCCAAGCCCAGGGTCAAGGTCACATACTTGGTGCTTCAAAAACTTTAACGCTCGGGTAAAAGAAAATTTTGACTTGGAATTTGGCCTCATTTATTATCAAAGCGATATGTGGGACATCCGTGTTCTATGAACACATTTTCTAGTTTATTAAACTTCACACATGCATAGAAGACGACCCAACGGTGGTAAAGTGGTTTTTTAGTGTCGCACGTAAGACTGACAACTTTTGCGTCGTTAATTTCTTAGTTATCTCCCTTTGTTGTTTCGTGCATTGATTTCGTGTCCGGAGCATAACTCGAACACCCTTTGGAATATTTTCATGAAACTTCACACATGCATAGACCACGACCCTAAAGGTGTGTCACGCAAGAATGACAACTCTTGCATCACTAATTTTTTAGTTATCTCCCTTTGTTTTTTCCGTCACTGATTTTGTCTCCGGAGCATAACTCGAACACCCTTTTTTCAAACTACTTGTGTATCTGGGGAGGGGGATACACATTGTCGACAAGCGTCCATTTCTAGTTATATTATATTTCCGTAAACTGTGTTGACAATATTGTGGCAATATGTGGACCTGTGCAGATATGATATGTAGATAAATATAGGACTATTAAAAAAAAAATCTGGGCTCCAGTAGCGAGCATTATTTTTTTAAACTTTTATTTTTATTTTTTTTTCCATTTTTTTTTACAAATTCTTTTTCAATTTTTGTCTAGTAGCATAAGGTCGTAAGTGCTATATACGGACTATTATCATATAATAAAAGAATTATTGACTAGTGAGCCATAGAATATAATCTGATATTCTATGGCTCACTAGTTAATAATTGTATAATATGTTCGGGCCAGTGAAAATTGCTTTCAGGCCCAGGATCGAGGTCAAGGCGGGACAAGGCGAGACATTTGATTCCGCGGAATTCTTGTTTTCCATACCACTGGTCTGTCGGACGAGACTTTCGCAACTGATATTTTTTAATTATTTTTACTAATTAAATGCGTCCCCTGAAAATATAATATTTTGGACATATTATAAAGTATGATCATTGCTTATCAAAAAATAAATACAGAGAATAAATAGTAATGTCCGTTTAACATTTTAAGGAAACACGGTTATCGCCCTTGTTATCAGTGTGGAAATTTACGTCTGATATAAAATGTATAATAATGCCAATCAATTAGTGGGGCAATAGTGAATGAATGTTTAATTTGCCAGAAAATGTCATATCTACAGAATATACAATACTATCTGTCTCCCTATATTATAACCTGGCATTTGTGCCTACTCGGTGGGCGTGTTCCTTTAACCCAATCTTTAATGACTAGCTGTTGCTGGGGCTCTTCCTTCCCTAAGTAACTGGAATGGAGATGTGTTAATTTTGCAACCAATTCAACCGTCACAAAATGGTCCATTTATGAAAAGGTTTTTTTGTTTGTTCTCAAAAAAATTGAAAATTACTTTCAAATAGTGCAGATTCTGATGTGTGATGGCTCGTCAGGAGCCCGCTCATCTGGGGCCCGTTTCACTAAACTTCTTACGACTAAAATGTTCGTAAGTGCAAAATTATGATAGTCTGTAAATTTCACATTAGCAATATTTTTTGCAAACAATTATTGGATTTACATTTATTGAGCATAGGCTGCACATGCAGCCTATGCTCAATAAATGTAAATCCATCAATTGAAATTTTCAGACGATCCTAAATTTGCACTTACGAACTTCTTAGTCGTACGAAGCTTAGTGAAACGGGCCCCAGGATCTGCACTGCATAAACCCCTATAGCGGGCTTTTGTGTTCAAAGGTTTGAACCGTTTCACCTGTATTCTGCGGTATTATATTTCAGGGCAACATGAATATTGTGATATCCAATGAGTACACAGAACAGACGAAGCGTGCCATGGCTATGCTGAATGAAAAAGAAACTTCCTTCGAACTGATTGAGGTACAATTTCTCTCCAACCCATTGTACTACTGCATGTTTCACAAAACCTACCCAAATTTTACTGCCCTACAACAATGCAAAAACAATATTTTTTTCGAATAATATTGAATTTTAAAGAATGAGCCTTCTTTTTATTTCGTGAAATTTGGTCAAATATTGATTTTATTACTAAAAATTGATTCATCTTAGGGAATTTAACATGGGGTAAAAAGTGGTAGTGGAGCTGTGGGAGGAGTCGAAAAATAAGCAAATTTGGAAAATGATTCCGAAATCTGGCTATGTAGCTTCAAAATGATCTAAATAAGAAAACAAAAGGTAAATTTGGAAAATCGGTCCTCTATTTCTGGAATTACAAAAATGTCTCCATGTTAAATCATCATAGACATCTTCACATTCAATCGTCCATACACAGCTGGGGCCCGTTTCACTAAACTTTGTATGACTAAAATGTTTGTAAGTGCAAAATTATGATAGTCTGTAAATGTTACATTAACAACATTTTCTTGTAAACAATTAATGGATTTACATTTATTGAGCATAGGCTGCATATGCAGCCTATGCTCAATAAATGTAAATCCATCAATTGAAATTTCCAGACGATCTTAAATTTGCACTGACGAACATTTTAGTCTTACGGAGTTTAGTGAAACGGGACAATCAATCAATCAATCAATCAAGCAATCAATCAATCAATCAATCAATCAATCAATCATCCATACACTGTAGGCCCTGGTGAAGTACATCAAGACTCTGGGTATAGAGGGAGCCATTCTCATCTTCCTACCCGGGTGGAACCTCATCTTTGCTCTCCACAAACATCTAGAGATGCACCCCGAGTTTGGTAAGTGTCATATTCCACATCAATTGTTGCTTGCCAAATCAAGTGAATTTGGTTACATCCCGTCAACACAGTGTGTATGTGCCGTGAAACACGGTGCCGTGAAACATTTTTGATATCCTGTCCATACGAACTAATCACTGCGTATAAATATGTGCGATTGTCATACTAGTCGATTCTCTGATTTTGAGGATGCGGCTGGGGTTATTTTTTGCATTTTAAGGCTATTTGTAGGTGTTGACGGGATAAATAGAATAGTAGGTTAGTGCTGTGAATGGGAAAAAATATCTGGCGCATCACAGAAACGGGATGGGCTCGGCACAGCCTCGCACATCCTGTTTCCTAAACCGTGCCAGATATTTTTTCCAATTCACAGCACTAACCTACTCAGGACTCCAGATAAGGAATTAGTAATTGAGTATTGTCACTCCATCATTTCTTAAAGGAGATATAACAAGATTCTGTTTTCGCGATACGCTTATGTATTCATCATTTATGTATCAAATAAAACAAATTTCACAGTAATCCGACCAGTATGTGCCGTTCTTTTACGGATTTCATATTCCGGACAACCAGTTTTTCCAGCCATCACTGCATGACTAACTTCCCCTTATTTTGCTTACCACAAGTTATTTCCTTTTGCGGTCACGTGGGTATATGACGTATCAGTAGAACTTCCGAAATGTATGCATAATACGATTATTACACGTAATATTTCAACAGAATACTTAGAACTCCAGTTTATTAGACCGCTGATATAAATATATGGGACTGTACTGTACTATAAAAATATAAGAATGACCTAGTTACAAACTACATTCTGAAATGCGACAGTGGGTGACAAAATGGACATACTGTGCAATTTTCAACAGCTGTAGGATACCAGTCTGTATATACATTTATTTATATTTACATCGTCAGGTTACAATCTATGACCCGATAGTACGTATATATAATGCTAAATCAGACGGGCAACAGAGTAGACACTTATCAGAGCTGTCAGGTGCATAGATGGATCTGGTGCTATGCTGGTCAAACTGTCATAACGTCATTACTGTAGGCCATTGTCCACTTACAATGAAACAATACTGTACATGGGGTCAATTAAGGAAAGCCCGGGGTGACAGCAATGGGAAAATTAGTCGCTCTAATTGCCACAGGGGGTGGGGTATTTGAAGATTGTGTCAACATCCGCTGTACACTGCGACTGAGAAGGTGCAATAAGCCAAACACAACACAGGGCTTATAGGGCGTTTGTGACCAGTGTAGATCCAGTTCAGCCTGTACATTCGCACAGTCTGAACAGGATCTGCACTTTTCGGCATTCCTTCAATAAAACACACTAACATGCAATCTAGATCGTATTTAGACTACAGGAGTGTTATATTTGATTAGGACCTACACTAGTCACAATCACACAAACCCCATTTCTCCAGTCACAGCCACATATAGGACCAAGCTTCGACGTAACCACCATTTGATAAAACAACGATTTTCTTCTGGAAAACATCTTTAGTTTTTAACATCAAGTCCAAACATTTTCTATTTATTTGAAACAAGTCAGTAGGAAAATAGATTAGAAATACATGTAGTAAAGAATTTACTGTACATGTGAAAATTGAATATATGCTTTTAATTCTTTTTATCTGTCAACGAACAAAATATGTGATTTAGTTATATTTTAGTATTCAAAAACAGTATTTATGGAAAAATAAGCGAGTGGACATTCAAGTTACACAATTTTATTCCTGCAATATCACACGTCTATCACTGACTAGGACAGATAAACAAAATGGATTTAACCAATCAGCATAGAATAGGTGTGGCTTCATTAAATTCAGAATACACCTGTCCCAAGATCTACTTCCCTATTTGCCTGTTGTCAAATCATCGGATAAGTTGTTTGCTATTAATGACCTCCAGCGGCATCCGTTTGAACATAGCTACACACGCGTGTCACTGATTATTTCAACTAGAAATTGTCAAAGCACAAGTATGCTGAAGTAACATTCTGTAAAGCATTGCAGAACCAATTTACGAAATGTCGGAGATTAGCATTTTGTAAAAAGAAAATAGAAATATAACATTTAATTTCACATTTCTTTCTGATTCTGGCTCTGCTGTCTGTTTGACCGTGAATTACAACCGACTTCCGCAATGATAGTCGTCGCCGATAATTGCAACCAACGTATAAATAATCCAAGTATAACTAGGCGAAGGAAAAATAACGCCTATATATTAAAGACAAAATGAAGAAATTCTGCAACAAATACATGATGTCCGTAAATCCAAACAATATTATATAAGAAACCTTCATACACCAATCAGGTAAGCTGTTCTACTACTACATCATAGCGGTTATTTTTACAGTGCCACCTCGCGCCAGTAGGTCGCAGTAACAGGAGAGATAAGCGATGACCAATTCATTGCATGGCTCTGTATAGGTGTCAGATAAGGTGCGATATGAGAAATCTCAATATCACGAACAATACAAACGAACCGGAAATCGGTTATTAGGGTCGCCGTTGTTGTTTTTAGCGCGTTTTGAAGTAAATAAATTATAGTTTGTAATGTGACCTTTAAGCAATTGGGTATTCAAAATTTTAATTGGGTAAATTACAATCACACTGCTTGTTTACACATCAACAGACAGCAATTATTGAATAGTTTGCTTCGAAATGAAAACAAGTATTGGCATTTCATTAGAATTGTCTCCTTGGAGACAATTCTAATGAAATACCAAGATGTGTTTTCTTAGAAAATAAGAAAAACATGCTATATTTCTGGTCTGTTTATTGTTTTCTGCAGCATGATAAAGGTACCATAAAATTTGTATTGTTTTTTGATATTCGCTACTTTATCTGGAGCTCTGCTACTATTCTCTATATAGGTGAGTGTCTCGTTATTTTTTTGCGCATCTGTGGATGTTAACGGTCAAAATGTGAAAGTATAATTGAATTTTATCGCCTAAAGATGTTTTTGTCGCGCCCGCTTGCTGACAGCACGATATAGACGGTACATTGGCATATGTACGTACGTACGTCCGTCCGGGGTCAATTTTTGTCGCGCCTGCTACAGCAGAAGTCGCGACTTTAGTCACCGCTTTTTCCGTCGTCCGCGTTGTCTTCCGAAATGTCAAAAAAGATTGTACAAGCTTTGTCATCATCGTATAAGTTTAATATTACTGGACGGATTGCTTCAAGAGTTGGGACACTTGATATATGTGAGCATTTGGAACACACTCGTGCCACCATTAACATGACCTTGACCTTTTTACCTCACATTTTTGCGAAAACACGTAGCCAATTTTTTGCGTAAAAAAGTTTGTACAAGTTTCTTCATCATGGTATAACATTAATATTACTTAATGGATTGCTTCAATATTTGGTAACTTGATACATGTGAGCATTTGGAACACCCTCATGCTGCCATTAACATGATCTTGACCTTTTTTATCTTCACATGTTTGCAGAAACACTTAGCCATTGTTTGCGTCAAAAAGTTTTTACAAGTTTCTTCATCATCGTATAACATTAATATTACTTGATGGATTGCTTCAATATTTGGACACTTGATACATGTAAGCATTTGGAACACACTCGTGACGCCATTAACATGACCATGACCATTTTGACCATCACATGGTTGTGGAAACAATTAGCCATTTTTTATGTGAAAAAGTTTCTTCAACCTTGACCTTTTTCATATTTCAAACATGCAATCTCAGACGGTTTTTGTGATGCTTACTTTAGCACATGGCCATGATCATGTTGCAGTTAAATGCCTCGGCAGGCGCGACACCGCTTCCGTGGCGGAATTTTTGTTGGTTAATGTTTTTGGTTAAAGTTTTTCGGGATACCATCAAAGCCTCAGCAGGGGCGACATGCGGGCCGCGGCCATCTTGTTAACCCTTACTACGCTGAATTAAATGTTGTCGTTGGCTGGAAATGTTTTATTTTCAATATTTCTCGACAAAAACCTTGTTTTTGACAACACATGAGAATCGTCTCCAGTGGAGACGATTCTCATGTGCTGTCAAAACCAGATTTATTTTAAGAATTAAAGCAAAAATGAAAAACAGCAGACGGCAATTTCCGTCAACAGCGTAGGAAGGGTTAAAGTAAAATTAGTGCATGTGCTTGTCTCGGGGCCAGAGAAATGAAAGCATGAAAACAACATAGATGTGGCTGTGACTGGAGAAATGAGGCGTACAGGGATTGTGACCAGTGCAGCTCCTGATCAAATAGCACACTCAATGATCTATATTGCTTTATTTTTATGCAGCTGACCGAAGGTACAAAAACGCACGGCGTGTCTCAGATATAAAGTTCAGTTTCAACTCGGAAATGGTAGGAATTCCTACACATTTCCTAGCCTCGACTTATCCTGGTATAATATTCTCTGTTTGTATCCCCAGGGGGACGTAACTACCGCCTCCTGCCCCTCCACTCCCAGATTCCACGTGACGACCAACGCCGGGTGTTTGATCCAGTACCGTCTGGTGTTACAAAGGTACGACTCGCACGTACAGGTGGGCTGAATACATAGAGGCTATTCCATCGTACATGTTTGAATAGTGTGAAATAATACACGAGTGTTAACATGACCTTGACCTTGACCTTTTTCACCTTCACAGGTTTGCGGAAATTCTTAGCCATTTTTTGCATCAAAAAGTTTGTACAAGCTTCTTCATCATGGTATAACCTAAATATTACTTGATATATTGCTTCTATTAATTTACAGATTGCTTCAATATTTGGACACTTGATACATGTAAGCATTTGGAACACACTCAGACCACCATTAACATGATCTTGACCTTTTTGACCTTCAGATGGTTGTGGAAACACATAACATTTTTTTATGTCAAAAAGTGACTTCAACCTTGACCTTTTTCATGTTTTAAGCATGCACTTGTCTGACGGTGTTTGTGATGCTTACTTTAGCACATGCTCATGATCATGTTGCTGTCAAATGCCTCGGCAGGCGCGACACCACTTCTGTGGCAGAATTATTGTGTGTCTTCCCATGGGTGGTTGTTGTAATGAAGCGGCACTGTATTGCTATTTTCCTTCAGATCATCCTGTCCACGAACATTGCGGAGACAAGTATCACCATCAACGATGTCTCGTTTGTCATCGACTCGTGCAAGTAAGTTCCTGTCGGTCTTCTGGCTGTGACTGGACAAATGGGGCTTATGAGATTTGTGACCAGTGTAGATCCAGATCAGCCTGTGCATCCGCACAGTCTGATCAGGATCTGCATTATATTATTCATTATGCCATCAATGAAACACCCGTCATGTGGCTGTGACTGGAGAAATGGGTCTTACGGGTTTTGTGACCAGTATAGATCCAGATCAGCCTGTGCATCCGCATAGTCTAATCAGGATCTGCACTATTCACCATTCCATCAATGAAACACCCGTCATGTGGCTGTGACTGGAGAAATGGGTCTTATGGGTTTTGTGACCAGTGTAGATCCAGATCAGCCTGTGCATCCGCGCAGTCTGATCATGATCTGCTCTATTCACCATTCCATCAATGAAACACCCGTCATGTGGCTGTGACTGGAGAAATAGGGCTTATGAGATTTGTCACCAGTGTAGGCTAGCTCCTGTAGCCGATTTCATCAAAATTGCAAAGTATACTTATCTAGCAAGTATACTTTGAGGGAGTAATCATTTATTTTTCCCAAAATGCATTATTTCATATAGAACTAATCACTGCATATATTTGATGATTAAAAGTATGCAGAAGTATTATACTGAATTTATTACATTATCACAGCCAAAATGGCTGTGATAATGTAATAAATTCTGTATAATAAAAATGAATAAATTTATCCTTAAATTGAAAATGTCTCCCTCAAAGTATACTTTGCTAGATAAGTATACTTTGCAATTTTGATGAAATCGGCTCCTGATCAAATAGCATACTATTTTGCTTATAAGCTTGACGGATTTTTCATTGACGGAATGGCAAACTGCAGATCCTGGCCAGACTGTGCAGATGTACAGGCTGATCCGGATCTACACTGGTCACAAAACCCATGGCCAACAGTGCAGATCCTGATCAGGCTGTTCTGGATCACTGGTCCCAAAACACATAAGCCCTATTTCTCCAGCCAAATACATTTTTTCGTAATCTTAGGAAGTTTAACGTTTTCACCCCTAAGTAACTGGGATGGAATTTGATATGTTAATTTTGCAACCATCCAATGGTCACAAAATGATTTTCAGACTAGTCAATTTATGAAAAGGGGATGTTTTTGTTCACAAAAATATGAAAATTATTTGCAAAAAGTGCAGATCCTGATGAGACGGCCCGTCATTAGCCGGCTCATCTGGATCTCACTGTTTGCCAACACCACTATACAGGCCTGTGGTGTTGAAAGGGTCAATAATTGTAAACCCTTAAAAGGCAGAAACCGAATATTGTCGTCTGCTGTTTTTGAGTTTTAGCTTTTTATGTAACAAATAACATGTTTTGGCAGCACATGAGAATTGTCTCCATTGGAGACAATTCTCATGAGCTGTCAAAACATGTTTTTCATTGAAAAAAAAATGGGGGGAAACATAAATAGCAGACGACAATTTATTTCAGCAAGTGATCCGGTGTAGTAATACTGCCCACCACCAGATCAGGACACTCATGCAGTTGAATGGACATTAAATCCCAATTCATTTGACAGGGCGGATGGGATGGATTGTGGCTTAGGGGTTACACCACCTGACTTTCAATCCGGAGGTTGTGGGTTCAAACCTCGCCTTGGGCATCAAAAATACTTTCATAGTATTTCCATCCCACTGGACTGTCGGATGAGACTTTAAACTGTGGTTCCACTTCTATATGACCTTAGCTGTTGCTGGGACGTTAAACCCATTCACTTTCAGTTTAAAATGTGTCCCGTCTCTATAGGACCTTAGCTGTCACTGGGACGTTAAACCCGTTCACTTTTGTCAATATTCCTTTACATTTTGTCAATATCGCATTCACTTTTGACAGGGCGAAGATGAAGTTGTTCACGTCCCACAACAACATGACAAACTACGCGACGGTGTGGGCGTCGAAGACCAACCTGGAGCAGAGGCGCGGGCGCGCCGGCCGAGTGAAGGAGGGATTCGCGTTTCATCTCTGTAGTCGTGCGAGGTTTGACAGGTAATACATATAATGAAAAATACAACAAAATGCCTGTTTCCAATATAATTTACATTTTTATGTAGACATTAAATATTTAATTCCGTCTAACCGGTTTCACTGCTTTTGCAGATCATCAGAGACTGACTGATTATCTGCAAAAGCAGTGAAACCGGTTAGACGGAATGAAACAGGCATTTTGTTGTAATTTTCATTATATATTAATTGTTAGTAGATGTTTCCAATCGAAACTTGCAGACAGTGTATGCATGGTCAGAAGTATCTTGATTAAATGGAATGATGGGAGGACATGCACAAAATACCCGTTTTTAGACAATAACCATTTTCTGATTAAATTCCTTTCCGATTCATGGAAAACCCCAAAATTTAGTAGTGAATGTCAGAAGAATCAACCGGTTCATTTTCCCTGTATGCCCCGCCAGTTGGAGCAGGGGCCTTGTGTGTTTTGCTACCAGTGTAGATCCAGATCTGCACAGGCTGGTCAGGATCTGCACTGTTTAGCCATTCCATCAATTGAACACCCGTCGTGCTTCTAACTATTAATACATAGCTATCGGGCTACAGGAGTGTGATATTTGATCAGGAGCTACATTGGTAAAAAATGCCATAAGCCCACTTCTCCAGTCACAACCACATAGTGACACGCCATGTGATTTTGTACCTAAGAAGATATGCGACTTCTCATAAAAGATATATTTACAGAACCTGATATTTTTATGTAAATGACAAAAGATGTCGAAATTTTCCTACTGTTACACGTGGGGTGACGGGTTTTCAGTGAATTTTCAGATGTTTTCAGCGACATCCATTCTGATGCCTGTATATAGATTAATGGCAGGGCTCCAGATAAGGAATTAGTAATTCAGTATTGCCACTCCATCATTTCTGAAGCAATTGGGTATTTCAAAATTTTAATTGGTTAAAATAAAATCACACTACTGTTTACACATTAACAGACAGCAATTATTGAATAGTTTGCTTCGAAATGAAAACACATCTTGGCATTTCATTAGAATTGTCTCCTTGGAGACAATTCTAATGAAATACCCAGATGTGTTTTCATGGAAAATAAGAAAAAATATGCTATATTTGTCGTCTGTTTATTGTTTTCTGCAGCATGATAAAGGTACCACAAAATTTGTATTGCTTTTTGATACTCGCTACTTCTGATTCCAATTGGGTTTTTGGCACTTTTAATTGGGTATTTAAGCAAATATGCAGCTTATCTGGAGCATGAATGGATTAACCCATTATCGCCTTATCCCCCCGCAGACTGGAACAGCACTCCACCCCTGAGATCTACCGAACTCCGCTCCACGAACTGGCCCTATCCATCAAGCTTTTGCGCCTGGGTCCGATACCGCAGTTCCTCGCCAAGGCAGTAGAACCCCCGCCCATAGATGCCGTCATTGAAGCCGAGGCATTGCTCAAGGAAATGCGCGCATTGGATTCGAACGATGAACTCACGCCACTCGGCCGAATCCTCGCGCGATTGCCGATCGAACCGCGACTTGGGAAGATGATCATCTACGGGTGTATATTCTATGTGGGTGACGCCGCTTGTACCATCGCGGCCAGTACGACATTCCCCGAGCCGTTTATAACGCCGTCGGATCGTCGCCGACTCGGCTGGGCCCATAAGAGTCTCGCTGGGAACCGTTGTAGCGACCATGTTGCGCTGCTCAACGCGTTTCAGCTGTGGGAGGAGGCAAGGTGAGATCTGTATCCTATTTCACCAAAATGGCAAAGTATACTTATCTTGCTAAGTACACTTTGAGGGAGAAATTTTCAATTTAAGGATAAATTTATTAATTTTTATTACATTCTATATGAAATAATGTATTTCGGGAAAAATAAATGATGAAAACAATTCCTGCATTGCCGTAACATTTACGCCTAAAATTTGAATATCTCGTGATCCAGGGGCCCGTTTCACTAAACTTCTTACGAAGATCTTTGTAAGTGCAAATTTAGAATTGTCTGGAAATTTCAATTGATGGATTTACATTTATTGAGCATAGGCTGCATGCATATGCAGCCTATGCTCAATAAATGTAAATCCAATATTTGTCAACAAGAAAAAGTTGTTAATGTGAAATTTACAGACTATCATAATTTTGCACTTACGAACATTTTAGTCGTAGGAAGTTTAGTGAAACGCGCCCCAGATCGTTACCAAACTTCATCAATAGCTTCATCACATTGATGTCTATACACCCAATGTTATTTTGACCTTGGCAATCTTGACCTTCGTGGGTGAGACTCACCGACGGTCGCTTTGTTTATATAATTATAGTTTTGACACGGTGTACGATAATTGTCGTTGCTTGAAATGACATAAAAAGTTTGGTGTAACATTATTTTCCAAATATCGCCAACCATGTTGAACTGACGTGAAACCCAACTCGAGCAATGAAATTTGTTATTTTCATCAGTTTGCTTCTAAGAATTTTGTGAAAACGTATTTAAAATTATTATTTTCATCAGTCTGATGAAAATAATAATTTTAAATATGTTTTCACAAAATTCTTAGAAGCAACAAACTGATGAAAATAATAATTTTAAGCTTCTAAGAATTTTGTGAAAACATTTTAAAAATTATTATTTTCATCAGTTTACTTCTAAGAATTTTGTGAAAACATATTTAAAATTGTCATTTTCATCAGTTTCAATGGATAGGAATGTAGTATTCCATATTGTAAAAACATTGTTTCATTATGTAAGATGTGTGTTATTTCATTAGGTAAGAATGTTGTATTCCATATTGTAAAAACATTATTCAATTATGTAATAGATGTGTGTTGTTCCATTATGTAAGATGTGTGTTGTTCCATTATGTAAGATGTGTGTTGTTTCCAGGGAGGGAGGAGAACATGGAGAGATGATGTTTTGTGACCACAAGTCGCTGTCGATGCCCACACTGCGTATGACATGTGAAGCCAAGGTACTATCGTGGTCGTGTCTTACATGGGCGTTCATTTATTATAATATTTATTAAACCAGTTTATTGACTTCATAAGAAACGAGGCTATACTATTCATGGAACCACATATCTATTTATAGAACCAAATGTCTATTTATAGAACTACCTGTCTATTTATATAACTACACGGCTATACTGTGTCTATTTAAACCATGTGTTTACTTGCATAACTTACCATGTGTTTATTTATAGAACCATTTGTCTAGAACCACATGTTTGTGTTGTCTATTTATAGAACCACATGTCTATTTATAGAACCAGATCCGTGACCTACTTGTGAACGCGGATTTCCCGGAGGACTGTATCATGCCACAGATGTTCAACTACACAGGACCCGACAACAAAATGGACGTGGTGTGTTCGCCATTCTCATTATCTCCCCTTGTAGTATCCATTATGTGTTAATTACTTCCCTTGAATGACAGAGATGGGTTGTTGCCTAGGGCTTAGAACACCAGGGCCGGTTGCTCAAAGCTTCAGTTAGCTTAACAGACTGTTAAATCCTTAGCAATGCTAAGGATTTAACAGTCTGTTAAGCTAACTGAAGCAATGCTAAGGATTTAACAGTCTGTTAAGCTAACTGAAGCAATGCTAAGGATTTAACAGTCTGTTAAGCTAACTGAAGCTTTGAGCAACCGGGCCCTGACTTCCAATACAGAGGTTGTGGGTTCAAACCTTGCCTTAGGCATCAAAAAATACTTTCATAGTATTTCCATCCCACTGGTCTATCGGATGAAACTTTAAACTGTGGTCCTGTCTCTATATGACCTTAGCTGTTGCTGGGACGTTAAACCCATTCACTTTCACTTTTTCCCTTGAATGACAGACAACAAAATGGATATTGTTCTGGTTATTTCCCCTTGCAGTGTCTTTATTACCTCCCCTGTGCAGGTTAGCACGGGGAGTTAAACTGTTAGTTTGAAATATATATGTGATTATGACTGGAGAAATGGGGCTGATGGGTTTTGCGACCAGTGTAGTTCCAGATCAGCCTGTACATCCGCATGCTTCTAACAGGCAATATAGATTGTTATTAGGCTACAGGAGTGTGTATATTTGATCAGGATCTACACTGATCACAAATCGCATAAGTGCCATTTCTCCAGTCACCATATGACCTTAGCTGTTGCTGGGATGTTAAGCCTTTGAAGACTACCAACCTCTATCATAATGTTTGCAGTTGTGATAGATCCAGATGAGCCATATCTCATCAGGATCTGCACCAATTGTGGATATTTCCTTATTTCTCAGGGGCGTCGGATCAGGTCCGGCAGGTCCGGCCTATGCCGGATCAATAATTTTGACATATTTGTAATTCATATAAGGAATGTAAATATTGTTTTGCTCATTTCTCAGCAAAAGTGTATGTTGTTACCACTCAGTTGAACCGTCTCGTCGAGACGGTTCAACTGAGTGGTAACAACATACATTTTTGATAAGAAATGAGAAAATTGCATAAAAATATTTACAACTGAGTGGTAACAACATACACTTTGGGTGGGTAGCGGGGGCACCCAGTAGATTCGCCGGACCAATCTTATGATGATCCGGCGCCCCTGTTTCGAAAACTAATAACCCTGGTAAATTCACCCCTCCCTAAGTAACTGGAATAGAGTTTGATATGTTAATTTTGCAACCAATCCAACCGTTACAAAATGGTTTTCAAACTAGTCCATTTATGAAAAGGGGGTGTTTTTTGTTCTCAAATATATGAAAATTACTTTAAAAAAGTGCAGATCCAGATCCTGATGAGACGGCTCGTTACGAGCCTGCTCATCTGGATCTGCACTGTTTGCATAAACCGCTATTGTGGGCTTTCACGTTCAAAGGGTTAAACGTCTTCCAATCTTCCATCCAGGTGGTCTCTCTTATGGCGATGGGTCTGTACCCGAATGTCTGCTACCACAAAGAGAAGCGTAAAGTGCTCACGACGGAAAGTCGCGCCGCGCTCGTGCACAAGTCTTCGGTGAACTGCAGTAACCGCGATATCAAGTTTCCATCTCCGTACTTCATCTTTGGCGAGAAGGTAGGGCACAATTTCACAGCTTCTGTAGCCTATTTCACCAACATTGCAAAGTATACTTTTCTAGCAAAGTATACTTTGAGGGAGAACTTTTCAAATTTAAGATAAATTTATTAATTTTTAGCCAGGTTTTTTGAAAAAAAATCCAGGCTATTTGATTGGCGAAAGCCGGGCGGGCGGGCGGGTGGCCGGGTGGGCGGGCGGCGGGCAGCGTCCATAATCAATGTTAAGTTTTCGTGTTTGAGTCCATTTCTTTGTTACTGTACCACCTAGGACCACCAAACTTTCACAGCTTCATAATCAAGGGGTGCCCACCACATATTACTATCCAACATGTTACTTTTTTTTTAACTTGACCCATTTTTTCCGCGCAGTCGACTTAGCCATTTTCAATGTTAAGTTTTCGCGTTTACAATGTTAAGTTTTCGTGTTTAAGTCCATTTCTTTGGTACTGTACCACCTAGGACCACCAAACTTTCACAGCTTCATAACCAAGGGGTGCCTACCACATAAAACTATCCAACATGTGACCATTTTTTTTACCTTCACCTATTATTTCTACGTAATTGACTTAGCCATTTTCAACGTTAACTTTTTAACGTACGTCTGGTTAAAGTTTTTTGGTTAAAAGTTTTTTGTTATACTATATCTCTGCAACTGCTTCGCCTTGAAACTTCACATGGGTGTTTATCATCATCCATATTTTCATTCTACCCCCCAACCGTGCGGCCCCTGTGCCCAATGTCAAGGTCAAATTACTTTGAATTTTTTTTTTAAAGTTTTTTCGTGTACTATATCTCTGCAACTGCTTCACCCATTGCCTTGATACTTCACATGGGTGTTTATCATCATTGTCGCACCCGCTTGCAGAAAGCGCGATATCGTCGGCATTTTGGCATACGTTGGAAAAAACCTGGCCTTCGTGGCTTTGCCTCGTTTCTTGTTATTATACTGAATTTATTACATTATCACAGCCAAAATGGCTGTGATAATGTAATAAATTCAGTATAATAAAAATTAATAAATTTATGTCATACCGTCAGTATAATAATTCTGCATACTTTTAATCATCAAATACATGCAGTCGCTAGTTCTATATGAAATAATGCATTTCAGGAAAAATAAATGATTACTCCCTCAAAGTATACTTTGCTAGAAAAGTAGACTTTGCAATGTTGGTGAAATCGGCTACTGATAAAAGGGATGGGCCATGGCCTAGGGGATATGGCAATGGACTTCAATACTGAGGTTGTGAGTTCAGTCCTCACCCTAGGGACGGGCCGTGGCGCAGGGGATATGGCATTGGACTTCAATACCGAGGTTGTGAGTTCAATCCTCACCCTAGGTACGGGCCGTGGCGCAGGGGATATGGCATTGGACTTCAATACCGAGGTTGTGAGTTCAATCCTCACCCTAGGGACGGGCCGTGGCGCAGGGGATATGACATTGGACTTCAATACTGGAGGTTGTGAGTTCAATCCTCACACTAGGCATGAAAAAATACTTGAATAGTATTTCCATCCCACTGGTCTGTAGGATGATGAGACTTTAAACTGTGGTCATGTCTCTTATGTCATCACCTTAGCTGTTAGACACATCCACTTTCACTTTTTCACTTTTTCTTGTGATAAACCAATTTAGAAATTTAAAAAGGGGCATGATATTGATTTTGAAGAGAAATATAATAGTTTGACTTTGAAACTCGTAAAAATGTCTCAATTATTTTCTGACGCATCAATACAATAATTTCACTTTGAATTGTGATAAAAATATTTCAGAGTAACATGTGGAATTAAATTCTGCATGTTCTCTGAAATGTCAAATTTCGACCTCATATACCATATAATGCTGTATCCGCAAAGACCCTCAACAGTTTCAAACACCAGTAGCCTATTTCACTTATCTAGCAATGTATACTTTGAGTGAGAAATTTTCAATTTAAATTTATTAATTATAAATTAACTTCATGTGGAATTTCTGTATATGTTTTTGACCATACACAATCGGGCTGTTTCAGATCCGAACGCGAGCGGTTTCGTGCAAACAGATGACGATGATTTCGCCGGTGCACCTGCTGTTGTTCGCGGCGCGGAGTGTGAACTACGCCGACGGACTGGTCGTCCTCGATGGATGGTAGGTCAACGTTTGTAACCATGGCAACCGCATATCCTGGAAATATTAGCCAAAAATGGGGTTGAGTCCTGCGCAAGTTTCTATTAATTTCATTGACTTCTGACTTATGTCCATTCCAAGACCAATCTGATTGGTTGTAATTGAATATAATTCAGGCCTTCGCACAGTTTGGACCAATCAAACTTTCTGATTTCAAGTTGGAGATTGGCCGTATTTACTCGGAACACTTAATTACCCGTACATTCTAAGATCGATGACTATGAGCCGTCTTAAAAGAAATTGTACATTATAGGAATGAATGGCCTTTTTGTGGCATTTATCGGGGTATAAACTTGGAAAAGTTGCGGGAATACTGGATGGAGGCCGGAAGGCCTCGTCCAGTATTCCCGCGACTTTTTCAATTTTATATCCCCGATAAATTCCACAAAAAGGCCATTCATTTCTTATAATTCCAGCATTTGAAATAAAGAAAATGTGTTTATTTTCCATTTTCTTAAGAATTATTTTAACTGCGCCTGACGGTTACGGAAAGTAGTTCGGCATGGGAGTTTACTGGATATCAATTTTGGACAGAGACTTGCTACGGACCAATCAAATGTTAGGGAATTGTGTAAATATTTTTGTGCTGGAATTATATACTCGTAACAGTTGAACAATAATTGAAATAAATACCAGCCTCAAAATCAAGGTTGTCTTCAAGTTTCCCCGATTTTGAATACAAGATTACATTGCACCATTGTAGGATTAATCTGAAGATGGACCCAGATCTGGCTGCCAAGGTGCTCGCCCTACGCCCGGCCCTGGAGGCCTTGATGGTGCGGGCAACGATGAACCCGGACTCCATCCAGCAGCCCGGGCCCCAAGAGGAAAGTCTGATGGGTATTGTGAGGGCCCTGTCGCGGCCGAAGGCTGACCGCTTCGGGATTCAGGCCCCTCCAGAGTCCAGGTGAGTCTAACGTTTTGATCAAGTTTGTATACGTTCTATTTACTGTATATGGTCGGTAGTCACATGATGGGTAT
This sequence comes from Conchocele bisecta, assembly GCA_029237695.1. NCBI lineage: Eukaryota > Metazoa > Mollusca > Bivalvia > Lucinida > Thyasiridae > Conchocele > Conchocele bisecta. The sequence goes on along the minus strand of CM055271.1, from coordinate 1,875,125 downwards.
TGTGAGGGCCCTGTCGCGGCTGAAGGCTGACCGCTTCAGGTGAGTTAACGTTTTATTTTATCAAATTTGTATATCATTCCATGTATGTTATATACTGTATATTGTGGGAATATCGGGGTCATTGTCAGGTCAGTATTGATAGCGCCTTGACGTTCCACAGCACTGAGGGGCAATATGTTTTGACTGTTTCCCGAATGACCATGAAATATCTGTTTTATTACTCAACCTGTAATATACTGTATGTGATACAATGAACATGATTTTGTGGTGCGGCGTATCGACGGACCGATATCAATTGCTATTCCACGGGCACGCAGAACTATTGCCCAGGCACGTGAAACTATTTCCCAGACACGTGAAGTCCCGAAAATAGTGATAACAATGGAATATCAACTTATATCGGGAGTTGAATAATAAATCCAGATATTTATATTTGTGGCTGTGACTGGAGAAATGGGGCTTATGCCATTACGACCAGCATAGATTCAGTTCAGCCTGTGCATCCACACAGTCTGATCATGATCTGCACTATTCGCCATTCCATCAATGCAACACCCGGCCTGCTTCTAGCAAGCATATAGATCGTTACCAGCCTTGTCCCAGAAGTGCTGGGACACAACGATGCAGAAGACAGGCTTGGAGACAGGGAACCAGTCGAAGGTTTTTAAATGTGAACTGATTACTATATTCATATTTAGACTGATCGCGATTGAAGACGGACAATACAGAGTGTACCGTTACGGGCCGAGCGCATCATAATACGTATTATTTCGAAATCGTATCGCGATATAATGGTAAACCGATAATAGTGCGCATCCCTTCACCCTAGGCGTGAAAAATACAAAGTATTTCCATCCCACTGGTCTGTCACCTCAGACTTTAACTCTTTTAACACTACATACCTCTTTTGTGATGTTTGCAAATTGTGTAGATCCTGGGGGCCGTTTCACTAAACTTTGTAAGACTAAAATGTTCGTAAGTGCAAAATTATTATAGTCTGTAAATTTCACACTAACAATGTTTTCTTGTAAACAATTATTGGATTTACATTTATTGAGCATATGCTGCGTATACAGCATATACTCAATAAATGTAAATCCATGAATTGAAATTTTCAGACGATCCTAAACTTGCACTTAGTCGTACAAAGTTTAATGAAACTAAAAAAAATAAAAAACCCACCTTTCTTATAAATGGACCAGTCTGAAAATCATTTTGTGACGATTGAATTGGTCCATAAGTCAACATATCATAGTCCATTTCAGTTATTTAGGGTTGAAAGGGTTAAACTGTGGTCCTGTCGCTATATTACCATAGCTGTTGCTGGGACGTTAAACACATTCACTTTCACTTTTTCAGCCACATTTGTCTGTGAATGGTGGGGTTCTACTCGAATGCATCATTCATTATTTTCTGCCACCATATGAGATACGCCATGTGATTTTGTACCTTCGGACATCTGCGTAATTTCATTAAATTTGTTTACAAAATTTTCAATTTTTTTCATAAATAAAGTCAAAAGTTGACAACATTTTCAGAGTACATGCAGCATTATTCCGCATGTACATTTGACGCCATTTACGGAATATATTGTAAATTTTGTAAACATATTTAATGAAATTACGCAGATGATCGAAGATACAAAATCACACGGCGTGTCTCATATGACTGAGCATTTTGTCCATTTCCAGCGGAATGGGCGGTGGACCACCAAACAAGTTCCCGAGAATGGGTGGATATGGTCGGGGCGGTGGATACGACGGTGGGCGTGGTGGTTACCGTGGCGGAGGCGGTGGGGGATACCGTGGTGGATTCAGGGGCGGATACGGAGGCCGTGGAGGTGGATACGGGGGACAGGGAGGTGGTGGTGGATTCGGGGGTAGGGGCGGCGGTGGATTCGGAGGGCGGGGTGGGGGATTCCGCGGTGGGCGGGGAGGATTCTAGATGTATCTGACGTGACTGCACATTTGTGACCTGTAAACATCATGTCTGCATATAGTAACGGAACTGGACTTTGTAAAAGTGTGACCTGCACTGGTACTGTGGTTATGTAAATACGACTATAACTGCATAAATGAGGCGTGTTGTATTTGTCAAGCTTCTAATAAGTTTCTGTAGAGTTTCTTAGAAAATGTGATGTGCACTTTGACAATTAACGCAGACCCTGATCAGACTTCGTGGATATGCGCAGCTGCTCGGGGTCTACACTATGGTAAGGCTAGTTCTGAGTACATAACTCTAATTACATTTCATAACACTGCATTACACTGAGTTATGTAGGAGTAGCCTTTCCAAATGTGCGTTTGAAGCTTTCTTTGTTTACTTTACTTCGTGGAGAGTGACCGAAGAATTTTGCTAATACACACTTTATTAGCTAAATTGTTTCTGTATGCATTTGTTTTGGGACACCAGTGTGGGAAACCATATATTTATGTGCGTTTCTCAAATAAATCGTGTTCAAATACAGAGCTCCAGTTAAGATGCGTAATTTAATCAACTTTGGGGGGAATTTTGTTATTTCTTCAACAAAAATGGCAAGTTGGGAGTGCTTTAGAATCGTCTCATTGAGACGATTCTAAAGAACTCCCAACTTACCATTTTTGGTGAATAACTAAGAAAAATACTTCAATATTTGGTTAAAATACTCATCTTAGCTGGAGCTCTGAAATAATCATTACGGGCCACACTCACTTACTCGAATTCGAAGGGAGATAAAAAAATACTTTGAGTTAACCGTAGTTTGACGTATCCGTAGTACGCAACCTGTCGGACAACCTGTCAGACAACAAACTATTTTATTGACAGTTAGAACCAAATGATTACTTGCTGATGTAGCCTTGAGTAGTGAATATGATTTATTTTAGCAATTAAATGTACATGGTTACATGTTAAATGCTGTTTCTAAGACAATCATATTTAAACACTTTCGGTTTGTTTACAAATACAATGTACACATATGCATGTCTGTGTGTAATTAATACATAACCCGGATGTGACACACGTGACATGCGCATGTAGCGATATGTACATATTCAGTTCACCAATGAAATAAATAATAACAAGAACATAATATTTTATGAATTATTTTAATAAATTATACACGGAAACAACACAAAACAACAAGAAATACTGATTTGTAACACTATTATAAATGATTATTTCTGACCAGACTTGATTGTACAAACTAATTTAATGTTTCGTCCCTGTACTGTATAATCTGAATCCACACCAGTTTCGATTGTTGCACTGTATGTAATTTCGGGAGTCCTGTTTAATCAGTGTCAACGCAAACACCTTTAACTACGGTCTGAATACCCGACTTTGATCAGGTAAACTGCAGGTGACAAACTTCTACTTACCTCCGCAAATTGACATTTCGACTTAACGAGTGTGAAATACAGTAGATTTACGTTTTCGGGACCTAAATATACCTTCGAATAAACGGAAAATTTGAGTTATCGAAATTTGACTTAACCGAACTTAGTTATATGGGAAATAATAGGATTTTAAACGGGACCGTGCTAGTAATTCGACGTAACCGGTGATTTCGACGTAAGCGACTTTGAGTAAACGAGCGTAGCCTGTATATGATAACAATTGTATGATAAAAACTGTGTACATGTAGTTTGGTTCGCTGACGGGATCAATAAATCACTATCAATGTGATGGAGTTGCGTTAACTGGTTGTCTATTGCCATGCAATTGTAGGTCTCCCATTATACTGTGAAATATTTGGATCCATTTGTTTAACCTTTAAAACCGTAGAGGCCAGAAAGCGAAGATGTACAAACACTGTAGATCCAGGTGAGCCGGTCTCATCGACAGCATTTGTCACTATTATTCACCATATTATTCATACATATTTGTCATTAATGGAATAGTCCAAAAGGCCTATTTAGGATATACAGGGTTGAAAGGGTTAAATTTGCAAAGACTTGTTCCTCGATTCTTTTTCTGTCACCAAGATTTGACCGCACGCGATTCCATTAAGTGCTGATGGAGAAAGCCATTGGTGGTTAGAACTATTTCAGAACTTGTGGGGAAATGAAAAATATATGAAAACTGATTTGACAGAACTAATGGGTAAATATTTAGCATGGAATGGGGTATCATGTTTATCATATTATAAATATTCATTGTTTTAATCGTGTTGATAACACTTCATTCAATCAATCATTGTTTATGATCACAAGAGTGCTTGGACCCGTTTCACTAAACTTCTTCCGACAAAAATGTTTGTAAGTGCAAAATTATGATAGTCCGTAAATTTCACATTAACAATGTTTTCTTGTAAACAATTATTGGATTTACATTTATTGAGCATAGGCTGCATATGCAGCCTATGCTCAATAAATGTAAATCAATCAATTGAAATTTCCAGACGATTCTAAATTTGCACTTATGAACATTTTAGTTGTATGAAGTTTAGTGAAACGGGCCCCTTGTGTCTGTGCGAGCGTAACGCGACACTATATACCAGTGTTCTATCGTTTAGACAGATGTTAAGCACCATTCATTCAATCATTGTTGTTCACTCGTGCAACCATATTTGAGACCCGCCATGTTAATTTGTCATGGATGCTTTTCATTAACTTAATGGCAAACATTGTAAACCCTGATCTGGGTCTACACTGTCTTGGGTCTGGGTTTACACTGATCACTATTGCTATAAGTCTGGTTTTGTCAGATCGTAACTATACATACAGTTGATCACCATTTCCAATCATTCTGTCGTATTTAATTATATTTTACTTAAATAATTGACGTGTACAATGTATTTCGATATAACGTGTATTGTGTTTGAGACCAAACTTGCGAAATCAAAGGGATAATGGTCCACAATTCACCACTTGCAGAAAAGCCCAGTTTTCGTGTGGTGCATCACATAACTGGCTACATTGCCAGAAAGCCAGGTTACATTCCTTGTCAATTGGTTACTTTTTATTGTCTCAATGTTGGAATAAACAATAAATGTTTGCTACTGTGTGCCATGTTATTATTGCCAACAGATCCAGTTCCACACACTGCAGCCATAAACTCCAAACCAAGATAAGGCCATACCATGTCTGTTCTATGTTAAGCGAGGCCTCGTGCAGGCACCGGGGCGGGATCAACTGATCCTGAGAATAGTGCTGCAGTAGCCATTGCTTGTCGTAAAAGGCGACTAAACTCGCTTAACGATTGGGTTCATACTTTCCGGAACCCACTATACCGGATTTGGCCCTCATGTACATTTTTTGTATGTGAGAGTTGAGTCAGGCTATGCCCCATATATAAAAGTAAGATTAGCGCTAATCTTATTACTTTTAGGGGATGGGATAAATGATGCTGGTGTGGCGAGGGCCTGGCACCAGATCAGGTTGTTCTAATTTCAGGACTGAATATATATTTTGATTGTAAATATTGAGTTCTGAAGTTGGGATTTACCCCCCTCGGACAGGTGGATACGGGACACGACCCCGTTGACCCGTCTGCGTGTAGACTCCCTGAGGCTTGTACCTCTATGTCAGAAAAGCGGACGTTAAACCCTATTCACTCACTCACTCACTCTATGTTAAGCGTCAACCCAGTTGACCAAAACCTACGTATCCGGTAAAAACAAACAAGGCCTTGAACAAAACGAAGGTCAATTTATGTGGAAGTTTTTAGCATAAATTTAAATTTAGCCAGCAAACTTTAGAGAAAAAAAACAAGAAAAAAAAACTTATTAAGCTTAGTACACATTCATGAACGGATTTAATACTTGGACTAGTCCCCCCATCAGTTTTCATATTACTTCACCAGTAAATAGTGTAAAATACCATTCACATTGTCGTTGTTTTTTCACAGAACCACTTTCAATGAAACCTACCCGCAAGCGGACGCTTAACAGAGAAAGAACTTGCTATGGCCTAAGTATCGTTTGTAAATTTGTTGAAACAGAGGAATAGGTTACTCCATAATTGGCTATTTTCGACGAGATGGTTCAAATCATTGGTGAATTTTAAATTGTCTTCCCATCTAGGTGTATTCTGCAGGGCTCCAGATAAGGAAATAGTAATTGAGTATTGTCACTCCATCATTTCTGAAGCAATTGGGTATTTCAAAATTTTAATTGGGTAAAATAAAATCACACTACTGTTTACACATCAACAGACAGCAATTATTGAATAGTTTGCTTCGAAATGAAAACATGTCTTGACATTTCATTAGAATTGTCTCCTTAGAGACAATTCTAATGAAATGCCCAGATGTGTTTTCATGGAAAATAAGAAAAATATGCTATATTTGTGGTCTGTCTATTGTTTTCTGTAGCATGATAAAGGTACCACAAATTTGTTATTGCTTTTTGATACTCGCTACTTCTGATTTCAATGTATTTTTGTTCAATTTTAATTGGCTATTTACACAAATACGTAGCTTATCTGGAGCTCTGATTCTGGGCTGTATAATTGTCGCTATGCCCGGAGGAATGGTGCTCAGAGCTCCAGATAAGTTTTGTGTCTAAAGAGTATTATACCCCCATATTCCAAATTCAATGCGTATTTTACTTTTACGAATCGGAATGTATCGTTGATTTTCTTATTAAATAGGGAACAAATGAAATGCAAACACTGTTTGCCAGTTCAACTAAGTACATTTTTAACTTTATTACAGTATTTCCACTACTCAATTTGAAAATAATTGCGTATTTTGTGCTCCCACTTTTGATAATCTATGCGTAACTGGTAAAATAAGTTTGTAAAATACGCCATTACGCACCTTATCTGGAGCTTGGGGCTTAAGGCATTTGTGGTCGGTCTAGCTCCTGATCTGCTATCGCACTCCTGTTTTCCGATAAGTTAATGTTGCAATCAATCCAACCATCACAAATGGTTTTCAGACCAGTCCATTTATGAAAAGGGGGTATTTTTTGTTCTCAAAAATATGAAAATTACTTGCATAAAGTGCAGATTCTGACGAGATGGCTCATCACGAGCCGGCTCATTTGGTTCTGCACTGTTTGCATAAACCGCTGTTTGCCAATACCACTATACAGGCTTGTGGTGTTGAAAGGTTTAAACGCCATTAAATAAAACAATATATATTTAATGTATAATGTTCCTTGTGTCGGCACAAACGTGGTGGTTGCATCCATTTTGCTCGCAACATTCGTAGCACAGCTGTATAGGCCGGGTGTTTCTGGCGGCAACGATATGTGTTGTGGTTGGCATAGCAACGGTTTGTGGCGTGGTGGTTTTTATTGTGTTTGGCGTGGTGACTATTTTTGTCGTGGTTAGCATGGTAACAATTTTTGTTGTGGTTGGCATGGTGACAATTTTTGGTGTTGTTGGCGTGGTTATGATTTTTGTTTTGGTTGGCGTGGTTACAATTTTTCTTGTGGTTGGCATGGTAACAATTTTTCTTGTGGTTGGCATGGTGACAATGTTTGTTGTGGTTGGCATGGTGACAATTTTTGGTGTTGTTGGCGTGGTTATGATTTTTGTTTTGGTTGGTGTGGTTACAATTTTTCTTGTGGTTGGTGGGGTGCTCTTTGTTGTAGTTGGCATGGTAACGATTTTTGTCGTTGTTGGCATGGCAACAGTTTGTATTGTGTTGGGTCGTGTCGTCTGCTGCAGGATGCTGCACATCTATAAATAGAATAAGCGTCATTAAATGGGCGGATTTTTTATGCCACCGGGTTTCGAAGAAACAGGTGGCATATAGTGTTTGGTCCGTCCGTCGTGTCCGTCCGTCCGTTCCGTCCGTCCGTACGTCCGTCGTCCGTCCGGATCCGTCCAGGTCCGTCCCGGTCCGTCCGTCCGTCCGTCCGTCCGTCCGTCCGTCCGGGCACACATTAGGGTACTTATGTGGCTAGCCCCACAGGGTTATGGACTTGTTAAAGGATAGTGTTGGTTACAATTAGCCACCTAAAAAATCGTTTTATGTGGCTAATATGTAACATGTGATAAGCCACATAAGTACCCTAATGTAAGAACGTCCGTCCGTCCGTCCGTCCATCCGTCCGTCCGTCACACTTTTCGGTTAACCACTTTGTCACAGTTCCTCAAATATGCTGCTGGTGGCATCCGCGTTCGACAGACGCATTTCTTGTTTTATATAAAAAACAGTCTCTAAATACAGTGGAACCCCTCTAAATTGTACACCCTGGGATGTCCCCAGGGTGTCCGGTTTAGAGAGATTCCACTGTAATTAAGGCACATGAGCAGTCGAATGCATATTTGTGAACATTTAAATGATGTACAGAAAATGACGGCAATTTCTTTTTTAAACCAACTGAAGTTTTCTCATCAGATTGAGACCGGTTTTATTTGTACTACTGTCTGTTCCACGTTGTGCTGCCGACAAACCTTTGCTATTTACACACATTCAATCTTAAACAAATTTAAATGTAAGTACTTTTTCATCGAAAACAAGTCGCCCTCGCCAAAAAAATTGAATTTCCATCAAATATTAATTTCATTGTGAAAAAACGATTTTCCTATGGGAATTTAAGATGGGGGCTAAAAAAAATAAAATATTTGTGGATCGATTTTCAAAATCTAACTTGTTTTTTCAGTTACATCAAAAATTTCCATTTTTTTTTATTTTTTGACTCCTCCCCCAGCTCTGGCTCCTTTTCCCCCATGTTAAATTCCTGTAGGAAAATAATTTTTTTGCGCAATAAAATCAATATTTTATCGAATTTCAATTTTTTTTGAGGAGGGTGACTTTTTTGTTATTGGTGAAAAAGCACTTGCAATTAAATATTTTTTTAATTTAATGTGTTTAATAGCCAAAAGTTTGTCGGCAGCTAAACGTGGAGCAGACAATAGTAATATACAGACCTGTGATGGAACACAACCGAGGTTAAAGTTGAACACGCCAGGACTAACCAACTCGTGCTCCATATAGCATTCCTGGAATACATAATGCTTTGAATCAACTTACTTTATCATGCAATACAGGACTCCAGATAAGGAATTAGTAATTGAGTATTGTCACTCCATCATTTCTGAAGCAATTTGGGTATTTCAAAATTTTAATTGGGTAAAATAAAATCACACTACTGTTTACACATCAACAGACAGAAATTATTGAATAGTTTGATTCGAAATGAAAACACATCTTGGCATTTCATTAGAATTGTCTCCTTGGAGACAATTCTAATGAAATACCAAGATGTGTTTTCATGGAAAATAAGAAAAATGTGCTATATTTGTGGTCTGTTTATTGTTTTCTGCAGCATAGTAACACAAAATTTGTATTGCTTTTCGATACTCGCTACTTCTGATTTCAATTTTTTTTTTTTGCCAATTTTAATTGGGTATTTAAGTAAATATGCAGCTTATCTGGAGCTCTGTAATAGATAGGCATGTAACCCCTAAGTAACTGGAATGGATTTTGATATGTTAATTTCGCAGCCATCCAATCATCACAAAATGATTTTCATTCATGAAAATGGGTATTTTCTGTTCTCAAAAATATGAAAATTACTTTCAAAAAGTGCAGATCCTGATGAGACTCGTCTGGATCTGCACTGTTTGTATAAACCGCTATGGCAGGCTTTCGGGTTCAAAGGGTTAGATAAGCCATTTCTCTGAGTGACATTATTTCTCGACCATTACCTGTATTATTGTTTAAAAGTGGAAGGGGCCAAGTGACTTTGGTGTGGTATGGACCTGGCACCAGGCCAGGTTATTCTAATTTCAAGGCTGAATATATATTTATTTAGATGTAAATATTCCGTTCTGATTTGGGGATTTCCCCCCAATGGAGCAGGTTTTATGCATGATCCCATTGGCCCGGCCGTAAATGACCGTAGCTGTTGATAGGCCGTTAAACACCAATAAACAAACAAAAATATTTCTCGACCATCTTTATGTATCAACAATTTTCACCAGTGTTGCCAGATATTTATTTGGATCACACTTGTAAAGTATTAATTAGTACTATAACACCTCCCACTGGTGGGTGGTAGGTGGGAGCATGCGATGGGTAATTTAACGATCGGGATTCATCATTACCGGAATCCCGACTGGAGACCTGGGGCCCATTTCCCTAAACTTCGTATTAAAGACGAAAATGTTCGTAAGTGCAAATTTAGGATCGTCTGGAAATTGCAATGCCTATGCTCAATAAATCTAAATCCAATAATTGTTTACAAGAACGCTTTGTTAATGTGAAATTTACAGACTATCATAATTTTACACTTACGAACATTTTAGTCGTACGAAGTTTAGTGAAACGGCCCCCCTGGTTTGGCTCTTAGGTGCGTCTTTGGCATTTTGTATGTGAGAGTTGAATCTGGTTATAACCCTTATATGAGTAATATGATTATTCGTCATCTTATTACTTTTAAGGAAAAAGGGCCAAGTGGCTTTAGTGTGGTATGGATCTGGCACCAGGTCAGGTTATTCTAATTTCAGGGCTGAATATATATTTATTTAGATGTAAATATTCTGTTCTGATTTTGGGATTTTCCCACAATGCAGCAGGTTAAATGCGGGATCGAACCTTAAATTACCGTAGCTGGTGATAGGCCATTAAACACCAATACATCAATCAATCCTTGTTGATGAATTAAGCACTAAGCATTAAGCACCATTCCATTCCATTTTGAAGTTACCTCAGAAGCCTTGCAGATTTTCTCTGTGGTACAATTGGCGACATCGGACAGGCCGTCACACGTGTAGCACACCCTCCCCAGCTCTAAAACACATGTACAGTAGAACCTCTCTAAACCGGACACCGAGAAAGATTGGTAGTGTGTAGCTGTCTAAGGGTTAATGTGTGTTCCTGTTCTCAAAGCACACAATCATTTCTTGGAGTGCTTATTTGCCTGTTTTACAGCAGAACATCTCTAAACCTCCCAGGGTGTCCAGTTTAGAGAGATTCCACTATATACAGTCAAACCTGTGGATAAAGGCCAGCCATCGGAAGAGAACAAGTTCACATCTTCATTTATGTAGAACTTGAACAATTGAGAAAAGAAAAGTGTGGCTGCTGTAGACAGCTAATGGCTATTCGGAGATGGCCTTTAGCACAGGTTCGACTGTAATCGCATGCTTCGTTCTGTTTGAGAATCAAGCTCGAGACCTTCCACATACAAGGTGGTCATTCTCCCAATTAATTAAACAAAACAAACAAACAAATCTCCCAATTAATATTCAACCAAATCGCCGACATTCTTGATAGAATGAACTAGCTATGTTAACTCTGCATGCTGGGAAATTTGTGGGGAATAAATAGCAGATGACAATTCATTATATTTTCTTTTATTTCTCCTTGTACATATCATGAATATGTCTTGGAATTTCATTAGAATTCTAATGAAATTTCAAGACATGATTTACAGAGAGAAATAAAACATACTCGTAATTCGTTTGGCAGTTATTTTCACCGCTAGCATGCAAAGAGTTAAATTAACCGCCTCATTGCCTCCTTCATTTAATGCACATATTTCAACTGTATCGCAGATATTAATAAATTCGGAAACAAACGGGCCAACAGTCATTGGTCTGACACTTTTTGGGTTCAAATGCCTGGGTTTGGAAGGTCCTCGAGCCAATTCCTACCCTTAAATATATAAACTAAATAAAACCGACATACTTTCTGCTAACGTTGAGTTAAATAGGAACATTTTGTACATCTGGAACCGAAACCCCAGGTTGTCTGGCTTAAAGAGGTTTCACTGTTAATCATGCATTTGATCATTCTGAGCCATAGTTGTGTGCTATGCGATCACGAACAGACGTTATCACCGGAGATAAATGAAGAACTATTCAAAAATAAGATCACAGGTTTTCTTGGTGTACGGTTTAGAGAGGTTCCACTGTAAATCAGGCATTTGATCATTATGAGCCATAGTCGTGTGGTGGGTGGCAGGTGGGAGCACGCGATGGGTAATTTAACGATCGGGGTTCATCCTTACCAGAATCCCGACTGGAGACCTGGTTCGGCCCTCACATACGTCTTTGGCATTTTGTATGTGACAGTTGAATCTGGTTATACCCCTTATGTGAGTATTACGATATTTGTAATCCTATTTTAGGGGAAGGTGCCAAGTGTTGTTTGTTTGTTTATTGGTGTTTAACAGCCTATCAACAGCTAAGGTCATGTAAGGCCGGGCAAACAGGTTCAATCCCGTTTTAACCTGCTGCATTGGGGGGAAAATCCCAAAATCAGAACAGAATATTTACATCGAGAACAAATATATTCAGCCCTGAAATTAGAATAACCTGACCTGGTGCCGTTAAACACTTATAAACAAACAAACAAACATAGTCGTGTGCTATTCACTCACGAACAGAATTATTACCTGAGATCAATAACCAAGAAACTCCTCAAAAATAAGATCACAGATGTTTTCTTGGTGACTGGTTTAGAGAGGTTCCACTGTCTTTTATATTAGTTCTCAATAAAAAAATGATTCTAAAGTACTGACAATTGACCTGTTTGTGGTGAGAACAATGGACAATAAAACCTAAATAATTTTCTTCTTGCAAAACTATTGTGATGGAAAACCAAATGTGTAATGATTGATAAATATACTGTGCCTTAATTTTCAGAAATATGCGACTATCAGAGTTGCAACCTGAAAATCCCAACATGCAGTGAATGAATCTGTTCATTAACCCTTTCACCCCTAAGTGACTGGAATGGATTTTGATATGTTAATTTTGCAACTAACGCCACAAAATGAATTTCAGACTAGTCCATTTATGAAAAGGGGGTGTTTTTGTTCTAAAAAATATGACAATACTTGCAAAAAGTGCTGATCCTGATGAGACGGCTCGTCACGAGCCGGCTCATCTGGATCTACACCGTTTGCCAATACCACTATACAGGCCTGTGGCATTGAAAAGGTTAATTACAAATGTGGTGAACTAAAGTTTTTGGAATATTCTTGAACATACCAATTTCGCAGTTATGACCAGAAAAGCCAAACTTGCAATCGCACCGGAATCCATAAATCAGGTCCATACAAACACCGTTCTTCTGACAAATGACACCGACACAATCGTCTATGTCTGAAACACAACATTGCGATCAAATATGATGCTATTTTAAATAGAGGATCTTACATGAGTGATGATTCAGGATTGTTTTGATTAAGCAAGTTTGTTATTAAATAGGTTTGCTGTTATTCATAAGAAATGAGGCTATAACGAGTCTATGCCTTTGTTTTTGTCGCACCTGCATTAGCAGAAGGCGCGACTATAGTCCACGTTGTCATCGTCGTCCATTAAATTTAATGTTACTTGATGGATTGCTTCAATGTGTGGACACTTGATACATGTAAGCATTTAGAACACACTCATGCTGCCATTAACATGATCTTGACCTTTTTTACCTTCATATTTTTTTGGAAACACTTAGCCATTTTGTTTGTGTCAAAAAGTTTATACAAGTTTCTTCATCATGATATAACTCTTAATATTACTTGACAGATTGCTTCAATATTTGGACACTTGATACATGTGAGCATTTTGAACACACTCCTGCACCCATTAACATGACCTTGACCTTTTGTAGCTTCACACTTTTGCGGAAATACTTAGCCACCTTCGCATGGTTTATGTCAAAAAGTTTCTTCAACTTTGACCTTTTTTGTGTTTTAAGCATGCACTTCTCTGACTTCTCATTACGAATTCGACACAGCGTGCATTTGTCTGATAATGCCTGTGACACACTATAGAGATATTTGTTATAATGGTTAATTGCAAGCCACTAACTTATTTCACAGTTGCTGCCTGTAGTGCCGTTGATACAAGTACACGTGTACCCGTTCACCAGATCTGTACAGGTGCCGTTGTATTGGCACGGGTGGGGCGCACATTCATCTACCTCTGAAACAAATATTAGTTTACCGTATTTATTGTAATAGTAGCCTTCTCTCTAATAGTAGCCCCTCTTCCACATATTTGCATTATATATATGTTATTTTCATATACAAAAGCCAATTAAAACTTTAAAAATAACACATTTTGGTCCTACTTTCCACGTTTTGATCTCCACAAATTGCATAGCACAGGGGGGGGGGGGGGGGGAGGGGGGGGGTGGGAGGGGGGGGGGGGGGGGGGGGGGGTCTCACAATAACTAATTGTCAAAACATACTTGTTTAATAATAATTTAATAATTCACGTTAAGGATTCGAATGAAGTAGACCTGGCTTTAAAAGACCTTTAGTAGCTGTTGACAGGTCGTTAAACACCAATAATCAATCAATCAAATGAAGTAGCATAATTCACTTACAACACAATGCTTTCTGATGGGGCTTGTTGGTCTAGTGCATAGAGCATTGGCTGTAGATTCAACCCCGCCATGCGCATGAAAAGAATACTTTCAAAGTACATGTACATAGTATTTCCATCCCACTGGCCTTTTGGATGACTCGCGAAACCTAGGTCCCATCTCTATCTGAGACACGCCATGTGATTTTGTACCTTCGGACATCTGCGTAATTTCTTTAAATACGTTTTAATACAAAATTTACAATATTTTTCATAAATAAAGTCAAAAGTTTACAAAATGTTCACAGTATATGCGGAATATAATTCCGCATATACTCTGAAGATATTGTCAACTTTTGACGACATTTACGGAAAATATTGAAAATGTTGTCACATGGCGCGTCTGATATGGCCTTGACCATTAAATCAATCCCACTTCGATCAGAGTATTATAAAGGCTTAGAAGTGTACCTGTTTCAAACTAGTTGCCATGGTATCTAGGTAGGTACTTGCATGAGTAATCTACTAAACACAATGTTTGCATAACAAAAGTGGGTGGCAGATGGGAGCATGCGGTGGGTAATTTAACGATCGGTGTTCATCCTTACCGGAATCCCGACCGGAGACCATAGGGCCGTTTCACTAAACTTTGTATGACTAAAGTGCAAATTTAGGATCTTCTGGAAATTTCAATTGATGGATTTACATTTATTGAGCATAGGCTGCATATGCAGCCTATGCTCAATACATGTAAATTCAATAATTGTTTAATACAAGAAAACATTGTTAATGTGACATTTACAGACTATGATAATTTTTTCACATACGAACATTAGCCCCCTGTTTTGGCTGTCATGTACATCTTTGGCTTTCTTGTATGTGAAAGTTGAATCTGGTTATACCCCTTATATGAGTAATTTGATTATTTGAAATCCTAAAGTTAAGTAAAGTGGCTTTGGTGTGGTATGAACCTGGCACCAGGTCGGGTTATTCTAATTTCAGGGCTGAATATATTTATTTTGATGTAAATACATGTATTCCATTCTGATTTTGGGATTTTCCTCCAATGCAGCAGGATCGAACCCGTTGGCCCGGCCTTCAATAACCGTAGCTGTTGACATGCTGTTAAACACCAATAAACAAACATACTAAACACAATGCTTTCATAAGCACACTGTCCGACTGTTACCAATTCCTTGAAGTGTACCTGTTTCACAGTAGTCGCCATAGTAACCAGGTTGACACGTGCATGTGTAGCTGTTAGCACCATCTACGCAGGTGGCGCTGTTCTGACATGTGTTATTCAGGCATTCGTCGAGGTCTGCAACACATGGCAGTATCTTAACCAGAGCTCCAGATAAGTTTTGTATCTAAAGTGTATTAAACCACCAGATTTCAACTGTATTATTGCTTTTCTTCCTTTAATATTAAATAGGGAAAAAATTATAAAAATTAAAATAAATTTAAAAATTCACTTATTTCAGCTGCAAAAAGTTTGCTTTTTGCAGCTCAAACAAGTAAATTTTCAACTTTATTACATTATTTTCACTTCTCAATTTGAAAATCAATGCGTATTTTCACATTGCTGCGAGTATTTTGTTCTCCCACTTTTGATAATCAATGCATATTCTGCTAAAACAAGTGTGTAAAATACACCAATACGCACCTTATCTGGAGCTCTGCTTAACCCTTACAATGCTGAATTAAATAAAAGTATGTCATCTGGTGTATTGTTTCACATCAAAAACATGCTTTGATAGCACTTTAGAATCAATTTCCAAACAAATATGAAACAACAATTTTTCTTTCCCGCTTCTACGGGTCAACAATTGCTTCTACGGGTCAACAATCGCATATTTTAACCCTTACAATGCTGAATTAAATGTTATTGTCTGCTGTTTATTTTTTAATTTCCATTTTTAGCAACGAAAACATAGTTTGACAGCACATTAGAATCATTTCTAATGTAAATGATTCTAAAGTGTTTTTATTGAGAGATTAAATGTTGTCTGCTATTTATTTTTTAATTTCCATTTTTAGCAACGAAAACATAGTTTGACAGCACATTATAATCATTTCTAATGTGAATGATTCTAAAGAATTTTTATTGAGAGAGAATACAAACTTTAAAATAACAGCAGATGATAATTTTCGTTTCCCGCTTTCTATAGGTCAACAGGTTACTAGTAATTACTAGTCCATTTCAGTGGTATCAAACGCTCATGACAACATTATCTCAACCTGGCACCGTGATTGTCTGTTCAACATAAATCCGCAGTTTGATTTCCAATGGAGACAATTCGCACAAGCTTCAAAATTACTACAGTGAAACCTATCTAAACCCTGGGGGTCCGGTTTAGACAGGTTTCACTGTAAATCAGGCAGGTGATAATTCTGAGCCATAGTTGTGACCATGAACAGACATTAACACCCAAGATAAATCACCAAGAAGCTCATCAAAAATAAGATCACAGGTGTTTTCTTGGTGTCCGGTTTAAAGAGGTTCCGCGGTAGTCTGTTTTTTTCTACGGAATACACAAATATATAAAAAAAAAACAGCAGACAGCAATTTTCAGTTCCCACCTTCTGAGGGTTATGTAGATACAGAAATACAGTGAAACCTCTCTAAACCAGACACCCATGGGAGGTCCCCAGGGTGTCCGGCTAAGAGAGGTTTCACTGTAAATCAGGAATTTTATCATGTGGAGTCATAGCAGTGTGCTATGCGATCACGAACAGACATTATCAACTGAGATAAATGATCAAGAAACTCATAAAAAATAAGATCACAGGTGTTTTCTTGGTGTCCGGATTAGAGAGGTTCCACTCCACTAGTTATTACCAATTTCACCCCACCCCCCTCATTTGTACATGTACTTGAACATGTACATGTACTTGTACAGGTAATATATGGGA
This sequence comes from Conchocele bisecta, assembly GCA_029237695.1. Classification (NCBI taxonomy): domain Eukaryota; kingdom Metazoa; phylum Mollusca; class Bivalvia; order Lucinida; family Thyasiridae; genus Conchocele; species Conchocele bisecta. The sequence goes on along the minus strand of CM055271.1, from coordinate 1,858,014 downwards.
TTTCGTACTAAACCCATTGACCCGGCCTTAAATGACCTTAGCTGTTGTTAAACCCCAACAAACAAACAAACTTACTAATTTCACAATTGTTGCCTTCAAATCCAGCCATACATTTGCACTTGTATTTCCCTACGAGGTCCTCACAGCTGCCGTTGTTCAAACAGGGGGAGCTCTGACACTCGTCGATATCTGAATAGACAATATTATAGATCCAGGTACCATTGTTAAAGGTACATGCCCACTCAGTAGGCACAACATTTTCTTTATAGGAATTAAATAAGTAATTGTGTCACTATTCCACAAGTTCTAAAAATTACGAGTGCCCAATATACAGAAAAATCATTTAGTAAAAAACATTTTACGGTGGTATCAGGCTATTTTCATATGCAAATGAGGCATGATATTTTTTAATCAAATGGGTCACCTGAAAAAATAATATGTTTGACAGATTACAAAGTATGATCATTGCACATCAGAAAATAAATACTGAGAATACATACTAATGTCCGTTTATATTTTAAGGACACGGTTATCGCCCCTGATATCAGTGTAAATTTACGTCTGATGTAAAATTAATAATAATGCCAATCAATACGCGGGGTAATGGTGAATGAATGTTTATTTTGCCAGAAGATGTATCCGATGATGTCTCCGATATAAAGAGCATTTTGTGCCTACTGAGTGGGCATGTACCTTTAACCCTTACACCGCTATCTTATTCTTTTGTCGTCTGCTGTTTATTTTCCATTTGTATCATCAAAAACATGCTTTGACAGCACTTTAGAATAATTTACAACATTCTTTGACATCACTTCTGAAGTGCTGTCAAACCATGTTTTTATTGACAAATAAAGCAAGATATAAAAGCAACAGCAGACGACTACAATGTAGACACTAATTAGCGTTGTCTAATGCATTTCCTGTGTAAAATGGCATCCACTGTTGTTCAAACTCAGTAGCACTTAACACACACATATAGATTTCTAAATAGAGACTAATTAATGTTTTCTAATATATTTCCTAAAAACACTGACCTTGCATTTTTACAATTTTCTTGAAATAATAGTGCAAAATATCATTTCAGTGTAGCATAGGAAATTGAATAAATTTGTATCGTAGTCCAATTGTTTAAAAAGTTGCTTTTTGTCGCGCCTGCTTTAGCGCCTGCATCGTTATCGTCTGCGTCGTCCGAAATGTCATAAGTTTCTACAAGCTTCGTCATCATGGTATAACTTTAATATTACTTGACGGATTGCTTCAATATTAGACACTTGATATATGTGAGCATTTGGAATACACTCATGCCGCCACTAACATGACCATGACCTTCTTTACCTTCACATTTTTGCGGAAACACGTAGCTATTTTTATGCGGGATCGAACCCGTTGGCCCGGCCTTAAATGATTTTAGTTGTTGATAGGCCGTTAAACACCAATAAACAAACAAACACAACTTTAGCACATGCCCATGATGATGTTACGGTCAAATGCTCGGTAGGCGCGACACCGCTTCCGTGGCAGAATGTTTGTCTATGGGCAATGGCGGCCATCTTGGTGGCCATCTTGAATTTATCCAGGATATCTGCATGGCAACATCCTAATATAGGTCCCAATTTATGATGTAGAAGCTAGTGCGAAAAAAAAAAGTTAATGCAGGGTTAGGCCGAAAAGTCATCTTTGGCAAACCAACTAAATCCTGCATACCAATTTCACATAGCTTCCCAGCATACCCGAGCGCACATCGACAGTTAGGGCCAACGGGCGTGTTTTCGCATGTTGCATTGTTCCTGCATGCGACAGTCGCACAGAAATCTGAAATCAACGATAAATTATTATTATCTATAATAAATTAAAACAAAAGCTAGTTGAGAGGCTAATACAGTGACATCTCTAAATCAGACACCCTGGAGGGAGGTCTCCAGGGTGTCCGGTTTAGAGAGATTTCACTGTAATTCAGGTAGAGAAACACGGCAAAACATGGTTGTGTGCTTTGCAATCAAGAACACATGTTATCATTGGAAATAATAATAGTTAAATCCACTAAAAGCAAGCTTGGTGCCCGGTTTATTACCCACTGACCGTTCCAAGTTGGTAAATGTCTTATACTTACAGTTTCCTTACATGGATCTGCTCGATATTTCACAACGCATTGCTCTAATGGTCCTCTACTGCCCTGTGACAAATCCATGAGTGTCCTGCCCACGCTAAGCCCAGGGTCAAGGTCATATACTTGGTACATTCGAAACCTTCATTCTCTGGTAAATGTCTTATCATTTCTGTTTCCTTGCACAGATTTGGGAACACCATACCATCACACATACATATGTCAATTGTAATGGAGACTTGTATACAAATAGTTTAAACATTTAAACAGGAAAACTGAACATCATACCTTTTACACAGGGGCCAAAATTACAAAAGTTTACGTCACAGCATTCCATGCAGCGTTCTTCACTGAGACGTTTTGGACGGTACGTGAAGTTGCTCTCTAACACACAAAACTGGAATACACAAGCTCAACTTATATATGGTGGGTGGAATGTGGGAGCATGTTGTAATTACCGGAATCCCGACCAGAGAACTGGTTTGGCCCTTGGATACGTCTTTGGCATTCTTGTACGTGAGAGTTGAAATTGCAATACCCCTTCGAGTAACATGAGTATCTATTACTTTTAGAGGGAAGGGGCCAAGTGTGGTATGGATCTGGCACCAAGTCAGGTTATTCTAATTTCAGGGCTGCATACATATTTATTTCGATACCAATATTCTGTTCTGTTTTTGGGATTCCCCCAATACAGCAGGTTGAATGCGGGATCGAATCTGTTGGCCCAATCTTAAATGACCTTAGCTGTTGATAGGCCGTTAAACACGATTAAACTGTTACACAAAACATAAACGCCACTTAGTCTTATATATGGCTGTGACTAGCAAAATTAGACTTATGGGATTTGTGACCAGTGTAGCTCCTGATCAAATAGCACACTCCAGTTAATGATCTATATTGCTTGTTTGGAGCAGAACATGTGTTTCATTGATGGAATGACGAACAATATAGATCCTGATCAGACCGTGCAGATGCTGATCTGGATCTACACTGGTCGCAAAACTCGTGACCCCATTTCTCCAATCACAAACGATGTTTGTCATTCAGTCTGTCACATGGTTCTAACAAACGTCACATATGTATATACAGTGAAACCTCTCTAAACCGGACACCCTGGGACCTCCCAGGGTGTCCGGTTTAGAGAGGTTTCACTGTAAATCAGGTATTTGATCATTCTGGGCCATAGCTGTGTGCTGTGCGACCACGAACATACAGTATCACCTGAGATAAATGACCGAGAAACTCGTAAAAAATAAGATCACAGGTGGTTTCTTGGTGTCCGGTTTAGAGAGGTTCCACTGTTGGATATCCTTATAAAGTTATAATGCTGCATGAGTGTTAGGAATATACCGACCACAAATGCCATAAGCCCCGTTTCTCCAGTGTCAAACACAAATCTGGTGCCTTCACATTTTTGGAGAGCATACCATTAACGATTCAATATACAAAGGCATGATTACATAATGCATGTACATGCAAATTATATTTAACCCTTTCATCCCTAACTAACTGGAATGGATTTTGATATGTTAATGTTGCGACCAATCCAATCGTCACAAACTGATTTTCAGACTAGTCCATTTATGAAAATGGTGTTTTTTTGTTCTCTGTCACTTTTATTTATGCATTGTCGTGTTCAGTGTGTCCGGTTGAGAGAGGTTCCACTGTACTACATTAGTTGCGAACGGCAAGGTGTATGATCACGTGGTTACAACAACAACAACGCCGCCCACTCCAAAGTAAGTATTATTTGATATTTTCCTTAATATGCAACGGATTTTGATGAAATATGGCGCAGCAAACGCGTCTTCATGAGCTGCATTTGGTGGTCTAGGGAGTTTGACACAGACTTATGTCGTTTTTGCGAAGAATCGATTTCCGTGTCGGAGACACGAAAATCGATTCTTGCAAAAACGACAGAAGTTCGGGCGAAAATACAGAGACCACCAAATGCAGCTTAACAAGACGCGTTTGATGCGCCATATTTCATCAAAATCCGTTATGTAATAAGGACACTATAAAGAATACGTATTTTGAATCGGTACTTGTTGTTGTTGTTAGTACCACGTGATCATACACCTTGGAACGGTAACTTGTAATTTACTGAATGTATATTTTTTTTTATTGTAAATATTCAGTTCTGGTTCTGGGATTTTCCCCCCATTTGTACATGTACTTGAACATATACATGTACTTGTACAGGTAATATATGGGATTTCGTACTAAACTTATTGACCGGCCTTAAATGACCTTAGCTGTTGATAGGCCGTTAAACCCCAATAAACAAACAAACAAACGGTACCGTCCGTAGCTAGACGGTATGGGAGTAGACTGCAAGTGTTACCGTTCGCAACTAGGTCAATATGTGTGACCTACTTCTTTGGAAGCGCAGCCCCAGCTGTATTTTATGCTGTCATCTTCTTCCAGTATAACTTCTCGAAAACACGCCTGCAAGTTGAACGTATACTAGTAGGTGGACAGAAGTAATTTGCCGAAAGTTTAATTCCCATAGACTTACATATGTATTTCCATCGTTACTCTCAAATATGTTGCTCAGTACATACTTTACCAATGTGAATGAAATATAAAGTGTTTGAAAGCAGGCCCGTACGCCGAGGGGGGGCGGGTGGGGGGTGGGTGTAGGTGCCCTAAATTCGCCGAGGTCCGCTATTTTCAAACAGTAACCTCAACAAATCTCAACAATTTACCACCGTTGAAATCCGAATTTAAATGACTTAAAATGCAGGAGAGTGCATTTTTTCAGGCCATCTAGGTTTAAAAAAATTCAGGGGGAGCATGCCCCCGGACCCCCCTACTGTACTCGCTCCATTTACGTGGGCCCTGGGCTCGCCCCTGACGCCCCCCCCCCCCCCCCCCCCCCCCCCCCCCCCCCCCCCCCCCCCCCCCCCCCCCCCCCCCCCCCCCCCCCCCCCCCCCCCCCACCCCCCCCCCCCCCCCCCCCCCCCCCCCCCCCCCCCCCCCCCCCCCCCCCCCCCATAGAAAATCCTGCGGCGAGAAAATCCTGCGTACGGGCCTGAAAGAAAATAGATTTATGCAGAATATGAATGTTTTGGTTACTGATTATCACAAGCAGTTTGTTGGATACATATTTTTTAAATATGGCGTATTATTTGACGTCACTTTTTGAGCGATGTCTGACACCATTGAAGTGTATGGGAACAGCATTTCCCAAAAAATAGATATGCATATATTTAACTGCATGCATGTTGTAAACTACTTTGAATATTTAATACACATATGAATCAAATTCTGCGCAGATCTATTGGCTACTCAATGCATTTTATTTCATGAAAATCTTTAATGTAAATTTTGAAGTAACATGCCAATGTGTATGATCACGTGGTACTAACAACAACAACAAGTACTGAAACTTCCAGAATCCATCTGATTCAAAGTACATATTATTTTATATTGTCCATATATTACGTAACGGATTTTGATGAAATATGGCGCATCAAACGCGTTTTGTTCAGCTGCATTTGGTGGTCTCTGTATTTTCGCCCAAACTTCTGTCGTTTTTGCGAAGAATCGATTTCCGTGACTTAAGTCTGTGCCGAACTCCCTGGACCACCAAATGCAGCTCATGAAGACACGTTTGTTGCGCCATATTTCATCAAAATCCGTTGCATATGAAGGAAAATATAAAATAATGCTTACTTTGGAGTGGGCGACGTTGTTGTTGTTGTTGTAACCACGTGATCATGCACCTTGCATGCTAACAAGCACAGTTACAACTACGTGTACGTCTATGGGATTTAAATGGGTGGGAAATTACTTCTGTCCACCTACATTTAATTATCTCCCTTGAAGGCTTAGTAGTATTAGCTATTAACCCTTAGACTGCTACTCACAACAATTGTCGTCTGCTGTTGCTTTTATATCTTGCCTTATTTCTCAATAAAAACATGGTTTGGCAGCACTTCAGAATCATTTCCAATGGAAATGATTCTGAAGTGCTGTCAAACCATGTTGTAAATTATTCTAAAGTGCTGTCAAAGCATGTTTTTGATGATAAAAATGGAAAATATAAAATAAACAGCAGACGACACAAAAATAAGATAACGGTGTAAGGGTTAACTGTGAAATATTCATGCAAGTACCTGAGCAGAGACGTACATATTGGACAACAGTTGACTAAATCCTTGAACTGAGGAACCGAAAATTGTCGTCTGCTGTTGTTTCATTGTTGTTCAATAAAAACATGGTTTTACAACCTTATATAATCATTTCTATTATAAGTGATTCTAAAGTGCTGTCAAAACATGATTGCTGAGAAAAATGGATAATACAAAATAAACATCAGACGACAATTTTAAATCAGCATTGTAACCGCTTTAAAAGCAGACGCCGACAAACTTACCTCCCCGTCATGGCAGAGCTTGAACTTGGCGCAGGCGTCTGGATCACTCAGACGTTGGCAGTTGAAACATCTGGGCGGCGCTGCATACGTGTAATATTGAGTCGAGGATTGAGAGTTAACTAACAATTTATACTGGACTGATACATTGTTGTTGTTGTGGCGTGTTTGTAAAGAGCCTGAGAAGTTGGCGTGCTGTTGAAGTTTAAGTTGAAGGACGTAGATTGTGTAGTTACTTAATACATGCCTGCTATCCACTTGATACCATTGTAAATAAATAAATGAATGTTTCCACATGTGTTCCCTTATCTGAAGATAGTACATACGTACTAGTTATAGTTCACATATCGAATTTTTAATAAATTAAGTTCGTAGCGAGCGTTAGCGACCGAGAAATCAATGTATTAAACATTCGATATGTGAACTATAACTAACTTAATGTTTGCCACGCCCCATCGCGTTCTCATGTTACGTTTGAAAAATCCCGATACTATTACATAATTGGTGGTTTGACAACGAATCAACCATGTACATGCGGTGACATGATGCGCGTCACATGAAATGACGTCAACAAGGCGGAACCTCTGGGACTAAATATAGCTTTGCAAGTATTGCAACATTTAATTATTAATTTAATAGATATTGACGAAAGCGTCGCAATATGCGACTATTTGAGACGAATTGCTCAGCTTTCATTGGTCGAGAAACTATGGCAAAACATAAAGATGATACATAGTGTGGATGCGGTGACGATTCTAACATACGAATGAAAATTTGATTTTGCGTTGATTGATTTGATACGCTGAAATGTCATTTATACAAACGACACATACATTGCTTTATATGTATATCTACGGACAGCCGGAAAGTGCGCAAGAAATATGTGTAGTAGTCGTATATTAATAAATACGTGTATGCCTGGGTCGAATTGATAGGCCCTGATGTAGGCCTATATGGAAGTTATGACTTCGTTTTAACCCTTTGAACCCGAAATCCCGCTATAGCGGTTTATGCAAAAAGTGCAGATCCAGATGAGCCGGCTCGTAACGAGCCGTCTCATCAGGATCTGCACTTTTTGAAAGTAATTTTAATATTTCTTAGAACAAAAACACCCACTTTTCATAAATGGTCGAATCTGAAAATCATTTTGTGACCATTGGATTGGTCGGAACATTAGCATATCACAGTCCATTCCAGTTCCTTAGGGTTGAAAGGGTTAACACAGCTTTTGTATACCCACGGTCTCTGCAGAGCCGAGTGCCATATATAATTGTGTTTGAACTGTTTGTACACCCGTGAGTCTGGTTCAGAAGTTTGCCGTCTAGATTCTCCAATCTACCACCGGTGGCATTTGTGTGCCGAGAGACCACATTTTTTATTGACCTCCATTTGTATCTCCGATCTAAGAACGCACACAAATAAAATGCGGCGAAACGTTTTGAATGTGGAAAGTGTTCCACAGAGTATGATACATCTACTTACCTGCGTTGATGACGTAGAAAACTGACAAACCGAGCGCTGAAACGGAACACAATAACATGTTTGCATATTCATAAACATATATGAGACACGCCTTGCGAGTTTGTACCTTCGGACATCTGCGTAATTTCATTAAATACGTTTACACAATTTACAATATTTTTCCTAAATAAGGTCAAAAGTTGACAAAATGTTCAGAGTACATGCGGAATATACTCTGAATATGTTGTCAACTTGAGAAAGATGACTCGTGACATATGCGATCAGTGTAGCCGCAGATCTATGGCACGCCGTTTTACTATTTATTCATAGTAAAATATATCTCTTGAGTCAAGATATCTTCTATGGTGAAAGAGATATCTTGTTAAATCAATTAGATATCTATTTGACTTTTTCATATAGATATCTGTTTGATCGACTACTTAACAGTAACTGTTGCTCCCTGCAAGTCATATAATTATTGTCCAATCAGAAAATAGTAAATAAATAAGTTGATTTCGTGGTCCATCAGCGGGATGGTGGAAATATTTATTTTTGCGGAAGATGGGTTATTACATCATCCAAGATGGCCGCCAAAAGAGCAAAAGAGCAAAAGGTCGTCATTTTATGAGCGACTTCAAAAATCTTCTCAACAATTAAAAAATGAAACGAAGCAGATATCTTATTGAAAGGTTTCAAATAGATATCTTGTTCATCAAACTAGATATCTTGTTGACTCAACGATATATCTTGTTGATATATCTTGTTGATCAAGATATATTGAACTGTCAAATAGATATCTTGTTGAGTCAAAGTGATATCTTTATTAAATTCTTTGATATATGTCTCTTTTGAAATACTAGATATCTACTTCACAATAAAGATATCTCTTTCCTTCAATAAGATATCTTAATGAGCCAAATAGATATCTCTTCTATTATTTGCAAACAGATATCTCTTTCCGAGAAGTAGATATATAGTATGATGAAATATATATCTCTTTGAGTCAACAAGATATCTCTTTCTGACAATAAGATATCTCTTTCATTCAATAATATATCTCTTTGAGTCAATAAGACATCTCTTTCAGTCAATAAGATATATATTTGAGTCAATCAGATATCTATTTCAGTAAATAAGATATCTTCTTCCGTCAATAAGATATCTCTTTGACTGAGCAAGATATATGTTACTTATAAAGATATCTTGTTCATGTACTAGATATCTTATTGACTGAAATAGATATATGTTTGTCTGAAAGAGATATCTTGTTGATTGAAAGAGATATCTTATCACAGAGATATATTTTACTCTGAATAAATAGTAAAACGGCGTGCCATACATATCAGCCTACGCATCCGCGCAGTCTGGACTGAGGCTACAATGGTCGCTATGCTGATTCACAGAACCATTTATATTGGGTTTTTCAGAGATATATATATATCAGGTTACAGGTTAGTCGGAACATATACTTGCTGATACTGCCGATAATGATGATGATCTGATAATTATGATTAAAGGATGATGGTGATTATTAAACTACTGATGGTGATCACGAGGATGTGGTGGTGGTGACGACGACGAAAATTTCCCGCCCATTGAAATCACATAGACTTGTGCATGTATTGGTAACTGCATGTGATTGTTAGCATGTTTATGGAAGCGTCCTGGTGCCAATGCTATCTCCTAATTTGGACACTTTGTGATATCTACGTGTAACATAGGCTTCATCTGACTACCGCGCTTGCTCACAGAATCAATTAGACTGTATGAATTCGGCAGCAGACGCATTTTAAAAATAGCCAGCTGTAAATCGTCATTCGTACGTTATGACTTAGACACGAATTGTTTGGGTACGTTCAAACATGGTACCCGGTCTCCTGGACAGGCATATATGCTTTAGTTGAATATTGTCACCAATTATTTCATTCAGGACTCACTAGCGCAGTGGTGTACGGCGTTGTGTCCCTCGTTAATTATGTGTGATGACATGTCGTAGGAGTTCGAAATTGAACGAGGACATACACTTTTTGTTTTATTTATTTTATTTTTGTTTCATTTTACAGTTTATTTTTTTGTTTGTAGTTATTTTTTATTTCTTTGTGCTTTGTAGGAAAACTGTTCATCTGATCTGATATTATGGAAAACTTCAAATATTTCGACACCAGCTACCCATAAATTCCAATTATGTTTTGCAAAATATACGAGTATCAATAAGGAAGAGATTTGTTAATAAATATTTTGATCACATTATTTATTTTCATCTGTCAGCAATATCGTTGCAACGGCATTGTATGTGTCAATTTCATCCCTATGGCAGTTGTAAACGCGTTCGAGCAGTCTGACCAGGCACACACCCTGGTATATATTCAGTCGGACGGACGTTCGGTATGTCTCCGAATTAGACGGGAAAAACTCACAAGCAAATAATATCTTTCTAGAAATGTGAATACATAAAATGTCCCCATCGACGAGCCAATGCTAAATAGAATGTAACTACAACCACATAAAACGTGCAAGCACGCACACGCAAGCAGTCTCCAACAAGCTTCGATTGGTATATTCACTGTATCATTCTGAGTGGGTTGTCCATGTAATGGAGGTTATATGCATTTCCTAAACATCCGAGTTTAATGCGATCTGCCGTGTTGGAATTCTTATATATGAACCAGTCAGGTTATGGACACAATAGACGGTAAACCAGTCCTGGTACAGCTTAGCAACACGGAGTAAATTCTCAAAACAATTAACGGCATTGATTGTTATTATGATGACAGGGAGATAAATAAAATGAGGGCGATAGCAAAGGTATATCTATGCCAAATATAATTTTATAATATTTGCATGGTGCACATGCTGGAAATTTTATTTTTGCGGAAACATTGGGATGGTGGTGTTCAGATGTTACTGGCCGTCCAAAAAGTGAAAGTAGACGGTGCCGCCATATATATGGGGAAATTGCCCGTACAAATCAAGCCGCATGACCCCGTGTTTGCTACATGATATACTGACATGTTTATGTTGTGAATGTACGGCTATGGGAGATGTATTAGCTGATCATTTCATATACCTATGTCGTAATATAGTGTTTATTGATGTTCATTACATTTATAATTATCATTACCATAATTTACCTCTGATTGTAAATACGTTTCCCTATTGAAAACACACCACGGACATGTATGTAGTAGAGTGTTCATTATGCTAAAATCCAGCGAAACCTCTCAAACTCAGACGCAATGCGGACCTCGTACGGTGTCCTTGTAATGGAAGTTCCCTGCGTTTCCTAAATATCCAGGTTTCATGTGACCTTCGAGGTTGAATTTTGTATATGCATGATACAGAGTTTAATAATGTTAGTTGTATTGTGATTAGTGTCTCCCATACGTAGTGGCGAACAGTATGTGTAGATAAAAATCAAATAGTGTTGATGCGCACACTGATCTTACGCTACGTTGCCCAATAAAAATGAATATTTTATATAAGAAGTAGTGACACTTATTAAAAAAAATATTTGTTTGGAGGGATTCGAACTCATCCGTGTAGGGACGAATCATGATCACATTTATGCAATACCTGCACTGACCCATTGTACCACGGTGTGAAATACACTATCGTCTATGTATTGGTCATTCACTACAAAAACGTTATGAAACTTGTCAATTTTGACTTGAAACCCGCACATGAGATCAAAACTGATTCATAGCCGTATATGTTCGCCACTTTCCCGATTCGTTCCCGGACTGTTTGTTAACAATTTCAAGCTATAAAATGCCATTCACATTTGACCGAAAACAACGCACTGGATGACACAAAAGTTGGAAACACGTTCTTTGATACACTTTGTGATATATACGTGTATCATAGGCTTCATATAACTACCGTGCTTGCTCACATAACCAATTAGGCTGTATTAATTCGGCAGCAGACGCATTTTAAAAATAGCCAGCTGTAAATCGTCATTCGTACGTTATGACTTAGATACGAATTGTTTGGGTACGTTCAAACATGGTACCCAGCCTCCTGCAGAGGCATGTATGCTTTAGTTGAATCTTTTCACCAATTATTTCATTCATGACTCACTAGCGCAGTGGTCTAAGGCGGTGTCTTAATTTCTTACTTGTAAGTTTATAAAATAAGTTGTAATAGTGATTTGTGTCTCCCATACGTAATGGCGAACAGTATGTGTAGACAAAAATCAAATAGTGTTGATGCGCACACTGATCTTACGCTATGTTGGTCGCCCAATAAAAATGAATATTTTATATTAAGAAGTAGTAATACAAATTAAAAACAATTTTTTTTTGGAGGGATTCGAGCTCATCCAGTAACAAGGAATCATGCTCACATGTAGGCAATACCTGCATTGAGCCATTGTACCACGGTGTGAAATACACTATCGTCTAGGTATTGGTCATTCACTACAAAAACGTTATGAAACTTGTCAATTTTGAGTAGCCAATATATTTGCGCATAATGTGATTCATATGTGTATTCAATATTCTAAGTAGTTTACAAGATGCATGCAGTTAAACATGTTTTTTTTTTTTTTTTTTTTTTTTTTTTGGAAATGCTGTTCCCATTGCCGTCAATGGTGACGTCGCTCCAAAAGTGACGTCAAATAATCACGTCATATTTTTAAAAAAAAATGCATCTGTGCTTGTGATAATCATTAACCAAAACATTCATATTTTGCATAAATCTATTTTCTTTCAAACACTTTATATTTCATTCAAATTTGGTAAAGTATGTACTGAACTACATATTTGAGAGTAAAGATGGAAATACATGTAAGTCTCTGTGATTTGAACTTTCGGGAAATTACTTCTGTCCACCTACTGTAGACTACGATGACGACGATGATGATGACGACGACGACAATGATGCTGATGACGACGACGACGGTGATAATGATTACGACGAATAGTATAGTCAAATATATATGCACTAAAAAGGTCTAAAAAATATATCAAATTAATCTTCATTCTGAATATATCCATGTGGTAGGTAAATACTGCCGACTGGTGGGCATATTTTTATAACCCACTCATCCGAACAAACGCATGTATGGCCTCCATATATACGCACCTAAAATAAATATACTGTTCACATCCATGATTGTTTTACGACTGTCGACTAATCCACTTCAATTTCTTATACATGTATGTCAACTGATGGTAGGTCAACAAAGGACATGAATTCTTATCTTCGACTCATTCAGTCCCATGAAAACTGTGACACTTCATGTAAAAGCCTGTTTAACCATTAGACTGCCAAGCACGAAAATTGTCGTCTGCTGTTGCTTTATATTGTGCTTTCTTTCTCAATAAAAACGGTTTGACAGCACTTTAGAATCATTTCCATGGATTCTAAACTGCTGTCAAACCATGTTTTTGATGAGAAAAATCGAAAATATAAAATAAACAGCAGACGACAACATTTAATTCGGCAGTGTAATGGTTAATGCACTGGTATCTTCAATTGCCGATAACTAGTGTGTTTACTTTGTGAATTCATAGTTATAGTGGAACCTCTCTAAATCAGACACAAAGAAAACACTGGTCATGTTATTTTCGATGAGTTTCTTGGCCATTTATCTCAGGTGATAATGTCGGTTCGCATAGCATACAACTATTGCTCAGAATGATCAAATGTCTGATTTACAGTGAAACTTCTCTAAGCCGGATACCCTGGGGACCTCCCAGGGTGTTCGGTTTAGAGAGGGTTCACCGTTTTAGACACAAAATGCGCCGGGACAAGAACATCCAGTGATTCCAAGAGGTTGCCGGACTCATATTTTACCGCCAGCTTGTCAATTGAATGCGTTACCCACGACACATTCGATAAACACACAACGTTGGCATCGTAGCTAGTTATCTCACGTTTAAATTTATTTATAGAAATCCGGTCCAAATTTTGTAGTTTATGGCCTTATTGCTTGTAAAAAGGACGAATGTACAATGATATGATGCGAAAATGAGCAATTATAGTGATTTCGACTACTGTCTGTTCCACGCTTTTCTGCCGACAAACTTTTGGCTATTAAACACATTAAATCTTAAAAATATATAAATGTAAGTAGTTTTTCATCAATAACAAAAAAGTCACCCTCCCCGAAAAAAAATATTTTAAAAAATTCCATCAAATATTGATTTTATTGCGATTCTCCTGTGGGAATTTAAATGATTTTTTATTTGTGGACCGATTTTCAATTATTTTGTTCTTAGTTACATCATTTTCAAACTATCTCGCCAGGTTTCGGAGTCAATTTCCATATTTTTTTTACGTTTTTTAACGAAAAGTTTTAGCAATATCGGCCCCATGTTAAATTCCCATTTGAAAATCGTTTTTTTCACAATAAAATAAATATTTTACGGAATTACATCAAATAATTTTTTTGGGGAGGGTGACTTTTTTGTAAATATTTTTTGGATGTAATATGTTTAATAGCCAAAAGTTTGTTGGCAGCAAAACGTGGAACAGACAGTAGTGCTTATTCAGATCATGCTACATATTTGCGCAATCTGATCCGGGACTGTATTATTTGACAAATTCATATGTTCACACTCATTAATGTTATTGCAATCAGTGTAGACACATATCAGAATGCACATGGTATATACTCTGTTCGCAAAACTTTTTTTTTTCTGCTATTCAGTAAGAAATAAACCCTGAAATACAACATATAGGACATGATTTCGATAAATATTATTGCAAAGGTGGATAACTAGCTACGGTCCATCATTGACATAGATTGTCATAACATAGTCTACTGTATGTCTCAACTGACCGTTCCAAAGTGGTATCCTATTAAAAAGGTTAATTAATTGTGTCTATATATGACCAATTCGCTGTGGTTATAGAAAGGTGTAATCATACGATCACATTATAAAGAGGGGACTATCACTTGAACCATTTAACGCTAGAGCTACGTGTGTGTACATTATTGAGACAATATGTAATTGTGATTTAGCTCGCCTGAGCCAAAGGCTGAAATGAATGTGTCAATTATTGTTGTACTTTATCTCAATACGGGAAATATTTTGGTTGAATCAGCGAATTGGCTTCGATTTTTAGCCTGCCAGAAATGAAAATGTTTATCTTGTTTTATTCCGTGTGTGAAGGTCACGATCTCAGGTGAGCAATAGGGGATAATTTGCGCATATTGCTGCTAAACAGAACGACTACTCGTTGGTCACTGTTCGCGAAAAGTTCGACGTTTTAAACTGACCCATGTCTGAAGAGTTCATTTCCGGTGCTTCTCGAATAATCGAAAATATGTTTTTATGATAATATTTAACAATTAAATGGTTTGACTGCTCAACAAATTAAGCATGTCGTTAGAAGACCCTTTCTTTGTGGTCAGGGAGTAAGTATACGTGAATACCTGGGCGTATAGGTTCACCACACCGCGAAAATCGACTGTTAAGTGTTGGCCTATACTCGCCACATACCAGTATCCGTAACAAATAAACAAACAAAAACAAGTCACTCAATGCCAATATCTGCTGTATATATTTTATTATTTTTCGGATGGTTTGATAGTTTCTACACTTAATTAGATGAAATATCTATATTGTATCGTACATCTGTATACACACAACACGACAAACATTGTTTTGGGCAGTAGTACTGAGTTCATATAACGGTAGTTTATGAGTACATAACTCTAATGACAATTACTCATAATTACCGTACGTAGTAGAGTAGCGGTGCCATCCATTAGCTACTCCATAAATCTGCTACGTACAATGCGGAGGTTTGCAGCGTGATGTGTCTACAAATGCCCTTTTACAGGCTAATATGAATTGGGTACTACGGGTGACAGTGTATGAAAGTAAATTTACCAATTGATAGCTTTTCCATGATGTTAGTATGCTATAAACGGTACCGTAGTATATTGTAGTATTGCAGAGCTACTTCCCGCAACTACCACGGTGTTACAGCTTCTCTATTATAATTAAATGGTGTCGTTGGCGCACTTGTCTTATTTGAAGCAATGATACAGTTTAGATATTTCCTTTTCATATATAGTACATTAATAGCCTAGGCATTATAGAAACTATTAGTATTTAAGAACAAATAACAAGGCTAAGCATCTTCAGTGATATTATTCCCTATTTTCACAATCTCAATCATCATTGAGCACGACTGTCACTTCGAGAGTTATACACATTTTGCCCATTTTGTTTTAGAAGCATTTGGCACTTCGGGCCAAATTATTCGTCACCCGTATTAGTAAAATACCACCCGTCGTAAAACACCCAGCTCCAGATTGGTTTATGGTAAAACAAATTTTACCCTTTCAATCATATGTTCAACCTAATTTCACTGAATGGTAAATTTTCATATACGCGTAACATAAAGCGGGCTACTTCGTCGCCCGTATTAAGATATGTATTAAGATGCGCTATAAACATGTCGTAATGACATTAACATTTTCCCACATTAACTTTGCCCTTTAATTGCAGGGAGGTACAGAAGGCGTTGCAGACGTCGCGGAATCTCTACAGTCGCTGGTGTGAACTGGCTGAGGATCCTGGTATTGTGGCTCGCGAGGAATATGACTGGACCACAAACGAACTGCGTAATAGTCTACGCAGCATAGAGTGGGATCTCGAGGACCTCGAAGAAACAGTTGATATCCTTAAAATATATGGGATTGTTTGTGGCCTAGTGGGTTAGAACACCTGACTTCCAATCCGGTGGTTGTGGGTTCAAACCTCGCCTAGGGCATCAAAATATACTTTCATATATACTTTCATAGTATTTCCATTCCACTGGTCTGTCGGATGAGACTTTAGATTGTGGTCCCGTCTCTATATGACCTTAGCTGTTGGTGGGACGTTAAACCCTGTCAATTTTCACTTAAAATATACAATTTTAACCACTCCAGTCTTTACTCCTTTCTCTTTGTTTAATTGAATGTTGTGGCCAAAAAATACCAGAGGATTTGTAGGATGAATCCCTATCGATCTAGGGAAATTCTCTTGAAGGAATTCCTGGAAAAAATGTTAGTGTCGAACCCTGGGAATCCATCCTTTAATACAATTATTCATACTGGGATTCACATGGGATAATGATCTGTAGCCTATTTAACTAAAATTGCTAAGCATACTTACTAAGTAAACTTTGAGGGAGAAATTTTCAATTTAAGGATCAATTTATTAATTTTCATTATATTGAATTTATTACATTATCACAGCCATTTTGGCTGTGATAATGTAATAACTTCAGTATAATAATGGTGTGGTAAGGGCACATGGCACCAGGTCAGGATATTGAAATTTTTGTCCTGGAATGTTATTGTAATTTCAGCGTTGACTGCATTTTTCCTTCCATACAGGTTTATTCCTGTTAAAGTTATGTTTGTACCATTTTAAATTCTGTATCGCCCTATTGATTTAATTAAATGCTACATGGTAACTTACTTGAACTTTTGTTTTATGTAGGTACAGTTTGGGCCCAGGTTTTTCCGCATGAGCTCTGATTTTTTTCGTCAGTTTTTAAAATCATTTAAGGGATATATCAGGTACTGCCTTTTTTTGCTGATTCAATATCGGTGACAAACGGCAATACATAGTCACTACAATCCGTCTCTATATGACCTTAGCTGTTGCTGGTACGTTAAACCCATTCACTTTCCCTAACTGGTGTACGTATCGTGGAGAAAAATCCTCGGAAGTTCAAGATCGACATTTCGGAACTTCAGGACCGACGCGGCTTTATAGAGAGAACAAAAGTGACAGTTAAGGTATGACATCAGCGAGATCTGACGGCCCGCCTGCATTAATCTTGCCAATATGTCAACGTTTCTGAACATCTCCGGGCTTGAAACTTGTGCTCCACTGCTCGCCTTTGGCTATAGTCTGTTTCGCGAAAGCTGCCCAAATTTTACGGCCATATAAACAATTGAAAAACAATATTTTTTTCGATAGTATTAAATTAAAGGAAAATTTAAGAATGAGCCTTCTTTTTATTTCGTGAAATTTAGCCAAATATTGATTTTATTGCGAATTTTTTTTTCCCATGTTAAATCCCCATAGACATCTTCACAGAAGATGTCTATGGTGATTTAACATGGGGAATCTTTTTTAGAATTTCAGAAATACTGGACCGATTTTCAAAATTTCGCTAGAAGATTTTAGTAAGGGCTGATTATTTGTTTACGTCTCAGACTCTGACCAGCCCGCGTGGCATGTAAAAAAATCCAGCTGATATGCCTTTAGAACATGAAGTGAAAGTCATTGTGCTATGTTTGTTTACAAAAATTTGTCATTGAAAATGGTGTCCGCTGCTTCGCTATTGGTGAGTAGAAATCCTAAAGTCAAATATCATTGGTCTGCATGCCAATAGCCATTCAAATATCACGTTTTATAAACTACACACATCCAAATCGACAACTTTCATTTGTTGTCGCGCCCGCTTGCGGAAAGCGCGATATAGTCGGCCGTTTGGCCGTGTGTCCGGTTAAAGTTTTTGGTTAAGCTGTAAGGTTAAGTTTTTTGGTTAAAGTTTTTGGTAAGTTCTTTGGTTAAAGTTTTTGGTTGGTTAAGTTTTTTGGTTAAAGTTTTTCGTTATACTATATCTCTGCAATTGCTTTGCCCATTACCTTGAAACTTCATATGGGTGTTTATCATCATCTATATTTTCATTCTACCCCCCTCCCGTGCGGCCCCTGTGCCCAATGTCAAGGTCAAATTACTTTCAAGTTTTTGGTTAAGTTTTTTGGTTAAAGTTTTTGGTTAAGTTTTTTGGTTAAGTTTTTTGGTTTGGAAAGTTTTTCGTTTATACTATATCTCTGCAACTGCTTTGCCCATTACCTTGAAACTTCATATGGGTGTTTATCATCATCTATATTTTCATTCTACCCCCTCCTGTGCAGCCCCTGTGCTCAATGTCAAGGTCAAATTACTTTAAAATTTTTGGTTAAGTTCTTTGGTTAAAGTTTTTGGTTAAGTTTTTTGGTTAAAGTTTTTGGTTAAGTTCTTTGGTTAAAGTTTTTGGTTAAGTTTTTTGTTTTTTGGTTAAGTTTTTTGGTTAAGTTTTTCGTTATACTATATCTGCAACTGCTTTGCCCATTACCTTGAAACTTCGCATGGGTGTTTATCATCATCTATATTTTTCATTCTACCCACCTCCCGTGCGGCCCCCCTGTGCCAATGCCAAGGTCAAATTACTTTGAAGTTTTTGGTTAAGTTTTTTGGTTAAAGTTTTTGGTTAAGTTTTTTGGTTAAGTTTTTTGGTTAAAGTTTTCGTTATACTATATCTCTGCAACTGCTTTGCCCATTACCTTGAAACTTCATATGGGTGTTTATCATCATATATTTTTCATTCTACCCCCCCTCCGTGCGGCCCTGTGCCCAATGTCAAGGTCAAATTACTTTAAAGTTTTTGGTTAAGTTCTTTGGTTAAAGTTTTTGGTTAAGTTTGTTTTGGTTAAAGTTTGTTGTTAAAGTTTTTTCGTTATACTATATCTCTGCAAACTGCTTTGCCCATTACCTTGAAACTTCACATGGGTGTTTATCATCATCTATATTTTCATTCTACCCCCCTCCCGTGCGGCCCTGTGCCCAATGTCAAGGTCAAATTTACTTTGAAGTTTTTGGTTAAGTTTTTTGGTTAAAGTTTGGTTAAGGTTTTAGTTTTTTGGTTAAGTGTTGGTTAAAGTTTTTCGTTATACTATATCTCTGCAACTGCTTTGCCCATTACCTTGAAACTTCATATGGGTGTTTATCATCATCTATATTTTCATTCTACCCCCCTCCCGTGCGGCCCCTGTGCCCAATGTCCAGGTCAAATTACTTTGAAGTTTTTGGTTAAGTTCTTTGGTTAAAGTTTTTGGTTAAGTTTTTTGGTTAAGTTTTTTGGTTAAAGTTTTTGGTTACGTTTCTTGGTTAAAGTTTTTTGGTTACGTTTCTTGGTTAAAGTTTTTTGGTTAAAGTTTTTCGTTATACTATATCTCTGCAACTGCTTTGCCCATTACCTTGAAACTTCACATGGGTCTTTATCATCATCTATATTATCATTCTACCCCCCTCCCGTGCGGCCCCTGTGCCCAATGTCAAGGTCAAATTACTTTGAAGTTTTAGGTTAAGTTGTTTGGTTAAGTTTTTTGGTTAAAGTTTTTCCCCTGTGCCCAATGTCAAGGTCAAATTACTTTGAAGTTTTTGGTTAAGTTTTTTGGTTAAGTTTTTTGGTTAAGTTTTTTGGTTAAAGTTTTTTGGTTAAGTTTTTTGGTTAAGGTTTTTCGTTATACTATATCTCTGCAACTGCTTTGCCCATTACCTTGAAATTTCACATGGGTGTTTATCATCATCTATATTTTCATTCTACCCCCCTCCCGTGCGGCCCCTGTGCCCAATGTCAAGGTCAAATTACTTTGAAGTTTTTGGTTAAAGTTTTTGGTTAAGTTTTTTGGTTAAGTTTTTTGGTTAAAGTTTTTCGTTATGCTATATCTTTTTTTTTAGTGTCCATGCCTCGCCACAAGGCGCGACATGCAGGCCGCGGCCATCTAGTTTCCGTAATGACTGTGTCTATTCTTACAGTCGCGCTAACCAATATTCGGCCCAAGACACTTCGGTCGTGACACCTGTGCTCTCGACACTGGACAGTACTTCCGAAAACTGCTACAAATTATTTTTTTTATCATTTTGACCATATGCGGTTTTGCCAATGTCCATACCAGTTCTCGTATCGTATGAGATGCATACTTATGTTTTAGTAACACGATGTATCAAGTCCATTTGAACGCTCGCAAACCAAAACATCCCATTTATTCTTCTCCTCACAAAAGCGGGTAAGCCTCACCTCGGGCCCCAAGATACGTCGGCCCCAGACAACTCGGGGGCTCCAGACACCTCAGCCCTAAAAGACTTCGGCTCTAATTTTTAAAATTGCTAAAAATCAAATATATCTTATCTTGAATGCGTTAACAATTCTATCATTATGTTTTTAGATGTAATGCCTACCCTTTAAATAGTATTATGTGTAATAATAATATGGTATATCAGGGCTCCAGATAAGGAATTACCTAGTGATTGAGTATTGTTACTCCATCATTTCTGAATCTCCTTGGAGACAATTCTAATGAAATACCAAGACGTGTTTTCATGGAAATAAAGAAAAGTATGCTATATTTGTGGTATGTTTATTGTTTTCTGCAGCATGATCAAGGTACCACAAAATTTGTATTGCTTTTTGATACTCGCTATTTCTGATTTCAGTTGGGTTTTTGGTAATTTTAACTGGGTATTTAAGCACATACGCACCTTATCTGGAGCCCTGGTATATTGATATATTTCTGATACCAACAAGGAGTTGAATCGAAAATACTATGACAATCGCTTAAATGAAAAAGCAGAAAGAAAGATGTATTGATTATATAAAATGATCTTGTCCTTTCGCTGCCAGCCAGCAGTGTTGAAGCTGAGAGGCTTCAGCCAGATGTCTCTAGTGTCTGTTTCACTAAAGCTGCCCAAATTTTACAGCTATATAAACAATTAAAAAACATTATCTTTTTCGATAATATTAAATGAAAGGAAAATTTAAGAACTAGCCTTGTTTTATTTCGTGAAACAGAGTGAAGCTGACTATGGGGATTTAACATGGGGAAATTTTTAGAATTTCAGAAATACTGGGCCGATTTTTAAAATCTAACTTTTGTTTTCTTAGTTAGATAATTTCCAAATTTTTACCAAATTTCACGAAATAAAAAGAAGGCTCATTCTTAAAGTTGAAGATTATCCAAAAAAATATTGTTTTTGCATTGTTTATATGGCCGTAAAATTTGGGCAGGTTTCAGATCTGCTGACTGGTATTGGAGTCACCAGACTTTGGTTACTTTGATCCACAGATCTCTGGAATTCTACTGACACCAGGAGCAGGAGGCCAACGTGCACAAATACACTCGAACCAACATAAAAACATCGCGATTGCCGTGAAAATAAATACAACTTAATGTTGAGGTGCACTAATCCTACATATACCATAGCTGACGGATATCTGTCGCTGTGACTGGAAAATAGAGTTTATGGGTTTTTGCGACCAGTAGCCTATTTCACCAACATTGCAAAGTATACTTATCTAGCAAAGTATACTTTGAGGGAGAAATTGTCAATTTTAGGCCATTTTTTTTTTATTTGTTGGTCTACGGATTTTTTTTCCGCGAGATCGGGTCGGTCGGTCGGAAAAAAATAAAAATAAAAAAAAGTTTTTTCAATTTTTTTATTCTTTTTGGCACAGGGTTGGGTCGGTCGGGGAAAAAAAAAAATAAATAAAAAGGGTCGAACGCGGATGCCACCGGCGGCATATTGAAGAAACTGTGACAAACGGGTGAACCAAAAGTGTTAAGTCAAAGGGTGAAGGTCATATGTAGTATGGCAAGGCAGGTGTAGCATACATGCAAATGAATGAAGTATGGAAATATTGAAGCAGTTAAGCAACTTATGTAGATGCTATGGCCAGTTTAGGTCAAAAGGTCAAGGTAATAAAGTATGACAATGCAGGTGTAGCACACATACCAATGAATGATGTGTTGAAATATTGAAGAACTTGAGCAACTTATGTAGAAGATATGGCCGGTTTGAGAAACTGTTACGAAGTGGTTAACCGAACGTGTGACGGACAGACGGACCGAACACCATAAAAATCACCTTTTTAAGGCACATGGTTGGGTCGGTTCACCTTTTTAAGGCTCATGGTTGGGTCGTTTTGTGGTCGGTAAAAAACAAAAAGGCCAGTGATTGTGATAGAGTGAAACTTGTGTTAACCGGCATCGTCTCGGACCAAGAGTGTGTCGGTTAACGTAGGGAGTCGGTTCAGCAAGTTTCTTTATATTCTACATAGCAACTCAGTTTCATATTCACATACTGTTGAATGTTCATCACTGTGAATGGGTTGCGTAATGCGTACATATTAATACCGTATCTGGTACAATTAAATACAAGAGTTGTCAGAAGACAAGGAAGCGGCGATATAGTTGAAACAAATATCAGTGGGGGTGGCACAAGGTTGATTTGTGGCAGGGCTGTAGAGGACCCTAGGAAGAACGCATACATGAAATATGAAGCACATCGGACCAAGAAAACAGAAAATATAGGCCATTTACCCGAGCGTTAAGGTTTTGAATTTTTGCATTCATCCGAAACAGAGATATATCAGAGATATATCAGAATCGTCCACATTCGCAGGTTGTTGTTGTTGTCGCTGCTGCTAAGATCCGGTTTCCGCCACTTACTTTTCTCGGCACAGCAAACAAAATTATTTTTTATTTTATTTTTTTTTTTTTTTTTTGGATCGGAGGTAAAAAAATCTTAAAAAAAATCGGAAATTAAATTTTTTATTTTTTTCCACATTGTCAAAAAATCGGGTCGGCGGATCTGTAAACCAACACATAAAAAAAAACTGGCCTTAGGATAAATTTGTTAATTTTTATTATACTGAATTTATTACATTATCTCAGCCATTTTGGCTGTGATAATGTAATAAATTCTATATAATAATTCTGCATAGTTTTAATCATAAAATATATGCAGTCTTTAGTTCTACATATGATATAATGCATTTCGGGAAATATAAATGATTACTCCCTCAAAGTATACTTTGCTAAATAAGTATACTTTGCAATGTTGATGAAATAGGCTACTGATGACAGTGCGGATGAAGATGATGATGATTGTTGTTATGCTGGATCAGATTAACCCATTTCATGCTGAGGATATATCATTTTGTTTGTGAAAAATTCTAAATATTTTCTTTATATGTACTTAGAAGTATATGTCGTGACCACCATTTGAACCGTCAAATGAGTGGTCACAACATATACTTTCATTGAGAAATAAGAAATATTAAAATTAAATATTTAAAATACTTCATACCCGTAAAGGTGTATTCCG
Source organism: Conchocele bisecta (assembly GCA_029237695.1). Lineage (NCBI taxonomy): Eukaryota > Metazoa > Mollusca > Bivalvia > Lucinida > Thyasiridae > Conchocele > Conchocele bisecta. The sequence goes on along the minus strand of CM055271.1, from coordinate 1,834,178 downwards.
AAAATAATGTAATTGTTGTTATACTGGATCAGATTAATATGATTAAAATTATGATACCAGTGAAAATTCAGTTTGTGATTTCTTTGTCTTAAGCTAGGAGTTCTTTTCACCTACAGCGAGCAATGTAAATTTGTCCATAGACATCATTAATACTACAATTAAATAGGTATATTTTCACAATTGAATTGTTACTTATGGTACATCGTTGAATTAAAACGTTTTACCAGATTGACTGATCCTGCTATGTTTTTCAGATGAAGACATAGTGACATAAGGGCTGTTATAAACTTATAAGGGCTGGTAAATTTCAAATCATACTAGCCCGGCTGGCTAGTACATATTTTTGCTTAGTTTCAAGCCCTGTATCTATTGGCAAATGGTGTCCAAATACTTATTACGGTATTAACAAGACTTGTCTATAAGCCGATGTTCGAAATACGGCACCCTATTTATAAAAGGTGTCTGTATATTATGGTAGTCAAGTTCAGTGATCACAGGCGTGTTTGTGTCGTAGGATATAAAAGTTTACATGACAGCATTTAAGGTTTTAATGGTACTTATTTATCACAATAACATATTTGGATACAATTTGTTTTGGGAAACCCACATCCCAAAATAAATTGTGTCTGATATTTAGGGTTATTCAGTGATTACTGGCATGTTTGTGTTGCAGGATATGAAATCTCACATGACAAGTCCCCGAGCCCGGGCTGCTGAGGAGACGAATGTACGACAGGTAGGCCTAGTCGTGCTAGTCGCTTCCCCAGTCCCAAAAAGACGCCTAGAAATGTGTTTTATTATAACCCAGAGCTCCAGTTAGGTGCGTAATTTGGGGACAAATTTCTTATTTTTCTATCAAAAATGGCATGTTGGGAGTGCTTTAGAATCGTCTCAATGAGACGATTCTAAAGGACTCCCAACTTGTCATTTTTCGTGAAGAAATAAGAGAATTTCACCACAAATTGAACAAATTACGCACCTTAACTGGAGCTCTGATAACCCATCATATAGAAAGTTCCAATGGTATTTTCAGTTTTCTACATCTATATGGGACATGATAGGGGTAGATGTCAGGTCGAGAACAAGTGCCATTGTTTTTAATGAGCAATTCAAAATGGCCACCGAAAATCCTGACTCTTTCGCTGTTGCCTTGGATAAAATTGACATATGAGGCAAAAGAAACCTTACGGAATGTGAAACAACAGTCGCATTTGATCTGCTTGCACATTAAACAGCCAGTGCTAGTGTTCGTACAGATTTCATGAGATTTTCAGCCATATCACATGATCATATAGTTTTCCGGATTTGCATTAAAATTTTATGTACTGTATATACAAATACGCAAGTAAACAGTTTACCGTACTATAAATTTTCAGCTAATATTACAGTCATCATTCTAATGCACTCTATAAATATCACGCAATCTGATTGGCTGATGGTCATACATTACAGGTATATCATTGTTGATGAACGGTCGCAAATTATTTCAATATGTATTCCTACACCAGTAGTAAAGCAGTGCATCAGAAATAGGTGGCGTATATCAGAAAATGATAGGTTGGAAAACAGATTTTCCAACCTATCATTTTTAGCGCGGCCTTCCAAAGGAAGCCATGCTTATGGCATACCCTCGACGTCGTAGGCGTCTGTCTGTCTGTCTGTCTGTCTGTCTGTCTGTCTGTCTGTCGTCCGTCCGCCGTCCGTCCGTCCGTCCGTCCGTCCGGGCCAACGTCCGGGGGTTTGAGAGCTTAGGGGTGTGGTTAGGAACAAAAGATTCCTTTGTAATTTTCCGTAAGCTCATAAACTCTATTGTTGTTTAGGGGCTTTTTCATTGTTCTTCAAACAATGGAAATACCCCATAAACCCAAAATGTTGGAACGTCCGTCCGGTCCGTCTGTCCGTATTGTCCGTCCGTCTATTGTTCCATGCTCTTATGTGGCTAAAAATGGCTACAGAACAATAGGGATGAACAAAGGAAAAGGTTGGGTTAGCCACATAAGTATCCATTTGTAGGAACGTCCGGCCGTCTGTCCGTCTGTCTGTCTTCAAAAATTATAATGGCCTATATTTTCTGTTTCCTTGCTTCGATTTGCTTCATATTTCGCACACGCATTGCTCCAAGGGTCCTCTACTGCGCTGTGGCAAATCCACGTCCGTGCCGCCCCTTCTAAGCCCAGGGTCAAGGTCACATACTTTGTGCATCTCGAAACCTTAACGTTCGGACGCTCGGGTAAATAATGGCCTATATAATAACTGCGCTGTGGCAAATCCACGTTCAAATGTGCCCTCGGTTCCTTTGCTGCCACCGGGCGTGCTTCGTTGTCCTCTGACAACTCTTGTCTAATATACGCCGCAAATTTCAAAATTACAATACAGTTAACCCTATTGTCAAATATTTTCATTTTTGGTCCTTACTGAATCCCTCAAATACTCGCCCAAACGTTTCATAGATGACACAGCTCGACAATCAAACAATCTCGACATTAAGACTTGGAGGTATTAAGACAATGTGGACGACAAACGTAACAATGAATTCTCATTTTCAATCATTACTTACATTGTATGTCCTGCCAAATCTTGTGACAATGATGGTACTTGTGCCAAAGTTTCATAGAAAACACAACTTAACATCAAAACACAACGATCAATCTTTCTTATAATTTTCAGTCATTACTGAACCCATCAAGTCCCGCCAAATCCTACGACAAATATTCCCGCCTGGACGCAGAGCTGGAGAGATCCCACCAAAGCTTCATCGACGACACAAGCCAACATCAAAAGGTATCACACAGGGATTCCGCTGGGGAAAATAAAAAAATTGCGACTTCAAAAAAAAAAAAAAATTGTAATTTTTTATCGCCACTTGTTTATTTTTATCGCCAATTGCGAAAGTGGCGATCGCCAGCGGAATCCCTGGTATCACATAATGGTATTGTTCTTATTTCACCTCGTCTCAGTAAGACGGTTCAAATGACTTTGTCCTGTCTGTTTAACGCCCTGTTGGACAGACTGACTTAATGATAATACATGTAATGTGTGGCCACAACATTGTGCATGTACTTTCAATACGACACAAAATAAAGAAAATTGAAAACTTTCTTAGATTGATGGCTATCCACCAACTGTCATTTGGGTGACCTTCACCTTGGTGACCTTAATCTTTGTGTCGATAAATACATCCAAATGTTGAATACCTCCTGATCCGTTAGTCGGATCCTTTTCCCAACTTCATCAATAGCTTCTTTACATTGATGGCTCTCCACCCAATGTCTCATTCGGGTGACCGTGACCATGGTGACCTTGACCTTCATGTCCATAATTTTGGACGTACATCCAAAAGTTGAATATCTCTTGATCTGTTAGTCTGATCATCTCCAAACTTCATCAATAGCTTCTTCACAGGTCTGCCACTGTCAACTGTGCCGATTTTTTCGTATTTGTTCCGAAAAATACGTTAGAAATACGGAAGTATGGACAACAATTAAATGTGTGATTTTTAAAAAAATCAGCTCTGACAGGAATATCGGGAAATAATAATTTTGTTCCCAAATTCTTCAAGTAAAACCCGTAATCATACTCGCGCTTACCATTTCGATTCTTGTTGTGTAGTAATAGCCGTTTCAAGCGCTCAGTGATATTGATTTCTTCATCGTGTAAGTTCTTAAAATGTCTGCTCCAAATTGCACAGCCGACGAATCTGAACACAAATTCATCACTGATTACAGCGAGACATGGTCCCATTTGGTACCGTCGAAGCGCAGTGATGAATTTGCGTTTTGAAAGCAGTGTAATTGTGATTTTTTGGTTGGTTATGGTTGCCGAGATGATTTAGAAGCCACATTGACAGTAAAAACAGAAAGTATACATGCATCTTAGCATGAATGTGGATCTCAGAAGTACAAAGTGTTGCCAAAAGACATGGCAAACATACTTGTAATCCCGCAAAGCAATGCTGACTGTGAACGTGTGTTTTCCATAGACAGGAAAAACAAAACAGACTTTTGAGGCTCAATGAACCATCAGACACTTGCAAAATTGTTAGTTTTGAAAATTAACAGCACCACAACCTGCTTCAACCAATCTCTGAGCGAGGCTACACTGAAACGGGCGAAATCCGCAACCTACCAGGCTCTAAAAAATGACTAGATTATGTAAGTACATGTATGCATATAAGTGAGTACTGATTTGTGAGTTCCTGAAAATAGCCCCCTTTTTATCTCCATGTTCCTCATGTGACCGACATGGGGTTAGCAGCTCTGACTTTGTTGTAACTCTTTTATTTCAGCTGCTAATCAGGGATCAGGATGATCAGCTAGACATGATTGGCTCAAGTGTCGGGGTCTTGAAAAACATGAGTCATCAGATCGGCAACGAACTCGAGGAGCAAAATGTGTATGTTGATAGTGGATGTTTCTGGGACAATATCGTATGCTTTTGGGGGATTATTATGGGTTTTTTTGTGTGAGAATATTGCATGCTCAGTTGATTGCGCATTGGACATACACGACTAACGCATTTGTATATGCTCAAAGGTGAGCCGCGTCCATGGTGTATTCCATGCCACAGCGCATTTACCGTGCAACACATCCTACTGGACTGTATTGATTTTGCCGATATTCGAGGCAAACACTTCAATGTTACTTCACTTGCGGAGCTATTCCAGGTGGAGAACATTGAAGGTTTGCTTCACTTTCTACATGAAACTAACTTGTATCAGAACATTTAATTTTATCATTGTATACATGTTTCTCATTTCTATAACTTTATAATTCTATACACGTTTTTCATTTATATTGTTTATCATATTAATATTTTTACCTGATCATCTGATTGATTACCACATGTAACATACTATTTTACTATTATTTTTATTCTTCATCTACATTGCTTGGCCCTAAATGATACTCTTTTGTGTTGATGGGCCGTTAAGCACCATTCCATTCTAAAATTTACTAAAAATGTGAAGCATGTTGCGAAAACAATAAACAGACCACAAATATAGCATATTTGCTTATTTTTCCATGAAAACACATCTTGGTATTTCATTAGAATTGTCTCCAAGGAGACAATTCTAATGAAATACCAAAATGTGTTTTCATTTAGAAGCAAACTATTCAATAATTGCTGTCTGCTGATGTGTAAACAAACAGTAGTGCGATTCTATTTTACACAATTAAAATTTTGAAATACCCAATTGCTTCAGAAATGATAGAGTGACAATACTCAATTACTATTTCCTTATCTGGAGCCCTGGTTCTATCACAGTGACGGCGTAAATTAACAGTAGGGGTTCCTCCTTATAGGAATCACGATTTGCCTGATTTGGCCCTCAGGTACATCTTTATCTTCGACTCTTTTGTTACCTGGGAGTTGAATATCGGGTTATTGCCCATTATAAAAGTAGTAAGATTATTACTGATCCTACTGCTTTTGAGAGGGGGCCAAGTGGTTTTGGTGTGGCGAGGACCTGGCATCAGATCAGGATTATTCTGATTTCAGGGCTGAATATACAGATTTCTTATTGTAAATATTCAGTTCTGATTTTGGGATTCCCCACTCCCCCGTCCCACTTTTGTACAGATAATATATGGGATTTAGTGCTAAACCCATTGACCCGGCCTTAAATGACCTTAGCTGTTGATAGGCCGTTAAACCCCCAAGAAACAAACCAATATCACATGCTTTTTTGCAGATATTATATTCTCTCTGTAAATATGTCTTGGAATTTCATTAGAATTGAGTCCTCAGGACTCAATTCTAATGAAATTCCAAGACATATTCATGATATTTACAAGGAGAAATAAAAGAAAATATGCTGATTTTTGTCTGCTATTTTTTAACTATTTATAGCCCACAAGTTTCCCAGCATGCACTAATTATAGCAAATTTATATGTCCCAAAATTACTTCCTCGTACCGGTATGTCCATTATTCAATTTATAGTATGTTTCTGTGTCAATAGTATATGGATGTTGTGTTCCTCGATTTCTTTCCAGAATGTTGGATGATTTCACCCACGAGATAGACTCGACAGAAACACGTATGGACAATGTGATGAAGAAGATGGCTAAGGTTTTACACATGTCGAATGGTACGTACATATACAATACCAGGCTAGTGTCTCTTGAACCAAGTTTATCAGACACGACTAGGAAACACGTAGGAATTCCGAGGCTACCAGTAGCCGATTTCATCAAAATTGCATTTATATCTAGCAAAGTATACTTTGAGGGAGTAATCATTTATTTTTTCAGAAATGCATTATTTCATATAGAACTAATGACTGCATATATTTGATGATTAAAATTACGCAGAATTATTATACTGAATTTATTACGTTATCATAGCCAAAATTCAGTATAATAAAGAATTGAAAATTTCTCCCTCAAAGTATGCTTTGCTAGATAAGTATACTTTGCAATGTTTGTGAAATAGGCTACTTGTTAGTGTCTTTTGATATGAAGTTTATCAGGCAAGTAAACGAGGAATTCCTATCGTATCCGAGCCAGAGTTTTTTTGTTAAGAATTAAGGCAAAAATGAAAAACAGAACACGACAATTTCCTTCTACAGCGTAGAGAGGGTTAAATCCCCGCCCTGTGGGTGGCAGGTGGGAGAATGTGATGGGTAATTTAACGATCAGGGTTCATCCTTACCGGAATCCCGACTAAAGACCTGGTTTGGCCCTCACATACATATTTGGAATTTTGTATGCAACAGTTGAATCTGGTTATATAAATATATTTTTTCTCGACCCCCCCCCCTCCCCCCCCACCCCCCCCCCCCACCCCCCCCGGCCTTACATGACCTTAGCTGTTGATAGGCCATTAAACACAAATAAACAAACATACAGACAAACATCATAATGCTGTTTTTCCTATACCTATTTAGTAGTTCTGAAAGTATTTAACATAAACACGACTGTGACTGGAGTAATGGGGCTTATGGAATTTGCGACCAGTGTAGATCCAGATCAGCCTGTGCATCCACACAGTCTGATCAGGATCTACACTGTTCGCCAGTGCATCAATGAAGCCCTCGTTGAAGCTGTTGATAGGCCATTAAACACCATTAAATAAACAAATTATCCTCTAATTCAAACGTGTTCTTTCTTCTGTTACAGATAAACGCCAGTGCTGTGCAATAGGAATTTTATTAGCGATTTTATTGCTGGTCATTATATTGTTTGCAATATTGTGAGATACAGATATATATTTTAACACTGGCTAACGTGCACCACCATATTTGTGACTGGAGAAATGGGGCTTATTGTCTTGTGATCAGTATAGATCCAGATCAGCCTGCCATTTATTCACAGGTGGAAGACGCGGACCAGTGACGAAAACAAATGGCCCATTCACGCACTTGGTCTCGCATAAATAGAACATAGTACTGTACGAGATCAAGTGGGTGGGGTAATGCAATTTTTATAATGGCCATTTTTTTTGGCGTCAAAATAGAACATTGTACTGTACGAGGCAAAGTAGGTGGGGTAATGGAATTTTTTAATAGGCGTCACAGGTCCGAGTCTTCCACCTGTGCATTTATTCAGTGAGGTTTTGGTCATGCTAATTTCTCAAGTCGCAGTTGTAGTGATCTTTGCAGTTCAAACTGCTCGATTTTGGGCATGAGGTCAGAGTGTGTTTTATAATGGATGGCCCAAATCAGGCTGTGTTTGTGTCGCGCCCGATTGCGGACAGCGCAATATAGTCGGCACATTGGCATTGTGGGCAGGTACCACATTGTCTGCTGATATATGTATATACAGGGTTGTGTCTAGAGCCGGCTCATCTGGTTATATATAGCTTAGATAATCTCAACTCTGGATTTCTTTTACTATTTCATCTGTCTTTTATATTTTCTGTATCTGTGAGAGCTGAGACCCGTATAGTGTACAATTTAGTCACAATAACTTTGACATTGGTTATCCTTTTATTCCCATTTTTGTAAACCAACTGTAAAATTATCCTGTCAAAGTATTGGCCTATGAATGTTTATAACATGACTGTGAAGTGTTCCAACTTCTCACTCGTCAGACTGTGTAGCAAAACGACACGACAGATTGGGCTGTTATTGTGACTCAATTTTACACTATAAGGGTCTCAGCTCTCACGGATACAGAAAATATAAAAGACAGATGAAATAGTAAAAGTCATCCGCAGAGTTGAGATTATCTGAGCTACTGGATATACTTCATTTGCAAACTGGGATTGACATCTGTAGAGTTAAGATGAGAATCTCACATTTACAGTAATGGAAACTATCAATATGTCTCATCGAATATGTACGGAGCCCCGCAGGGGAAGTAGAATTATTTTTTTTATTAATTCGTTCCCACGAAATAACAATTTGTTCCCTCAATTTAATGACGAATTGTTATATCGTGGGAACGGATTGTTAATTCGAGGGAACAAATTTTTATTTCGTGGGAACAAATTGTTATTTCGTGGGAACGAATTGTTCAATTGAGGGAACAAATTGTTATTTCATGGGAACGAATTAATAATAAAAAAATCCATGTCACTTGCGGGGCTCCGTAAATATGAAACCTAGTTCGAGGCACCAGTTATACACAACGTTATAAGTTGGTCTAAGAGCAAATTTCACATTTTTCAAAGCCGGATTTATTTCCCTTGACATCAGTAAATGCAACAAAGAAATAAATCCGGTATTTCAAAATGGTAGTTGAAAAAACTCTATATAATAGAAATGAGTGCAAAAAAGACAATGATATCTATATTTTCTTAAGAAGATATAATTATGCAAATACAATACATGTAACTGGCAATTTATTTTAGGGGCTGGTCGTTTTGAGAATCTTGAAATAAATATTCTCTGACCTAAATGTTTTTTGGCTCAACACATTGCATGTACATGTAGTAATTTATGTTTAATGTTTTACGTGCTTAACAAACACATATGTGGCTACGACTGGAGAAATGGGGCTTATGTGATTTGTGACAGTGTAGCTCCTGATCAAATAACACACTCCCTTAGCATGATAACAATATATATTGCTCAATAAAGCACATCAGTAGCCGATTTCACCAACATTGCAAAGCATACTTATCTAGCAAAGCATACTTTGAGGGAGTAATCATTTATTTTTCCCGAAATGCATTATGTCATATAGAATGAACGACTGCATATATTTGATGATTAAAAGTATGCAGACTTATTATACTGAATTTATTACATTATCACAGCCAAAATGGCTGTGATAATGTAATAAATTCAGTATAATAAAAACTAATAAATTTATCCTAAAATTGAAAATGTCTCCCTCAAAGTATACTTTGCTAGAAAAGTATACTTTGCAATGTTGGTGAAATAGGCTACTGGTGTTTCATTGATGGAATAGCGAACAGTGCAGATCCTGATCAGACTGTGCGGTTGCACAGGCTGATCTGGATCTACACTGATAGCGAAGCCCATAAGCTTCATTTCTCCAGTCACAGCCACATATAGATATTGCCCTCATTTTTGCCATGTTTTTATCGTCAACTATATGGGCATCCTGGCTGACAAATAGAATCATCTTACAAAGTTTGTTTGTTTATTGGTGTTTAACGGCCTATCAACAGCTAAGGTCATGTAAGGCCGGGCAAATGGGTTCGAATTACGTTTTAACCTGCTGCACAGAAGGGAAAATCCCAAAATCAGAACGGAATATTTACATCGAGAAAAAATATATTCAGCCCTGAAATTAGAATAACCTGACCTGGTGCCAGGTCCATACCACACCAAGTCACTTGGCCCCTTCCCCTAAATAGGATTATGAATGATAGTAATACACATAAGTGGTATAACCAGATTCAACTGTCACATACAAAATGCCAAAGACGTATGTGAGGGCCAAACCAGGTCTCCAGTCGGAATTCCGGTAAGGATGAACCCCGATCGTTAAATTACCGTCGCATGATGACCCACGATAACAAAAAGTGGCTTATTGCATTTGCGTCCAGTGTAGTAATATTGTAATTGCCAAATGACCTCAAATGGGTGGCAGGTGGGTGTATGTGATGGATATTTTAACGATCAGGATTCATCCATACCTTTTTGACCCTCATTTACGTCTTTTGCATTCTTGTATGTGAGGGTTGAATCTGGTTATACCCCTTGTATTATTCCTAATCCTATTACGGGAAGGGGCCAAGTGGCTTTGGTGTTGTATGGACCTGGCAACAGGTCGGGTAATTCTAATTTCAGGGCTGAATATATTTTTTTTCTCGATGAAAATATTCCATTCTGATTTTGGGATCCCCCCCCCTCCCCACAATGCAGCAGGTTAAATATGGGATTGAACCTGTTGTCCCGGCTTTACATGACCGTAGCTGTTGACTGGCCGTTAAACACCAAACAACAATAAGGGAATTGCATATAATACACGACATTATAAGTCACTTTTTTATTGAATTTTTGAACACCGTTTTTCTCAAAATAGTTTGTAATCAGCATAGATATCGTATAGAACTGCTGATAACGTTTTCCAACTATTTCTTGAGAAAGACAATGTGTTAAAAAATTCAATAAATGAGTTCCCTTAGCACCGAAAATTGTTGTCTGCTGTCGTTTCATATTTTGTCCTTTCTCTGAATAGAATATGGGTTTGACAGCATTTTAGAATCATGTGTTGGCTATAGTAGTGATGTTGCATTGTCAGAACAGCGAACAGTGTAGACCCTGAATTGAACAAGCGAATGCATAGGCTGATCTGGGGTTACGATTGTCGCAAATGTCTTCGTACGGTTCCTTCTGTCGGTCAAGTGGCCTATGATACACAGGCATGAGAACCTTCAGCTCGTTCAGATGATTTTGTCATAATTTGTGTTTCCAAATGATTCAGAATCAATGTGGTATACTCAAATTTGATACTTTTACAAGTGGGGTGAGGGGGTTTCAGTGCATTTTCAGATGTTTTTAGCGACAGCCATTCTCCTACCTGGATACAGGGCCAGTACTCAAAATCAGGCAGTTTGATTGGCAGAGCCTGAGCACAACTCAGACTGCATCAATCAAACTTCCTGAGTTTACGCAAGGAGTACACAACCCCCTGCTTTAATCTTGATTATCAATGTTTCTAAACATTTAGTAGGGCCCTATAGGTTTCGCCCTGTCTGTCTATCCGTCCGTCTGTCTGTTTATTTTTTTGTTTTTGTAAGAGTTTCTCAAATAGGGACCCCAAGTGCGTCGACAGACCATATTTTCTAGTTTGTAATTCCAACTCGCAATCAAGCAGTTTGATTATCTGAGCCTGAGCTGTATCACAGCTCAGGCTCAGCCAATCAAGCTGCTTGATTCCAAGTATTTGGGAATCAAGAAATTGGCATATATTGGCAAGATTAGCACAGGCTGTACTGTATGTACTCGGATAGTGTTGTAAGCAGAGGCCAGGGCAATATTGTAGCATTAATTTGATTGTGCCATCATTGTAATTATGTAGATAAATGTATGTGTATTTATTTGGATACGTTGTACGTGTCTTTGTGATTTGTGAAATAATAAAACACCAAAAAATATCTAACCATTCCTACGTTACAATTATTGCTGTATCAAGGGCGGAAGTTAGTGGTCCTGTGTAGATTCCTCGAATAGACCAATAGAATATGTGGCGTGTTCGGATATAGACTTTGCAATCCGAGGATTATCCCTCTCACAAGTGGGTGGTAGGTGGGAGCATGCGATGCCGGGTAATTTAACTCTTTGCATGCTAGCGGCAAAAATATCCGCCAAACGAATTAAGAGTATATGTTTTATTTCTCTCTGTAAATATGTCTTGGAATTTCATTAGAATTGTGTCCGGCGGAGGGCGGGCGGCTGAAGAAAAAGCGCATAGTTCGTGTACACAACTCCTCCGAAACCGTTCTGTCGATCGATCTGAAACTATACACACGTCTTCTACACATATTGAAGATGTGCACCTTGGTGTTTTTATGCCGAAAAAATATTTTTTAACAAAAATATCGCCTTTTTAACTTAGCCATTTTTTCTTAATTTTTCTGTACATTTCTATATACGGTACAGAGTTTGTGTACACAACTCCTCTGAAACCTTTCAGTCGATCGATCTAAAACTATGCACACGTCTTCTACACATATTGAAGATGTGCGCCTTGGTGTTTTTATGGCGAAAAAATATTTTTTAACAAAAATATCACCTTTTTAACTTAGCTATTTTTTCTACATTTTTCTATACAATTCTATATACGGTACAGAGTTTGTGTACACAACTCCTCCGAAACCGTTCAGTAGATCGTTCTGAAACTATACACACGTCTTCTACACATATTGAAGATGTGCACCTTGGTGTTTTTATGCCGAAAAAATATTTTTTAACAAAAATATCACCTTTTTAACTTCGCCATTTTTTCTACATTTTTCTATATCAAATTCTATATACGGTACAGAGTTTGTGTACACAACTCCTCCGAAACCTTTCAGTCGATCGTTCTGAAACTATACACACGTCTTCTTACACATATTGAAGATGTGACCTTGGTGTTTTTTATGCGGACAAAATATTTTTTAAACAAAAATATCACCTTTTTAACTTAGGCATTTTTTCTACATTTTTCTATACAATTCTATATACGGTACAGAGTTTGTGTACACAACTCCTCCGAAACCGTTCAGTCGATCGTTCTGAAACTATACACACATCTTCTACACATATTGAAGATGTGCGCCTTGGTGTTTTTATGCCGAAAAAATATTTTTTAACAAAAATATCGCCTTTTTAACTTAGCCATTTTTTTCTTATTTTTCTATACATTTCTATATACGGTACAGAGTTTGTGTACACAACTCCTCCGAAACCTTTCAGTCGATCGATCTGAAACTATACACACGTCTTCTACACATATTGAAGATGTGCACCTTGGTGTTTTTATGGCGAAAAATATTTTTTAACAAAAATATCACCTTTTTAACTTAGCCATTTTTTCTACATTATTGTATCCAATTCCCTATCATTTCTACTTTACACTCTACTTTTCTATCTCTGCCTAAATTAGTATACATGTTTAGCACAACGAAATGAAGAAATAATGCTATAGACTTTCAAATTCTCATTAATGTTTCTTGCCTTGGTGACAGCTTCACATTTCTGCATCTTCGCTGTCTGGCCCATATTCGACGGGCGTATTTTGTGACTTGCGGCACTCTTGTTACAAGGTTAAAATGGGATTGAACCCGTTTACCCGGCCTTACATGACCTTAGCTGTTGATAGGCCGTTAAACACCAATAAACAAACAAACAAACAAGGTGGACCAAAAAACCCTTGACTTCTTTCAAATGTACCGTTGGACAAAACATCCTTGATGATTTTTGGGCAAGGGTATTTTGTCCGGATTGGATATTTGCACCAAACGTGTAGTTAACCTGGGAAGTGACTATATTTAGTATTTACACATGGTGAGTTTATTAGCATAGACTTAGTTCACATCTCCCCACATATACCTTCTCATTCACAGCAATTCGGGGTGTTGTATGGCTGTGTCCTGCAGCCTATTTCACCAACATTGCAAAGTATACTTTTCTTGCAAAGTATACTTTGAGGGAGAAATTTTCAATTTTAGGATAAATTTATTAATTTTTAGCATAATTTTTTTTTTTGAAAAAAAATCCAGGCTATTGGATTGGCGAAAGCCGGGCGGGCGGGCGGGCAGGCGGGCGGCGGACGGCGGGCGGCGGACGGCGTCCACAATCAATGTTAAGTTTTCGTGTTTGAGTCCATTTCTTTGTTACTGTACCACCTAGGACCACCAAACTTTCACAGCTTCATAATCAAGGGGTGCCCACCACATATCACTATCCAACATGTTACTTTTTTTTTAACTTGACCCATTTTTTCCGCTCAGTCGACTTAGCCATTTTCAATGTTAAGTTTTCGCGTTTTCAATGTTAAGTTTTTGTGTTTAAGTCCATTTCTTTGGTACTGTACCACCTAGGACCACCAAACTTTCACAGCTTCATAATCAAGGGGTGCCCACCACATATCACTATCCAACATGTTACTTTTTTTTAACTTGACCCATTTTTTCCGCGCAATCGACTTAGCCATTTTCAATGTTAAGTTTTCGTGTTTAAGTCCATTTCTTTGGTACTGTACCACCTAGGACCACCAAACTTTCACGGCTTCATAATCAAGGGGTGCCCACCACATATCACTATGCAACATGTTACTTTTTTTTTTAACTTGACCCATTTTTTCCGCGCAGTCGACTTAGCCATTTTCAATGTTAACTTTTCGCGTTTACAATGTTAAGTTTTCGTGTTTAAGTCCATTTCTTTGGTACTGTACCACCTAGGACCACCAAACTTTCACAGCTTCATAACCAAGGGGTGCCTACCACATACAACTATCCAACATGTGACCATTTTTTTACCTTCACCTATTATTTCTACGTAATTGACATTTTCAACGTTAACTTTTTAACGTACGTCTGGTTAAATTTTGTGGTTAAAACTTTTTTGTTATACTATATCTCTGCAACTGCTTCGCCCATTACCTTGAAACTTCACATGGGTGTTTATCATCGTCCATATTTTCACTCTAACCCCCAACCGTGCGGCCCCTGTACGCAATGTCAAGGTCAAATTACTTTGAATTTATTATTTATATCTCTGCAACTGCTTCACCCATTACCTTGATACTTCACATGGGTGTTTATCATCATTGTCGCACCCGCTTGCGGAAAGCGCGATGTCGTCGGCATTTTGGCATACGTCCGTCCGTCCGTACGTCCGTGTGTCCGGTTAAAGTTTTTTCGTTAAAGTTTTTCCATCTACTATATCTATTTTTTTAGTGTCCATGCCTCGCCCCAAGGCGCGACATGCAGGCCACGGCCATCTAGTCTACAAAAAGTGTGTATAATTATGTTATCCAAGTGTCCATGCTTGGAAAAAACCTGGCCTTCGTGGCTTTGCCTCGTTTCTTGTTATTATACTGGATTTATTACATTATCACAGCCATTTTGGCTGTGATAATGTAATAAATTCAGTATAATAATTCTGCATACTTTTAATCATCAAATATATGCAGTCATTAGTACTATATGAAATAATACATTTCGGGAAAACTAGTTATACTTAGTTCATATCTACCTACACATGCAATTCTGGGTGTTGTCTGGCTGTGTCCAGAATAGTAGTGTCCAAAGTTGTGCACAGTCAGCAACAAGTTATTAATTTTCTGCTTGTTCAGATTGGAATTCATCTCATACATTCATATATGTTTTAATGTTTATGCCGCAATAATTCCAGCACAAAAATATTTACACAATTCCCTAGCATTTGATTGGCCCGTAGCAAGTCTCTGTCCAAAATTGATATCCCAGTAAACTCCCACGCCAAACTACTTTCCGTAACCGTGAGGCGCAGTTAAAATAATTCTTAAGAAAACAAAAGAAAACAACATATTTTCTTCATGAATTTATTTCAAATGCTGGAATTATAAGGAATGAATGGCCTTTTTGTGGAATTTATCGGGGATATAAACTTGGAAAAGTTGCGGGAATACTGGACGAGGCCTTCCGGCCTTCGTCCAGTATTCCCGCGACTTTTCCAAGTTTATACCCCGATAAATTCCACAAAAAGGCCATTCATTCCTATACAGTCTCTTCAAATTACCACTCGTCATGATAGAAAATTCACTCGTCAATACAAGCGGATGAGCAAGTGGATTTGTCGAGGCCTGCTTGGTCCATCTCTCATCTAATAGCAGGCAAGCCAAAACTCCAAATTTGTAAACGTGATGATAGCCAACATGTATAACATACATACAGACACCCATACATACCAAAGAAGCTCCGAGTCAAATAAGCTTCCACACCATATAACATACATACAGAGCTCCCGATAAGCTCCACATCTATAACATACATACAGAGCTCTTACCATAGCTTCCGAACCAAATCTATACATACATAAGTACATACACAGCTCCAGATAAGCTTCCAACATCTATAACATACATACAGAGCTCCCGATAAGCTTCCAACATCTATAACATACATACAGAGCTCCAGATAAGCTTCCAACATCTATAACATACATACAGAGCTCCCAGATAAGGTTCATTAACATCTACTATATTCCCCAACTATACAGAGCTCCAGATAAGCTTCCCAACTTCTTTAAACATACATAGAGCTCCCGATAAGGTTTCCCAAACATCTAACATACATACAGAGCTCCGATAAGCTTCACATCTATAAACATACATACAGAGCTCCAGATAAGCTTCCAACATCTATAACATACATACAGAGCTCCAGATAAGCTTCCAACATCTATAACATACATACAGAGCTCCCGATAAGCTTCCAACATCTATAACATACATACAGAGCTCCAGATAAGTTCCAACACTATATACATACAGACTCGATAAGGTCCAACATACATACATAGCTACAGAGCTCCCGATAAGCTTCCAACATCTATAACATACATTGCTCCTGATAAGCTTTCAACATCTACAACATACATACAGAGCTCCAGATAAGCTTTGTGTCTAAAGAGTATTGTACCCTGATTTCAAATTCACTTATTCATTCACTTATTTGTGTGTATTGTTACTTATTCACTTATTTATACTGTAATTGTAATACAGTGGAAATTTACTTAGTTGAGCTGCAAAAAAATTTGCAGCTCAACTAAGTAAATTTCAACTTTATTACAGTATTTTAACTACTCAATTTGAAAATCAATGTGTATTTTCACATTGCTGTGAGTATTTTGTACTCCCATTGTTGATAATCAATGCGTATTCGGCTAAAATAAATGCTTAAAATATGCCAATACGCACCTTATCTGGAGCTCTGTACGTACATACTATAATTGGTGAATGACAGCTACTAGTGCCCTTATATTGGTAATATGATTATTCGTAACCTGTTACTGTTATGGGAAGACACCCAGTGACTTTGGTGTGGTATGGACCTGTCACAAGGTCAGGTCATTCTAATTTCAGGGCTGAATACTTTTTTTTTCAATATAAATATTCTGTTCTGATTTTGGGATTCCCCCCAATGCAATACAGGATCGAACCCGTTGGCCTGTCCTTAAATTACCTTAGCTGTTGATAGGCCGTTAAACACCAACCAACCAACCAACCAAAAACAAACAAACATATAGGGAGTTGAGATTCAAAACCTTGCTTATTAACTCTTTGCGTGCTAGCGACGAAAATATCCGCCAAACAAATTAGGAGTGTATGTTGTATTATACCCCCACAAACAAAGTTTGAGGGGGTATATAGGAGTCAGCTTGTCGGTCGGTCGGTCGGTGGTCGGTCGGTCGGTCTGTTGGAAATTCCCTTCCGCTCTATATCTTCTACACCCATGCATGGATTATCAAATGGCTTGGCACAATATGTTTCTCATGATGAGAAGGTGTGTCGCGATCAGTAACCACGCACCTTCGTCCAAGGTCAAGGTCACAGTTGAAGGTCAAAGGTCAAACCTATTGAAATTCCCTTCCGCTCTATATCTTCTACATCGATGCATGGATTATCAAATGCCTTGGCACAAATGTTTCTCAGAATGAGAAGGTGTGTCGCGATCAATAACCACGCACCTACATCCAATGTCAAGATCACAGTTGAAGGTCAAAGGTCAAACCTATTGAAATTCTCTTCCGCTCTATATCTTTTACACCGATGCATGGATTATCAAATGGCTTGGCACAAATGTTTCTCACGATGAGAAGGTGTGTCGCGATCAATAACCACGCACCTACGTCCAAGGTCAAGGTCACAGTTGAAGGTCAAAGGTCAAACCTATTGAAATTCCCTTCTGCTCTATATATTCTACACCGATGCATGAATTATCACACTATGCCCAGGGTCAAGGTCACAGACTTGATGCGTTTGAAACCTTAACGCTCGGCTAAATGGCTTATAATAAAAAATGCCTCATTTTCTTTGGCTGCCTGTGGGGGTATTCGTGTGCCGACAGGCCACATTTCTAGTTTCTCTCTGTAAATATGTCTTGAAATTTCTAATGAAATTCCAAGACATATTCATGATATTTACGGGGAGAAATACAAGAAAATATGATGAATTTTTGTCCGCTAGTTTTGAACTATTTATAGCCTACAAGTTTCCCAGCATGCAAAGAGTTAAACACTTAGCATTTTCTGTTAAGAACTTTCTCCAATCTGCCACCAGGGGCATTGTGCTGGGTGTTTTGTATGTTGGCTAACTTATTGTCTCGGACCTCAATCAGACCTGTGTTGATGTAGGAAGCATCGGCACAATCGTATATCAACTCTAAGCCTGTATACGGTGATAGTACCCATGCGCTACATAAAGCCCACCACTGAGTGTGTTAGCTAGTAATGGACCCTATACAGTGGTATACATATAATTACTAAATCATAATGAATAAATTAATAGAAAAATGCAGCCTAAGCACACGACATCAGGCAGGACATCTAAATGAAAGCCACAGTAATACACACAAATGTTCATAAGTTACACGCGAGTAATTTAATAGACCAGATACACAGCTGCAGACATACATGTATCACTATTTTGTAAGGTTTCATTTCATTTCAAGTAAATATATTTCAGTGAGAATAATCATATACATTGTATCATGTAAAAGAATAATATGAAATAATACAAACTTCACTTCCATTGTTTCTGTGTTCACAGTACACCGGCCAAACCTTCTATATTTGGAAGAAAATGTTCAACACATACATGTACATTGTAGTTAGTAATAACTCATTATTGGCTAATAAATAATTATTACATATAAATATATCTTGAGCAAGCTGAACAAAACTGCTCTGTCCTTGGGAAACAAAAATGGCACCAGGGGGGGCATTTGTGTACCGACAGGCCACATTTGCTTGTGTGTTTATTCATGCCTGGTAGCCACTCTTAGTACATGATGTTACGTAGCAGATAGCAGCCTAGTGAACTTTTCATATAGATTTTGGAAACTTGTTATTTTTTACTTCCTTATACCATAAGGGACCCAAAACAAGTTGTTTCCAATTTTTCCATTCATGGATAGTGAGTAAATCCAAGATGGCCGCCGTACGGTACTCAAAATCTTAAAATCGTCATATCTTTGGAAATAAATAACTTTTTGACTCGAGAAAACTGTAGTTTTGTATGTTTTCAAATACAGGGAAGCCGCTGCAATCATCAATTATGCGAAAAAATGAACAGAAAATATAATTGGAATCGACTATACCTAAAAATGTCGCCCTTGGACATCAGGAAAATTTAAATTTCTTATATATTTTTGAAGAAATGAAAATGACTGATTGATCTTCGATCCCTTGACGCCTAAGAATACATATGTAAACAGCTAGATGTATCTAACACAATCATCACTTATGAGCCATCGCATGCGAAAACCTACACCTTGGCGTTTCCACCCAGCATAGCTCAAGACCAACATGCGCATATTTCCCATAGGAACGACCCTTACTATTAGAAGCATGTTTCGACACTGTTCAAAGGACGGCAAACAGTGCAGGCTAATCTGGGGATATGCTGGTTACTAACGTCAAGTTGTAGAGTTTCGTATGCGCTGTCTCTAATTTGATAAATTCAGTAAGTGTGTTGTTTAGTCTATTTTTGCCCTCAAATTTGTCCTTTTCATCATTCAGGATATCACTCTTATTGCATGAAATAAACCCAATTATTTCGTATATATGCATACACGAATAGGCATTGTTTAGTCAGCTCTATCACTCTCAAATTGTCCCTCTTCATCGCTCTGGATATCACCCGTGGCAATGTTAGTGAAGGTTTCTTCGCCTCCTTCACATTTGAACAGTTCTGTACAGGCTAGATTGTGGGTTTTGCAGGAGCACCTCTGACTACATTTTCTAACCACACAGGAGCACTTGACAAGTTCTACAACAGCTTCTGGTGCTGGAGGTACCTTTGACACTACATGTACACAGCTGCCATCATCTTGAATATGCCATCCTAGAGTTCCTGGATCTAATACCTCTGGTTCAGCTACCAAATTTTGGAGCCAGATGTTGGCTTGAAGGTGTGCACGCAATATGTGCTCAATGATGGCACCTTGAGTGGGAAACAGTTTCTCTACACCTTGGTTAGATTTTAGCTGTTTGAACATATGCCATCTAAGAGCCTTGGCTGTTGCAATGTTTGAATTGAAGATTTGGAACACAAACTCTTCACAACCAGAAACTACAGAGTATGGCGGCTGTGCTCCAACACCAAGCCCGGCAATTGCACTGGTAACATCTACACCAGCCCTTAGAAAGGCTTTGAAGCAAGCTGACTTTCCTTTCCCACGGATATGACCAGTATTATCAGCATCGGGAAGAGCATGAAATCCTGGCAGTGCTGCGGCCTTTGCTGGACCCAGCGAATTGTAAATTGGCTTGAGTTTTAGCTTCCGTCACTGATCTCCAGTGCCCATGATGATGGCACTGTATGGGCTCAGTTCTGGTACCCTGTGTAGAGCTAACACTAACACGTCGGTGTCACATGCATAAATGTGTACAACCTTACCCAAGCGACTCACAACATACAGAACGAGGAGTGTATCTGATTCTTCGTGCCTACTTACAATGTTCACCATGTCTGGTTTCGATCATTGAACTCCCTTATGTGTGTGTGTGGTGACCGGCAGTTTGCACAAATTGAAAGCCTTATTAGCAAGGTACTGAACAAGGTTTGCCTTAGTTTCCTTACTGGCCAGAAATGTCGTTAAGTCCTTGATGTGTGTAGTATTTTCTACGTTGTACCCTCTGCTATGTGCTCTCCCTCTGCTATGTCCTGTGTTGTCTCGTACCGTCTTTCAGTGAATTTGAAGCACTATAGTCGTCAAACATTAGGTAGGTTTCACAGTAATCGCGAGATTTGTTGTCGATGGAACGTACAAAGAAGTCATGACATATGTTTGCATGTTTGAATGTTGGTTTTATGGACACTCATTTATTGTACAAACGCCACGCCATCGATTATAATACTGGTTGAAACCGGTGATGCCTGGTGCTCGTCTAGTGATATTTCAGTGTTTCCAGACATGGATATGTCCGCTACCATGTTCTCTAGTTCATGGATGAGTGAATATTTGCTTGAACTCGGTAGCAGGGAACCATCTGGCTTCATAAGTGTGGGATTGATATGTGAAAACTCGTGCTTTCCAACGATATCTTCCAAATCGACTTCTCTCGCTGATTTTGCAATGAGGAGCAAGCGAACGAATAGCGAGTTTGTTGCTTTCAAACTGATAAGTTCAGATGATGATTTGAGAGACAGTCTTGCACCCATTTCTCCAGCTCAAATACTTCAACTTGGGCATTTTATCCCACATATTTTTGTCACCATGGATCCTTTCTTCAACAGAGGTTGTGAGGGCTCTTTAATATGTCATCCTTTACGTGTTCAGGCATTATGTGTTTTGTGGTAAGGTTGACTAGCTTCATCTCAGAGCCATCATCATTTTCTGATGTGCTGAATGTATTAGCATGTACTACAACGTCCTTTAACTGCTTTATAGCTTGTTCCTGGTGGGTACTTTTAGCACGAGACATTTGGTGGTGCTTTTTTGTTCCACTGTCGGTGATATTAAGCATGTGTTCAGTCTCTCCAGCGAGCCGTTTGAGTTCTGGTGAGCTTAGACAATACTTCAGTAAAGCCTGTGGATCTGTCATTATTCCACTGATCGACTTGTGCATCACCCTTGTGCATTTTGTTGACATGCTCTTGTGCTTGATCAACCCCTATGGATGTGAATGGAATGGAATTTGTGTTAACGGTAAATTCGCCATTCTGGAGCTCCTGCCATATTTGTGGATGACTGGTCTGAAGTTGATACATGTGGGCAATGTATTCTGGAACGTTGTGTGCATAGTCATGCCTGTTGAAGGCAAATAAGTAGATACACATCTTCTCCAAGGAAGCAAGATGCAAGACCCAGTTCCGATTACGTGTACATGTACCTCGAATGAAATACAAGAGGCTTGCGACTTGTTTCATGTACATTCGAGCCCATGCATACATAGGATACTTCTCATTGTTCCTGTGAAACTCTGCCAAGTGTTCCTTTAGTTTCAGATCCTCAAGCAATCTCAGAAGTTCACTATGTGCCTGAGCTACATCAAGTCCGTTTCCGCATGCTTCACTCACTTGTTCGATTGCTGTCTTCATTTTCTAACGAAGCACTGGCTTATATTCAAAGAATGTACGATCCACAAGTCAAACAAAACTTGCAGCGTTATTTGATGAGCAATCACGGCCCTGTTGTGGTGCTTGCCATTTAAGATTTGTGCAACAGTAATGCTACTGTAGAGCCCAGCTGTCACCCATGCCTCATCCAGACCGCTGTTGTCCAGTGTGGCACTAAGGCATCTTAAGGCACACAACACTATGTGAAATTGACCAGGGATCAATTTGCCATCGGACTGGTTTTGGAAACATGTGAGTATGTACATATGCTTCTTTAAACACCAATAGACCAACAATAAGTTGTTTACATTTTTTTCAGAAATCTAAAATAATCAAATTATGTTGTTGTCAGAGGGCGACATTTTGAGGTATATATGACTAAATTTATTTGTTTCTGTTCTTTTTTTTCAAATAATTGATGGTTGAAATGGCTTCCTTGTCCTTGAAAATATACAAAAAGACAGTTTGTTTGAGTATATATGTTATGTAGTGCCAAAGATATGTCAATTATAAGAGTTTGTGTTCCGTACGGCGGCCATCTTGGATTTTGCCAATATCCATGAACGAAAAAATTGGAAACAACTTGTTTTGGGTCCCTTATGATATAAGGAAGTAAAAAATAACAAGTTTCCAAAATCTATATGAAAAGTTCACTAAACTACACAGTAATATATACTATATACACTATTTCCGCCCCAGTTCACTTCCTGCAGGAACATGAGATTTTGACAATAAAACAATATTTTACTGTACCTCTCGTTTGTTGAATCATAAATGTTCACGTTACTCAATAGTGACCAGTGTAGCCCGTGATCAGATTGTGCCGATGTATAATATAATTTTATTGAACTGGTTGCAATTTAATATTTGAATTATTATTAATATTATCGTGATTTGACAGTGGATTGTATGTACCGGTAAGCTCATATACATGTACCTGTGTTTTTCTCAACTAATGAATTAATTCATCAAAATTAGTACATTGAACAAATTAAGTTGAAACTAGACATTATGTTTGTAAAACATGGATATGCCTCCATGGCATACTGGGGGCCGTTTCACTAAACTTCGTACGACTAAAATGTTCGTAAGTGCAAAATTATGAAAAAAGTCTGTAAATTTCACAATAACATTGTGTTCTTGTAAACAAGTATTGGATTTACATTTATTGAGCATAGGCTGCATATGCAGCCTATGCTCAATAAATGTCAATCCATCAATTGAAATTTACAGACTATTCTAAATCTGCACTTACAAACATTTTAGTCGTAAGAAGTTTAGTGAAACGGGCCCCTGGACTCTAACTGGAGAAACTCTTACAAACATTTTGGCATAAATGTACTCAGACGGACAGACGTTCGGGACCTCAAGAGCAACGCAATATGCTCAC
Organism: Conchocele bisecta; assembly: GCA_029237695.1. NCBI lineage: Eukaryota > Metazoa > Mollusca > Bivalvia > Lucinida > Thyasiridae > Conchocele > Conchocele bisecta. The sequence goes on along the minus strand of CM055271.1, from coordinate 1,810,617 downwards.
CTTGCTATCGCATATATGTAACCATTTTTGTGACCATATTTTTCTATTGCAGGAGAGTTTTGTGAGATCAGAGGTAGATGTCTAGAAAATCACTGTTTCGATGACAACACACAGACGTGTACACAGAATACAACAGCCGACACGTTTGAATGCCACTGCAATACAGGTAATGTTTTATAGTTATCACCTCGCCGATAGATAAGAGGGGATTTAGCGTTAGTCCATGTACGTACGTGCGTTAGTTACACCTTCCATTTTTCAATACATTAGGAATTACTTCACACCGATTTTGATAATATTTGGCCACAATGTGTGCTTTGTTTTGCATACGACCCACGTCTGACGCTCCAATGTCAAGGTCACTGAGGACTTGTGTTCACCTTGTTTGTAATGCACCTTGTTCACCTTGTTTGTAATTGTTAAAAGCTTTTTCGTTTTTCAATAACTTATGAATCGCTTCACCGGTTTTGCTAATATTTGGACATAATGTGTGTCTAGGGAAGGTGCTTTGTTTTGCATACGACCCACGTCTGACCACCCAACGTCAAGATCACTTATGTTCACCTTGTTTGTAAGGCAAAAATGTTAGGTTTTTTAGCTCACCTGAGCGAAGCTCATGTGAGCTATTGTTACCGCAATGTGTCCGTCGTCGTCCGTCGTCGTCCGCGTCGTCGTCCGTCGTCCGTGAACATTTTCAAACGTCTTCTCCTCGGTAACCATTGGGTCTATAGTCACCAAACTTCATGGTCATGGTCCTTAGGTAGGGGGATTACAAAATTGTTAAAATGATGTCATTACGTAATCCAAGATGGCCGCCGTCTAAAAATATCACAAATTATTCAAAAATCTTCTTCTCAAGAACCGCCAACCGGATTTCGACAAAACTTGGTAGGAATGATCGATGTACATTGCTCTTTCAAAGTTGTTAAAATGGTGACCCCGGGGTCAAAAATGGGCGTGGCCCGTGGGGTCAAATTGGGGTCAAATTTTATTTTTGACTGAATATGGTCATGTCATATATCAAATTGAAGGTATCAATGAGGCGATCACTCTGGTGCATTTTTTGTCGAAATCGGATTGTTATGTCATCCAAGATGGCCGCCGAAAGGTCAAAAGGTCGTTCTTTTATTAGAGATTTCAAAATTCTTCTTCACATGAACCGCTTGGCCCATGGTAGCAAACTTAAACTTAAAAGTTATGGTCCATGGGTGAAGCCTTTTCAGATTTGTTAAAATGGAGGTCATCGCTAATCCAAGATGGCCGCCGTCTAAAAATAGCATAAATTTTTTAAAAATCTTCTTCTCATGAACCGCTAGCCGGATTTCGACGAAACTTGGTAGGAATGATCGATGTACAATGCTCTTCAAAGTTGTTAAAATGGTGACCCGGCCCCGGGGTAAAAAATGGGCGTGGCCCGTGGTGTCAAATTTTATTTTTGACCGAATATGGTCATGTTATATATCAAATCGAAGATATCAATGAGGCGATCACTCTGGTACATTTTTTGTCGAAATCGGATTGTTATGTCTTCCAAGATGGCCGCCGAAATGTCAAAAGGTCGTTCTTTTATTAGAGATTTCAAAATTCTTCTTCACATGAACCGCTTGGCTCATGGTAGCCAAACTTAAAAGTTATGGTCCATGGGTGAACCCTTTTCAGATTTGTTAAAATGGAGGTCATCACTAATCCAAGATAGCCCCCGTCTAAAAATAGCATACATTCTTAAAAAATCTTCTCATGAACCCCTGGCCGGATTTCGACTAAACTTGGTAGGAATGATCGATTTACAATGCTCTTTCAAAGTTGTGAAAATGGTGACCCCGGGGTCAAAAATGGGCATGGCCCGTGGGGTCAAATTGGGGTCAAATATTATTTTTGACCGAATATGCTCATGCCATATTGTAACGTCCCTATGTCGTATCCGTCTTCAGCAATACGGTATAAACCATAGTTTCTGTTCACGCAGGGGAATGGTAGCGGGCCCTCTCGTAAATCGGGGTAGGGAAATTTAACGACTATATATCTACTTGGCAATGAAAAGACGACAGTGACGAGATAGTAGTACCAAAAAATATAGATATGATAATAGTTCTAACTATTGGCAGTACTATTACTCAACTTGTACAATTAAAGAGTGGTGACAAACTATGATAACAACGATGAGGGTGATCTGATTATGGACAGATAATGACTAATATGAGATGTACACATGGCAAGATACAAAAGCACAACAGGCGACTGTGGGAGTAAGCAGACTCAAGAAAGGATATTAGCGCATGTAAACACGGACTAGATTTATGCTAAAATCTGGCGGAAAATCACACTAACGCAAACCCAAGTCATGGTGGGGAATCACGAAGCTGGGGTGGGAAATAATGCTGGGTGGGGGAGTCACACAGCGGGGATCACGAAGCTTGGGGTGGGAAATAATGCTGGGCATGGGAGTCACACAGCGGGGATCACGAAGCTGGGGTGGGAATAATGCTGGGTGGGGGAGTCACACTGCGGGAATCACGAAGTGTGGGGTGGGAATAATGCTGGGTGGGGGAGTCACCGGGGTCAACAGCGGGGGGATCACGAAGCTGGGGGTGGGAAATAATGCAGGAGGACACGAAGCAGGGTCAGGAATCGCACAGCAGGTGTTGAAAGGGAGGGGGTACGAAGCTTATGGTGGCGAGTCGCACATCTGGGGCGGGTCAGGAAGCTCGTTGGGGACTAATGTTGGGTGGGGAGTCACACAGCTGGGTGGGGAATTACACCGCAGGTGGGCACACAGCAGGGGTGGGGAGTCACACAGCCGGGGGTCACGAAAGCTGGGGTGGAATCATGACACCATAGCTGAATGGGGGGCACACAACAGCTTAGGACGCATGACAATGGAATGGGGATCACCTAACAGGGGTGGGAGGCGCGAAGTTAGTGTGGGGCGTCACACAGCAGGGGGGGGGGACCATTGGTAACATCGTCGGTGAGTAATGTTTAAGGGGGAGGATAGTTGGGCCTTGGGAGTTCTGAGACGCGAGTTGCGTCTCGAGTTGCGTCGCTCGGGACAAAGTCGCCAACTGACAGCTTTCACTCCTATTTATAGGTGTTGTCAGGCCGAGTTGGGGACTTGTCCAACCTCCCGCATAGTGATTGGCTAGATTGTATGGACGGAATATTCCGATCAGACACGAGCCAAAACAAGCACAGCCAGTAAACATGGCGGCTGCATTCAACACACACAGGAAATGCCAACAAACTATTGTGAATTATAACGAACTAAATTAGTTTCCTGCTGTGTGAAGACGACAATCATAAACTATTGACAAGTGTGAACATTCAGGCATGCATCTGAGATCGTGGTAAGTTGTGTGCACAAAATGACAGACGTGTTTTGTCGTCCAAAAAAGGCAAAATGTGTGATAAATTCGAAGCGAGGAATACACCATACACAATCGTGTATAGCAATGCTTCGCTGGCTTTGTCGCTTCAATATATATCAAATTGAAGGTATCGATGAGGCGATTGCTCTGGTGCAATATTTGTCGGAATTGGATGATTATGTCATCCACGATGGCCACCAAAAGGTCCATTTATTCAAGATTTTGAACATCTTTTTCTCAGGACCCACATGACCGATGCTGGCCAAACTTCATAATCATAGGAAGCTAAGATCCTTGGGTGAAGCATTTTCAGATTTGGTAAAATGACAGTCATCGCTTAATCCAAGATGACCGCCATCTAAAAATAGCACAATTTGTTTAAAACACATGAACTCTATGTCACATTCTCCTCTGGTGTTCATGGTGTCGGGTGAGCGGATTAGGCCCACCATGGCCCTCTTGTTTTATCAAGGCTTTCAGTACGACCCACTTTCGACTGCTCCAGGTGAAGATCACAGTACTTTTTTTTTTAAATATTTTTTTTAATTTTATTATCAAGACTGCTAACGAGGGGATAAGCTTCATTTAACAATGCCATTTCTTGTTTTCTTTAGCGGGACCGTACACACTATTCTCCGAGTGAACCTTGGTGTCCATCGAAGACTGTCCTTTCTGCTTACACATTTCTTATTGGGCGGTTAGAAGCATATGAAGGGTAAATTTAACGATGGGATTCATGCTTTCCTGATATCCCTGGTCCCATCTATATACTGGATATCCCTGGTCCCATCTATATCTGGATATCCCTGGTCCCATCTATATACTGGATATCCCTTGCCCGAACTATATACTATACTGGATATCCCTGGTCCCACCTATATACTGGATATCCCTGGTCCCATCTATATACTGGCTATCCCTGGTCCCATCTATATACTGGATATCCCTGGTCCCACCTATATACTTGATATCCCTGGTCCCATCTATACATGTATACTGGATATCCCTGGTCCCATCTATATACTGGATATCCCTGGTCCCATCTATATACTGGCTATCCCTGGTCCCATCTATATACTTGATATCCCTGGTCCCATCTATATACTGGATATCCCTGGTCCCATCTATATACTGGCTATCCCTGGTCCCATCTATATACTGGATATCCCTGGTCCCACCTATATACTTGATATCCCTGGTCCCATCTATATACTGGATATCCCTGGTCCCATCTATATACTTGATATCCCTGGTCCCATCTATATACTGGCTACTCCCTTGGGTCCCATCTATATACTGGCTATCCCTGGTCCCATCTATATACTGGATATCCCTGGTCCCATCTATATACTTGATATCCCTGGTACCATCTATATACTGGATATCACTGGTCCCATCTATATACTGGATATCCCTGGTCCCATCTATATACTGATATCCCTGGTCCCATCTATATACTGGATATCCCTGGTCCCATATATACTGGATATCCCTGGTACCATCTATATACTGGATATCCCTGTTACCATCTATATACTGGATATCCCTGGTCTCATCTATATCTGGATATCCCTGGTCTCATCTATATACTGGATATCCCTGGTCCCATCTATATACTGGATATCCCTGGTCCCATCTATATACTGGATATCCCTGGTCTCATCTATATCTGGATATCCCTGGTCTCATCTATATACTGGATATCCCTGGTCCCATCTATATACTGGATATCCCTGGTCCCATCTATATACTGGATATCCCTGGTCCCATCTATATACTGGATATCCCTGGTCCCATCTATATGCTGGATATCCCTGATCCCATCTATATGCTGGATATCCCTGGTCCCATCTATATACTGGATATCCCTGGTCCCATCTATATCTGGATATCCTTGGTCCCATATATATACTGGATATCCCTGGTCCCATCTACATACTGGATATCCCTGGTCCCATCTATATCTGGATATCCCTGGTCCCATCTATATCTGGATCTACACTGGTCACAAAGCCCCATTTCCTTAGTCATGTGGCTGTGACTGGAGAATGAGGTTTATGCATTTTACAACCAGTGCAGATATCTGGCTGTGAATGGAGAAATGTGGCTTATGGGTTTTGCGAACGGTGTAGATCCAGATCAGCATGTGCATCAGCAGTCTGATCAGGATCTGCACTGTTTGCCATTTCACCAATAACACCCATTATGATTCTCAGAAGCAATACAGATCGTTATCGGTCTACAGGAGTGTGCTATTTGATTAGGAGCTACACTGGTCACAAATCCCATAAGCCCAATTTATCCAGTCACAACCACATAATATGACCTTAGCTGTTGCCGAGACGTTAAACATATTCACTTTTCCACGGCTATGCGGGATATGGCATTGGACTTCAATACAGGAGGTTATGAGTTCAATCCTCAGCCTAGGTGTGAAAAATACTTACGTAGTACAGGTCATTCTCGTTATCTCGAAGTCAAATGGACTGATGAAAATATATCGACATATCCGAACTTTGAGATAACAATTCTCCAAATTTCTCAAAAGAAAATCCAAACAAAATCGCTTCAAAATGCCTCTACTTTATTTCTGTTGTTTTCATAAATCGCGATTAAATTGCAGCTTGAGTTTATTCTAAGCTGTTTTCGTAATTAACAGACGATTTACTTATTGCTACACCGTTTAATTCATTTTTCTGTTAAAAGAGATTTGATAGCACATTAAGTTTAATTGATTAATTATGGTTTTAACTGAACTGCTTTAACTGGTCATGCTACTTTAAACGCATTTTAGCGGCGCCGGTGCAGGCCCGTAGCCAGACCTGTTTGAAGGGGGGGTCGTTTCGAAGGCCCAATGGGCCTGAGGTATATAGGGGGGTCTAAAAAAGTGGACCTCGATGCTAAAAAAGTGTACTTCGAGGCTGGGCGGGGGGAGGGGGGTTGACGACCGCTCCGACCCCCCCTGGCTACGGGCCTGCGGTGTCTTTGGTTTCTATAGACGTGTGAAAACTTACCTGAGATAATCGCGCTGATTCAGACTTGGCGGCGCCGGGCGCTTAATTTTGCATGACATATCAGAATACAAATGTGAAGGAAACATTCTATCGGGACTCGATTTCCACTTCGACTAAACCGATATATCGACATATCCGATATCGAGTTATCAGGAGTAAAAGATATGATCTATATAGGGAATTCTGCTGGGACCTGTGACGACAGACGTATATCGAGATAAGCAGGTATATCGAGATAAACGATATCGAGATAATAACGAGATTCTGCTGTATTTCAGTCCCACTAGTCGGTTGGATGAGACTTCAAACTGTGGTTTTGTCTTTATATGACCTTAACTGTTGCGGGCACGTTAACCCATTATTAATGGGTTAACGTGCCCGCAACAGTTAAGGTCATATAAATGGGTCATTACATGTATGTATGCGGAATACACCTTTATGAGTATGAACTTTTTAAAATGCTTTAGTTTTTGTCGAGCCCGCTTGCGGAAAGCGAGACATAGTGATCACAATTACGTCCGGGTGTCCGTGCGTCCGTCCGAAATCTGCTTTAAAGTTTGCGTTCCGAAATCTGCGTTAAAGTTTTTAAATTCCTTATATCTCTGCAGTCCTAAGTCACATTGACTTGAAACTCCATATATTCATTCTGTGTCCCACTCATGCGGTCCCTGTGCCCCTATGTCAAGGTCAAATGACTTACAGTTTCTGTCTAAATTTGCGTTAAAGTTTTCACATACCTACTGTCTCTGTAACCGTAAGTCAGATTTGCTTGAAACTTTGTATGCTTATTGGGCATCAAGCTTCAAATAAATACACTCTGAGACCATCAAATGCCTCGGCGGGCTCGACATGCAGGCCGTGGCCATCCTCGTCTTATTTATCAATGAAAGTATATGTCGTGACCACTCATCTGATCCGTCTCGACGAGACATTCACTTTCACTTTATATTTCTTGCTTTTCCAGGCTGTGAAGGCACGACTTGCGATACGGACATCGATGAATGCAACATCACACTGAATATTTGTGCAAACGGAGGAACCTGCGTTAACCTTAACGGGTCGTACCGGTGTGATTGCGTGTTCGGCTACAATGGCACTAATTGCACGATAGATATCGACGACTGCGTGGACAGGCCATGCCAAAACGACGGAATCTGCATAGACGGGGTGGGGGAATTCACCTGTAATTGCACGGAAACTGGTAAACTTCTGTAATGTGTTCTTTAACCCATAACATTCTATGGATACAATTTGTTTTATTGAAAAAATCTGATTACAGTCGCTCACAAACTCTCTTAAGTCAAACTCCTGATAACTCAAATTTATGGTCACAAGTACATATGTTTTCCTATGTAATAACTCAAATTTTCATTAACTCATTGAGTAATCGAGTGTACTCTGTATTTTGTTTATTTCTCCATAAAACTATATGTTGCTACCACTCATATGAACCGTCTCGTCGAGACGGTTCATATGAGTGGTAACAACGTATACTTTGGAACAGAAATAGAGAAAATAGCAAAAAAAAAATCTCCAAATTTTCATACTCCGGCCTATAATGGTTTAATCAACCTATGTTCGATAAAGTTGGATAGCTTGATACTTTAGGGTTGAATTCATCCTTACAGGGATTCGTACTAATGGTAAATATATCCTGGATTCAAACCTAGGACCAACTGATCCGACATGGTACCAGATCAGGAGCATCAGTGCTGGAAAAATAATATGGGCCGCGCTCTGTGAAAACCGGCCTTAATGACAAAATTTTCGATTTGCATTTTTTTACACTTTTTGTTGCGGATACCTTTCAAAAACATTACGCTGAAAAGAAAATGCAAATATGTTTAATAGTTTTTGTTTTGTCTCACTTTTTGTAGCACCATGTGAATCACGCAAGGAAAAAATAGTAACGTCATTGAGAAAATGACGTTATTGAAACGCCGACGTTTTACAATGCAACACAGCAGCCTACAGTAAAAATGCGTGTTCATAGACTCATTGAACGAGCTTGCTGTAAACTGTATTTGCTGATAAGGTACACTAAATGTATCTACACGTGTTAGTATGTATACTATCAAACATTGAACAGAATACTAAAAATGATGATATATGTACATGTAGTGAACAAACCAAACGCACCACTATCGATTTTAAATCTATAATTATCCGACATGTGCCTTGTAATTTGCTACCATCGCCAACTATGATAGGTTATATACATGTACCGTCAGAACGATACATTGTAATTATTGGAGAATTTAGTTCAGAATCTAATTGACGACAGTTAATTGTGATGCAGCGTCGTATGAGGGTATTGAAAAGTGGTGCGGCCATACCGTCGAACGAGCAAAGCTAGCGGGGTCCGGGGGAACGGTTTTACGAAACACCCAAATACACTCAAATGCACCCAAATATAGTTTAAATATATATAAATATACAATATCAGAATTTGTATAACCTATTTTATGTATCAGTGTAGACCCTGATCTGTATTATTGTAGGCCCTTTTGGGATACGTGTATATTTTATTAACATGCTCCACAAATATGCCACAAATACACCCTCAAACGTAGACTGACTACCAGTGTGAATATCGGCTTACCTCTTCAAACATTATATGAGCCGCGTCGTGTGAAAATGTGCATTATGGCGAAACTGACGTTATCGAGTAAATGAGGTCGGATTCGTCGCTTCCATTTACGCTTTTGACATAGCTGACGTCGTTGTTGACAGCTGGTAATGACATATGATATAAGTGTATTAGCGTGTACCATTAGCTAAACAAACCAATTGTATGTAGACCATTGACTATTTTAATTACCATTTTATGCCAAAATATAAATGTACGTTCTCGGTGTTGTTATGAAAATAAATGATCAGAAACGAGCAATGTTGAGTGGCATGTGAGCTGGTGGTGTCGGCAGCCCAGTTCCCGTATGGACCCGATACATGTTTTTCTTTTTAGCTCACCTGAGCGAAGCTCATGTGAGCTATTGTTACCGCAATCACAGGTGGAAGACTCGGACCTATGACACCAAAAAAATGCCTATTAAAAAAAATCCCATTGCCCCACCCACTTGGTCTCGTACAGTACTATACGTTAATTCGAATTAACGTATAGTACTGTACGAGACCAAGTGGGTGGGGTAATGGGATTTTTTTAATAGGCATTTTTTTGGTGTCATAGGTCCGAGTCTTCCACCTGTGACCGCAATGTGTCCGTCGTCCGTCGTCGTCCGTGAACATTTTCAAACATCTTCTCCTCGGTAACCATTGGGCCTATAGTCACCAAACTTCATGGTCATGGTCCTTAGGTAGGGAGATTACAAAATTGTTAAAATTACGTCATTACGTAATCCAAGATGGCCGCCGTCTAAAAATAGCAAAAATTCTTCAAAAATCTTCTTCTCAAGAACCGCCTACCGTATTTTGACAAAACTTGGTAGGAATGATTGATGTACATTGCTCTTTCAAAGTTGTTAAAATGGTGACCCCGGGGTCAAAAATGGGCGTGGCCCGTGGGGTCAAATTGGGGTCAAATTTTATTTTTGACCAAATATGGTCATGTTATATATCAAATTGAAGGTATCAATGAGGCGATCACTCTGGTACATTTTTTGTTGTTAAAATTGTCAAAGTTGTTAAAATGGTGACCCCGGGGTCAAAAATGGGCGTGGCCCGTGGGGTCAAATTGGGGTCAAATATTTTTGACAAATTTTTATTTTTGACCAAATATGGTCATGTTATATATCAAATTGAAGGTATCAATGAGGCGATCACTCTGGTGCATTTTTTTGTCGAAATCGGATTATTATGTCATCCAAGATGGCCACCGAAATGTCAAAAGGTTGTTCTTTTATTAGAGATTTCAAAATTCTTCTTCACATGAACCGCTTGGCCCATGGTAGCCAAACTTAAAAGTTATGGTCCATGGGTGAAGCCTTTTCAGATTTGTTAAAATGGAGGTCATCGCTAATCCAAGATGGCCGCCGTCTAAAAATAGCATAAATTCTTAAAAAATCTTCTCATGAACCGCTAGCCGGATTTCGACGAAACTTGGTAGGAATGATCGATGTACAATGTTCTTTCAAAGTTGTTAAAATGGTGACCCATGGGTCAAAAATGGGCGTGGCCCGTGAGTTCAAATTTTATTTTTGACCGAATATGGTCATGTTATATATAAAATCGAAGGTATCAATGAAGTGATCACTCTGGTGCATTTTTTGTCGAAATCGGATTGTTTCATCCAAGATGGCCGCCGAAATGTCAAATGGTTGTTCTTTTATTAGAGATTTCAAAATTCTTCTTCACATGAACCGCTTGGTCCATGGTAGCCAAACTTAAAAGTTATGGTCCATGGGTGAAGCCTTTTCAGATTTGTTAAAATGGAGGTCATCGCTAATCCAACATGGCCACCGTCTAAAAATAGCATAAATTCTTAAAAAATCTTCTCATGAACCGCTGGCCGTATTTCGACTAAACTTGGTAGGAATGATCGATTTACAATGCTCTTTCAAAGTAGTGAAAATGGTGACCCCGGGGTCAAAAATGGGCATGGCCCGTGGGGTCAAATTGGGGTCAAATTTTCTTTTTGACCAATATGCTCATGCCATATATCAAATTGAAGGTATCGATGAGGCGATTGCTCTGGTGCAATATTTGTCGAAATCGGATGATTATGTCATCCATGATGGCCACCAATAGGTCCATTTATTCAAGATTTTGAACGTCTTTTTCTCAGGAACCACATGGCCGATGCTGGCCAAACTTCATATGAAGTTAAGATCCTTGGGTGAAGCATTTTCAGATTTGGTAAAATGAGTCATCGCTTAATCCATGATGACCACCATCTAAAAATAGCACAATTTTTTTAAAACACATGAACTCAATGTCACATTCTCCTCTGGTGTTCATGGAGTCAGGTGAGCGAATTAGGGCCATCATGGCCCTCTTGTTTGTGTTAGTATATCGTTTACCGAGATTTTACATGCATGTATGTACAGTAGATATGTGCTAGTATATGGATAAGATGTTATGTAACGCTAGTGTAAAAGTTCAAAAACGTACATGTAGTCGTAAACGTTACAGTACATGTTGCATAGCGTCTCCCTTGCTTTATACGTGTATCAGTTTCTGATTTAATTTCATTTGTGTGTCGGATTGCATTTAGTGAATACAATTTCGTATTTGGTAAACTCGTGCATGTATCAATAACGAGGGAATTGTATTACACACCATGTGATAACCGCCGTGACTCATCAAAACTGTGAACATAATATGTGACGCGCCAAGCGAAAACCTCCTTTATGGATCAAACATGCGAAATTGAGTTTTCAACCGTGATACTTAGAAAATTTGATCTCTCTCGAACAATATGATATATAAACCAATGTAGTATTCAACTGATAAACCATCTTTCTAGACCAACAGAGATACATATCTGACGTCACTTTGTCGCATCGACGTTGTTTTGATAATACGTACGTTACGTCGTCGTTATCAATATTTGCGGACAGTGGACCGCACGAGTCGTGACATTTTCATGCTACAATTGTACTCACACAGAAACTTCTCCTTGTTTCATCACAATGCACATATTTATGTATATTATTATTAATATATATTTAGCCATATTTCAAAACATTTATATTTAATTTATAAATAATATAAGAAACAATGCCAATTCGTTACAACGGCACACGTCACCGGTAAATGATATTGCATACGTCATGTAAAGTCCACAGGTGGAAGACTGGGACCTAGGACCCAATAAATGGCTCATTTGAAAAACGTTACTCCACCCACCCGTTTCCGGTGTCTATTGTACGGAAATTGCTTACCTGTGGTAAAGTCCTTGTACCGTAGATAGCATATTATGTCACGCAAATTTCTATGGGGGCAGCCATTGTCGTGCTGCGCCCAAACGGCGAGTACGACCAAGAAAATAGTGCCCTGTGCCAACTTATCCTATTGTGTTTTGTCTTGTTTTTTTATCTAAAACTCTACATATACTATTCTCTATAGTTTTCACAGTTTTAGGCTCAGTTTATCAGTTAAATTTTGGAAAATACGAATCAAGACAGTTCGTGCGTATGAATACAGCAGCTATTATCTTTAGATCTCACGGGACAGTACGTACGGAGCTAGCTACACAAATTCGCCTCCGATATGTTATCTACGGCTCTAATTTGACCCATTTAAAAATGTCAAAATTTAGTTAACTGTAAATTGTATACCTTTAAACAAATAATCTTTGATGTAGAGCTAGTAAATTGCCCAAAATAATAGAACAGAGAAATCATTTTCCCATGGAATCCATCTTTTCTCTAGTTGTTGTTCAACATTCAATATAACGAAATGAAGCTTTCAAATTTATAAGATGTACATGTAAATGTCAGATAAACACCTTGAGACGGTAAAATAACCAATTTCTGCATGTTTATTTTCTTTATTAATACTTTATTGATACAGCTTTGACAGTTTTATATTTCTAACATATCAAACACGCCAGATAACCGATTGAAAAAATCTCTCTTCCATGCGCTACATTAAACAGATGGGGTTAAACGGCTGCACCCGTTGTTACACCTATGGACATGTATATCTGATGGTGGTCGCCAGACAGGATAAGTTTGTTTTCTTTGAGCATTCCGGTTTCAACCCAAATTATGAAACATGCAGACGCCTCCATCCACGCAGGCTACAAATGTTCTCACGTTTGTTTGTAATTGTTATATAAATAAAGTTTAAAAGAAATATTAACATTATGATTACATCATACTGATTTTGTGATGTGTTATCAAAAACTGCCGTTCATATGGTTATTTAGTTTCAAATGTCATTTATAAGTCGTCCATATAATAGTATACAAATCATTTGCAATATGCTCATTTGTATAAAAATAATCAACAAAATCACTACGTGTTTCCTTGAAGGAAACCGAAAAAACAGACAACTGAACCACTATGAAAACAACTGTAAAATTCTGCCACGCATATCCAACATTGAAATATTTGTGAGCCACAATTAGTAATGCGTACGGCTATACATAGGACAAGTTATTGCAATGACGCAACGATTTCAGGTGTCAAAATCCGACGTGACGTTGATAAATTTAAGCATACCTTTGCGACGTCATTTTCTTGCTTTCATGACGTTGTCATTAAGGCTGGTTTTCACAGAGCGCGGCCCATATAATGTCTGTCCCGAAATCAATCAGTAATATCATGAGATTCTACATTAAATTTGACATTTAATGTGTTTATTTTTGTCAAATTCAATCGCTCAATGTTTGTCCAGGGATTCCGCAGGGTAAAATAAAAAAATCGCCACTTCCAAATTTTTTTTTATTTTTTGTTTTGTTTTTGTTTTTTGTCTCAACAATTGTATTTTTTTATCGCCAATTGTTTATTTTTATCGCCAGCGGTATCCCTGTTTGTCATATTCCGAGATACACAAATCCGAGAGTTTATATCCATATAGTTGAGTATTACGAACAATGTATTACGAACGACCGACCGCTGACCGACATCCGACAGACCGACCACCGACCGACCGCATGATCAACTAACCAATCAATTAATCAACCAACCAAAAATGAATGAACCAATCAACCTGAAATCAACCAACCCCAACCAAACAATCAACCAGCCTACCACAGGCGATCGACATGTTGATAGGATATTGTATTATACTTGTTTAGACATGCAGAAAAAAAAATGCAGTCATCCACTAGAGAAAGTATTATATCTACATGTATAAACAAGCATACAAGGGTGGGTCAATAAGTAGTGTCACTTGACCATTATCTTTCAAACAACTCATCCAACTTGAATAAAATTTTGGCACTTGCATTCATTGACATTATTCGCATTAACTTATCGTTCATGGTGTCGATACAGTATATTATAGGAATGAATGGCCTTTTTGTGGAATTTATCGGGGTATAAACTAGGAAAAGTTGCGGGAATACTGGACGAAGGCCGGAAGGCCTCGTCCAGTATTCCCGCGACTTTTCCAAGTTTATATCCCCGATAAATTCCACAAAAAGACCATTCATTCCTTATAATTCCAGCATTTGAAATAAATTCATCAAGAAAATGTGGTTATTTTCCGTTTTCTTAAGAATCATTTTAACTGCGCCTCACGGTTACAGAAAGTAGTTCGGCATGGGAGTTTACTGGGATATAAATTTTGGACAGAGACTTGATACGAGCCAATCAAATGTTAGGGAATTGTGTAAATATTTTTGTGCTGGAATGATGACGTCATAATGTCTGGTGAATCACTAACGAAACACAAATGGGGTACATTTAAATTGAAAGGGAAAACAACCGCAGAAATACGCCATATGCGGCAGCACGTTTATAGGAAGCCAGTGCTACTGAAGTCAGTGCCGGACGGTAGACTATGAAATATGAGAACTGCAGATTTCAATTACAGACGCAGATAATGTTGAGAAAATGATAGAAATAAATGACATAGCTGGGCAAATGAAACGGGAATAGATTAGTCATGCATACAACATATCTCAATCACATTTTCATACAATTTTAACAAAGTGTTTGAAAAGTGTTTGAACAATTTTTGCCAGGTGGGTGCCTGACAATTTTCATTCAGAGCAAAAATAGTGATATGTTCGAATCGCCAAGAAATCGCCCAAACTACGTCGTAATGAAGAAGACATGTCATTCATTGAGGTCAATGAAGAAGCAAAAATATGTCGTTAGACGTTATCAAATGGAATTAATAAGCCAGTCTAAGGAATGCGATGATTTGAACCCTCATTGATAAGAACAAATCTGGCCGAAACAGGGAAAATATAAATTTCTGACACGATTTTCGCACGATTATGATTGTGTTATTACATTGGTGTTAAAATGGTAAAATAATTAACAAAGAGTATCACAAAAGATTTTATCCCAAGCTGTAAAGCATAAACTCTCCAGAAAGAGCCTAAAAGAACTGGACGTGGGATCCATAATTTTACAAAATGACGTGAAGTGCCACTACGCGCGACTCGTGACGTCATTGCTGCGCGTGCGGTATTATGACGTTCTACCATATTCAGCCTATTCGTCGGACAAAAACTACACAAACATAGTTATATTCCATTATTTGAAAAATGCACTACAGCGTATCCATTACAGTAACTTAGATGACATCCAGTCACACTTGACCGCGTGTGTCATATGTATCAGCGCCGGTGGCTTAGCAACGGATATTACGGCACGGCGACAATGGGAATATTTGCCGGATCATAGACCCCACAAGAGACTACCCTGATGAATATAGACTGATAAGTGTAGTTTTAGACATACTTTTAAAGTTATGTATTATGTGACACTACTTATTGACCCACCCTCGTAATACACTATCCTATCAACATGCCGGTCACCTGTGCAAACAAACCAACCAGCCAACCCCAACCAAACAACCAAACCACCAACCAACCAACCAACCAAACCAACCAATCGTGTGTACTATGTATGCCAGGTTACACGAACCTGACGTGCCTGGAGGACATAAATGAGTGTGAGGAGTCCGTGCCGTGTTTACATGATGGCACGTGTAGTAATACGAACGGCAGCTACGAATGCGCATTTATGGACACTTACGAGGGCAAAGACTGTGAGATTAAGGTAAGAGTCTTGCCCGTTTCACTAAACTTTGTACAACTAAAATGTTTGTAAGTGCAAATTTAGGATCGTCTGAAAATTTCAATTGATGTATTTACATTTATTGAGCATAGGCTGCATATGCAGCCTATGCTCAATAAATGTAAATCCAATAATTGTTTACAAGAAAACATTGTTAATGTGAAAATTACTATCTATCATAATTTGGCACTTACGAACATTTTAGTCGTACGAAGTTTAGTGAAAAGGCCCCCAGATGATGGCCAACTCTATTTTATGCCAAACGTGACATTTAGCCCATCCCTCCTATTTTATGCCAATTGAACAGAATAGTATCAAAACCTTTCACGGCCATAACCAGAGGTAAAAACCATACGAGGCGAACCATGTCCTGATATGGGGGTAAGGGAGCATCCGCCCACCTCCCCGGGGATTTGTTTAATTCTTAGCATAAAAACAATCGGCTAAATGTCAGATGAGGCGAACTACTCGTGTGCCTCATCCTGGCCTTTTAATCACCCCTCCTGACACTTCATTGTTGTTGCTTGCAGCGTGATGAACTGATCTGTTCTATCGTGGGGCCCAGTGTTAATTAACCTATTGAAGTCTCGATACTTTTTATTGAGGGAATCAGATTATTGTGTTTATTTCTCCATTAAAGTATATATTGTTACCACTCATCTGAACCGTCTCATCGAGATGGTTCATATGAGTGGTAACAACATATACTTTCAAACAGATATGGAGAAAAATAGCACTATTTTCTGCCAATTAAACCAAATCATATCAGAACTTTTTGACCACCCCTCCTACAGTGTAGTGGACACATATAGCGCGTCGTTTCGATCGAGACAGTTCATATGAGTTGTAACAACATATATTTTCCAACAGGAATAGAGCAATATAGCACCTATGTTATGCCAATTAAACCAAATCAATAAGACTTTCTGGCACATTGTTGTTGTTTCCAGCTTGATGCAATGACGGAGGACGATAACATCACCTGGTATATCGTGGGGCCCAGTGTCGCCGTTGTTCTCCTCCTTATTGTTATCGGTGAGTGATCTCCCTTTATACCACTCTAGGTTCTCTCCCTTTGAGTCACTCCATGTGATTTTGTTCATAAGGAAATGTGTAATTTTTCATGAAAAATACAGAAACTGTGATATTTTCTGTACATGATATCGAAAATGGACAACATTTTCATAGCAAATTCTATTCTGCAGTTGCTCAGAACATTTCGTCGACTTTCAATCTGATTTACGGAAAATATCGTGAATTTTGTAAATATTCTTTCATGAAATATCGCACATCTGTAGCCGATTTCGTCAAAATTGTAAAGTATATTTATCTTGCAAAGTATACTTTGAGGGAGTAATCATTTATTTTTCCCAAAGTGGATTATGTCATATGGAACTAACCACTGCATATATTTGATGATTAAAAGTATGCAGAATTATTATACTGAATTTATTACATTATCACAGCCAAAATGGCTGTAAATGTCAATTCAGTGAACGGTAATAAAAAATTCATAAATTTATCTTGAAATTGAAAATTTATCCCTCAAAGTATACTTTGCTAGATAAGTATACTTTGCAATGTTGGTCATATGGCCCCATGGCTCCTCCTAGATTGTACATTTATTTACATATGATTCCATTTCTAAGTCACCCATTATCGATCTTCGTTTATTTCCAGGCGTTATTTGGTTCCTAATGTGCGTCCGTAACAAGCGAGCCACGCGGGGAGCTTACAGCCCAAGTCGACAGGAGGTCACGGGTTCGCGAGTTGAACTCGGAAATGTGTTGAAAAAACCCCCACGTGAGAGATTAATTTGAATCTGTGCAATGGGATTTAATCTTAAATACAAATTGTTGCCGTCCATGGGTGATGTTTTGTGATGACGCGAGCATGGAAGGAATACATAATATTTACTTGGCCAGTGGTAGAGGTTACAAGATGGAACAGAGGAGGAAGAAAAGCGACAAATACTCGACCTTTCTGCAGGCTTAGAGGCTAACAAAGTGGAATATAGAAGGAAACATTATATTTGCTCGACCCTTCTGCATGGTGTAGGTAGAGGCTAAAATGTGAAACAGAGAAGGAAACTTGACATTTACTTCACTCTTCTATTGGATTAGAGGATAAAAGCATCGCACATAGAAGGAATGAACGTGATTATATATTCACCTGCAGAGTTAGTTTGAAGTATTAAGCGGCCAAGTTGAGTGGAATGGAATCTACAAGCTGGCGTTTACAAGCAGTGTAGACGCTGATCTGACTGATTCAATAAGACCAGTGTCTACAGTGGTTGCTATCCTAAAGGATCAGGGGATATTCTGGCTGCGATAATTATTCCGAGCGTCTATCAGATTTTATTCCTGCAAAGACCGAACACGTATTAATCCTTTTCATGCTGAATACACGCTACGGAAAATTCTAAATATTTTTCTTATTGCATGTCGGATGTATATGTCGTGACTACCATTTGAACCGACTAAACGAGACGGTTCAATGAGTGGTCACAACATCTACTTTGGACAACAATTTTATTTTATTTTTTTTAAATATTGTTTGTTTATACCACAGGTGATGGGAACAACTAATCTGATAGTCTGTTGTATACGTGTAGAGATATCTATATATATATACACCGTCATGTGATTTTTTTTCCCGTCACCTGTGGTTTATACCCATAAAGGAGTTTTCTGCCTGTAAAGGGTTAAAGTGTATTAAATGCAATAATTATGTCGAACAATCAACAGATACTTCGTGTGAGCTTCAGGAGAGCTCTAATCCAAATGTTATTTTGCTATTTTCAGTATCATGTGATATTATGTGTGTTTTAATTATGATATCAGGGGCCCCGCGTTTTAAAATGTTCGCAAGTGCAAATTTAGGATTGTCTGGAAATGTCAATTGATGGATTTACATTTATTGAGCATATGCTGCATATGCAGCATATGCTCAATAAATGTAATTCCAATAATTGTTTACAAGAACACATTGTTAATGTGCAATTTACAGGCTCTCATAATTTTGCACTTACAAACATTTCAGTTGTACACATTTTTGTGAAACGGCCCCCAGATGTATATGCATATGAGACCCGCCATGTGATTTGTTTGTACAGTCGAACCTCCCCGAACAGCCACCTCTACAACAACACCCTCTCTGTAACAGCCACTATTTTATATCCCAAATAGATGAGTTCCTCTATATCTAACCCTTAGACTGCTGAGCACGAAAACTGTAATCTGCTGTTGTGTTTGCCTTCTTTCTCAATAAACACATGTTTTGACAGCACTTTAGAATCATTTCCATCGGAAAATGATTCTAAAATGCTGTCAAAGCATGTATTTGATGAGAATTATCGAAGAAAATAAATAAACAGCAGACGACAAAATTTAATTCAGCATTAACCTCCCTACACAACAGCCACCTCTCTGCAACAGCCAGTTTTGTTTCTTCCCATGGGTGGCTGTTGTAGAGAGGTTGCACTGTACCTAAAAACATGTGCAATATCTCATGAATTTGGTTTACAATGTTTTCCGTAAATTAGCTCAAAAGTATTCAAAATAATTCATCCGCATTTGACATGTAAATTTTGTCATCTTTCGACGTCATTCACAGAAAATATCACAGTTTCTGTAAATGTATTTCATGAAAAATCGCACATGTTACAAAATCACATGGCATGTCTCGTATCAGGTTTTGAATATGCATATCGGGTTGTGAATAACTGAATATGTCTTATGCATATCCAGTTGTTATTAGATGAATATGCATATCGGGTTGTGAATATGCGTAATTGGTTGTCAACATGCATATTGGATGGTGAATATGCATATCGGTTGATGAATATTCATTTATATGAGGTCGTGTGTACCTGAATATGAATATCAGATTGTGAATAAATGAATATGCATAACAGGTGGTGAATATGTATACCATTCATGTGAACTTGGAACAGACTGTGAAAACACATATCATGATAAATTATGCATAGCCATATTTGAATATTCAAATTAGATTTTATATGTTTTATAAGTATAATGTTCATGTATCATAATATGATGCCATAAATAAGTCAAATGTTTGTAGTTTGCCAGTTTGTAGGTCAACGAGAGGTCAATAACGAGAGGTCAATAACGAGAGGTCAATTGCCTTTGTTCTTGATTCAACTACTGTAGAATGTCTCTAAACCGGACACCCATACAATCTATGTTTTCTTTATATCCTTTCGAAAGTATATGTTGTTACCACTCATTTGAACCGTCTCAATGAGACGGTTCAAATGAATGGTAACAACATATACCTTTATTGATGAATGAACAAAATAATGAGATTTTTTCAACAAAAATCAGAGTATCCTTAGGCTGAAATGGGTTAATTGTCATATCTCGCCGTTGATAACGTCAGTTCATGATCGCAAACCACATATACCTGTCGCGGTGCCCATATGCTTGATTTACAGTGGAGCCTCTCTAAACCGGACACCCTGGGGACCTCCCAGGATGTCCAGTTTAGAGAGGTTCCACTGTACTATCAAAGCCTCGGTGGGCGCGACATATGGGTCGTGGTCAATTCGTTTATAAGTACATGTCCGGTTTAACGAGGTTCTACTGTATATGATGGTGTGAACAGTGTTGTCTGACCTCGCTGTTGAATGGATGTAACATCCCAATAATTGATCGATCAACCAATCTACCAATCAATATATCAAGCAATATATATATCAATCACTCTTATCAATTAACTAATAAATCAATCAACCAACAAACCAATCTACCAATCAATATATTAAGCAATATACCTCACAATCAATCTATTAAGTAACCAACCAATCAATCAATCAATCAACCAACAAACCAATCTACCAATAAATATATCAAGCAATATACCTCTCAATCAATATATTAAGTAACTAACCAATCAATCAATCAAGCAATCAACCAACAAACCAATCTACCAATCAATATGTCAAGCAATATACCTCTCAATATATCTATATCTCAACTAATCGATCAATCAATCAATTAATAATCTACACAACAACCACATTCATTTATTTTCCATGCCCCGTGCAGGCACCGGGGCGGGATCAACTGATCCTGAGAATAGTGCTGAAGTAGCCATTGCTTGTCGTAAAAGGCGACTAAACTGGCTTAACGATTGGGTTCATACTTTCCGGAACCCACTATACCGGATTTGGCCCTCATGTACATTTTTGGCTTTCTTGTATGTGAGAGTTGAGTCAGGCTATGCCCCATATATAAAAGTAAGATTAGGCGCTAATCCTATTACTTTTAGGGGATGGGATAAATGATGCTGGTGTGGCGAGGGCCTGGCACCAGATCAGGTTGTTCTAATTTCAGGACTGAATATATATTTTGATTGTAAATATTGAGTTCTGAAGTTGGGATTTACCCCCCTCGGACAGGTGGATACGGGACTCGACCCCGTTGACCCGTCTGCGTGTAGACTCCCTGAGGCTTGTACCTCTATGTCAGAAAAGCGGACGTTAAACCCTATTCACTCACTCACTCACTCATTTATTTTCCATTCCATAATAATGCAGCAGGTTAAATACGAGATCTGACCCGTTGGCCCGGCTTTAAATGACCTTTATAGCTGTTGAACAGCAATCAATCAATCAATCCATTCCATAATAAACGGTTGTGACATACCTTATACATATCTGCATGTTGTACAAGTTCAAAAGATATACCTTGATAACCCTAAGTATTTGGACACCATTTGTTTTGGGAAACCCCTAGAGGTTTCCCAAAAAACAAATTGTATCCAAATGTATTGTTATTGTGATAACCCTAAGTATTTGGACACCATTTGTTTTGGGAAACTAGGGGTTTCCCAAAACAAATTGTATCCAAATGTATTGTTATTGTGATAACCCTAAGTATTTGGACACCATTTGTTTTGGGAAACCCCCCTAGGGTTTCCCAAAACAAATTGTATCCAAATGTATTGTTATTGTGATAACCCTAAGTATTTGGACACCATTTGTTTTGGGAAACCCCTAGGGGTTTCCCAAAACAAATTGTATCCAAATGTATTGTTATTGTGATAACCCGGGGTTTCCCAAAACAAATTGTATCCAAATGTATTGTTATTGTGATAACCCTAAGTTTCACAAATTTGTTGAAATAGGGGTTTCCCAAAACAAATTGTCCAAATTGTATTGTTATTGATTTCCCAAAACAAATTGTATCCAAATGTATTGTTATTGTGATAACCCTAAGTATTTGGAGACCATTTGTTTTGGGAAACTAGGGGTTTCCCAAAACAAATTGTATCCAAATGTATTGTTATTGTGATAACCCAGTGTAATCATACTAAGGCCATACAAATAAGTACTTTTGTTCCCAGATATCGCCGCATCAGAAAAATCCCTGCGCGTCAAGTTTTTTTTATAGTGATGGAGAAATAAAATCACACTGTAAATTCGCCACATGATCAATATAAAACACTATAATGGAAAAATATGTTAAATCCAATCATGTCTGACGAAAATCTGGTGAATTTTCTGAAATGCATCTGGCGACTTGAAAAAAATCAGAATCAAACATCTCAAACAAAAATATATATTTTTTTTAAATCATGCAGCCCTCCCACGTGACATTCGACAAACCGCGTGTCTGAGAACCAAAGTACTTTGCTTATGGCTGAACTGTAAATATTTGGACAATCCTTGCTGTGAGAAAATATATTAACCCTTTCAACACCAAGTAACTTAATAGGATGTTCCATGCCAATGTTTCACGCTATTTCATTAATTTTGTTCATTCAAATTATCCCATTCTTCTAAAAGGGTAATCTGTACGACGTTTAAAATTATTAACAAACAGTGGAGATCCTGATGAGACGGCTCGTTACGAGCCGGCTCATCTGGATCTGCACTGTTTGCAAACATTGTCTCTATAGAGGTCTGTGGTGTTGAAAGGGTTAAAGGTACATGCCCACTGAGTAGGCACAAACAAATTAAATAAGTGTATATTTGTGTCACTATTCCACCAGTTCTATCCATTACGAGTGCCCGCTATACAGATACAATCATTTAGTAATGGTGGTATCAGGCTATTTTCATATGCAAATGAGGCAGGATATTTTTTAATTATTTATACTAATTAAATGCGCCAACTGAAAAGTAATGTTTTCGACTGATCACAAAGTAGGATCATTATACACATCAAAAAATAAATACAGAGAATAAATAGTAATGTCAATAACATTTTAAGGAAACATGGCTACCGCCCCTGATAACAGTGTGGAAATTACGTCTGGAGACGATTCTCATGCGCTGGCAAAACATGTTTTCGGTGAGAAAAACAGAAAATAAAAAATAAACGGCAGACAACAAAATTTAATTCACCATTGTTAATGAAGCTGAATTCTCTTATGAAGCAAGTCGTGTGATTTTGTACCGAAGAGATGTGGGATATCATAAAAAATATTTACCAAATTTACAATATTTTACGTAAATGTTTCCGAGCAAATGCGTAATATAATTCCGCATCTGTTATGAAAAGTTTGTCAACTTTCGACGTCATTTACCGAAAATATGACAGTTTCTGTAAATAGTTTTCATGAAAAATCGCACATCTTCTAATGTACAAAATTACATGGCGTGTCTCATGTTTCTATTTTACACCGATATTTCATCATTAACATAACATTAACATAATTTGCATCACATCTATATCATATCTATAATTGGATGTGATTGGAGAAATGCGGCTTATGCGATCAGTGACCAGCTGGCGCATCCATGCAGTCTGATCAGGGTCTGCACTGGTCACGATTCATTCAGTGAATGTGAAAGACATGTAAACTAATGTTATAATAAACAGTGCAGATCATGATCAGGTTGCAGTAGTATGCCTGTGCTAGTCTCGCCAATATTTATAAATTTCTTTATTTCAAAATACTTGAATATTGTGCTTTAAATCGAGCAGCTTGATTGGCTGAGCATGAGCTGTGCTACAGCTCAGACTCAGTCAATCAAACTGCTTGATTGCGAATCAACATTGCCAATAGATGTCAGAAGTGGTTGTGTACAGTACCTGGATCGCTGCATGTACTGTGTGTATATTTTACCATTCAAACTACAGCTCAGGCTCAGCCAATCAAACGGCTTGATTGCTGATTGACATTACCAATAGATGTTCAGAGACGTGGATAATATGGGCAAGATCAATGCAGGCTGTGTAGCAGATCGTGAGTTAAACTCACCACAAATGCCATGAAGCCCATTTCTCTGGTCACAGACACACATATATGTTAGCCAGGGCCCGGTTGCTCAAAAGCTCTGTTAGCTTAACAGACTGTTAAATCCTTAGCAATGCTAAGGATTTAACAGTCTGTTAAGCTAACAGAAGCTTTGAGCAACCGGGCCCAGAAATAAAACTTGGTTCAATAAATCAGCAAATTAATTAATATATCAAATAATCAAGAAAGCAGTAAATTAATTAATCTATCAAATACTTAATTTTAGTTAAATTAATAATTTAATAAATCATTCCTTTCATCTGTAAAACGATTATTCCTAATCTTATTACTTTTATGGAGTGAGGCTAAAGTAGTAAGATTAGTACTAATCCTATTACTTTGGGGGAATGGGGCTAAGTGACTTTGGTGTGGTGAGGACCTGGCACCAGGTCAGGTTATTCTAATTTCAGGACTGAATATATATATTTTTGGCTGGAAATATTCAGTTCGGATTTTCGGATTACCCCAGCCCCCATCACAACAGGTAACATATGGGATTTGACAATGAAATGATCTTGTTGATGTAAGTTCATCAAACATATCATGAGACTGAGCAGATTTGGGATCAAATACAATGGACGATGTCACAGCATGACGTGTCATCCGGTTAGCCAAATGTATCCGTTAATAATTGCAGTCAATTCATACTCCTCCTGGACTCGACTGGTCACGCACTCTAGTTACCTTTTCCTTTATTTGTGAAGTATCTTGTTCAGACATCAGTATGTTTGGGCCCTCAGCTAAGAAAAGGAACCTTAGGCAGAGCTCCAGATAAGTTTTGTGTCTAAAGAGTATTATACCCCCAGATTTCAAATTCAATGCATATTTTACTTTTACAAATCTATTATAGATTTTCTTCTGTATTAAATAGGGAACAAAATTTAATGATAACAATAATAAAGCAGTTTAAAAATTCACTTATCTGCTAAAATAAGTGCGTATGCACCTTATCTGGAGCGCTGTTTATTTGTGAAGTATCATTTCCAAACATCAGGGCCCTCAGCTAAGAAAAGGGACTTTAGGGGATAAGGTAACAGGATTATATAAAATCAATTTTGTGAAAAACATTTAATGAAAAATAGTCGTAACAGTTAACAAAATGGGCAAATACATTAACAGGAAATATTTTGACGGAAAATAACACTTAAAAAATCCAATAACAGTGTTAACCCTTAGACCTCTATCTTAATTATTTGTCGTCTGCTGTTTATTTTCCATTTTTATCATCAAAAACATGGTTTGACCGCACTTTAGAATAATTTACATGCTTTGACAGCACTTCAGAATCATTTCCATTGGAAATGATTCTGAAGTGCTGTCCAACCATGTTTTTATTGAGAAATAAGGCAAGATATTAAAGCAACAGCAGATGACAATTGTTGTGTGTAGCAGTCTAAGGGTTAACCCATGCCCCCTATACTCACCTTACGATGTTTGCGACCAGTGTAGCCCCAGATCAGACTGTGTATCCAGTGGTGGTTGGTTGGGTGGATGAGATCGGTAATTTAACGATCAGGATTCACCCTTACCGGAATCCCAACCCGAGATTTGGTTTAGCCATCTTTGGCATTCTTGTTTATGACAGTTTAATCTGGTTATACCCTTATAAGAGTAATACGATTATTCATAATCCTATTACTTTTAGGGGAAGGTGCCAAGTGACTTTGGTGTGGTATGGACCTGGCACCAAGTCAGGTTATTCTAATTTCATGGCTGAATATATATTTTTCTGTAAATATCCATTACAACAGGTAACATAATTATAGGATTCAAGCCCGTCAACCTGGCCTAAAATGACCTTAGCTGTTGGCAGGCCGTTAAACACCATTATATCAAGTCAAATAAATTTTACCACGATACAGCTATGTAAATGTGCAGAATAATGATGGACCCTTAGAATGTGGGAAACGTAAATTGTCGTCTGCTGTTGTTGTATAATTTGTCCTCTTTTTCGATGAAAAACATCGTTTGACAGCACTTTAGAATAATTTTCAATGGAAATGATTTGAAAGTGTTATCAAAACATGTTTTTAATGACAAAAATGGAGAAAAAAATAAACAGCAGACGACAATATTTAATTCCACATGGTATAGGTTAAGTCCGTACCAACACTTTTCTCGGGTCCTTATAAGAATGTGTTGACTCATGCAGTCAGGGTGGCGTGGAGGATATGCGTGTGGTTCGTTTGATAAAATCAGGAAGAGTTGACTTATATTTCATGCGGATATTTCCCAAATCTGTAAAACAACTCTTAAATTAGCTCTTTCAAAATCTGGTCTGGAGAGGGTTCACTGGGGACCTCCTACGGTCTGGTTTAGAGAGGTGAGGACCTCCCAGGGTGTTCGGTTTAGAGAGGTGGGGACCTCCCGGGGGGTTCGGTTTAGAGAGGTTCCACTGTATATGTGGTTCTGTGTATATACAGTTTTCGGCTGACGAGTACATTTTCTGCAGTCACCGTACAGTCATGTTGGCCTAAGGCAGTGTTTAGTTAATTTGTCAGGCGAATATTTCATGTAGATATCTTGTCTTGTTATCAAATAGAACAGTATGGCTTTCTTGACTGTCCTGATCAGTCATAGATCCAGGTGAGTCTGCTCATCATGATCTTCAATATTTGATCACGTGGTTATACCCTTAATCTGGTTATACCCTTATAAGAGTAAATCGATTATTCATAACCCTATTAATTTCAGGGGAAGGGGTCAAGTGACTTTGGTGTGGTATGGACCTGGCACCAAGTCCGGTTATTCTAATTTCAGGGGAAGGGGTCAAGTGACTTTGGTGTGGTATGGACCTGGCACCAAGTCAGGTTATTCTAATTTCAGGGCTGAATATATATTTTTTCTGTAAATGTTCACACATGCATTCCTGTAAGACTCTACTACCATGCTGTGCCAAATCCACGACTGTCCAGTCCCCCTGATCCCAAGGTCAAATACTTAGTCTCTTTACAAAACTTAACATCAGAGAAAAATGTTATAACTTCTATTTATTTCATCGAAAATTCTTAATATTTCATGCATGCATTTCCTCTAAGGCTCTACTATCATGCTGTGACAAATCCCCGCTGATCTCGAGGTCAAGGTCACATACTTAGTCTCTTTACAAAACTTAACATCAGAGAAAAATGTTATAACTTCTATTTATTTCATCGAAAATTCTTAATATTTCATGCATGCATTCCTCTAAGGCTCTACTATCATGCTGTGACAAATCCCCGCTGATCTCGAGGTCAAGGTCACATACTTAGTCTCTTTACAAAACTTAACATCAGAGAAAAATGTTATAACTTCTATTTATTTCATCGAAAATTCTTAATATTTCATGCATGCATTCCTCATAAGGCTCACTATCATGCTGTGACAAATCCCCGCTGATCTCGAGGTCAAGGTCACATACTTAGTCTCTTTACAAAACTTAACATCAGAGAAAAATGTTATAACTTCTATTTATTTCATCGAAAATTCTTAATATTTCATGCATGCATTCCTCTAAGGCTCTACTATCATGCTGTGACAAATCCCCGCTGATCTCGAGGTCAAGGTCACATACTTAGTCTCTTTACAAAACTTAACATCAGAGAAAAATGTTATAACTTCTATTTATTTCATCGAAAATTCTTAATATTTCATGCATGCATTCCTCTAAGGCTCTACTATCATGCTGTGACAAATCCCCGCTGATCTCGAGGTCAAGGTCACATACTTAGTCTCTTTACAAAACTTAACATCAGAGAAATCGGTTATAACTTCTATTTCCTTGCTCGGATCTGCTTCACATTTCACACACGCATTGCTCCAATGGACCTCTACCACCGTAGCTGTTGACAGGCCATTAAACACCATTAAATCAATTTAATACCTTCATATCCAAGTGACCTTTGTGTATTAATGGCACCTGGCACCAGATTAGGATAACCTATTGTGAATTCAATGCTTGATGGACAAAATAGCTCAACAACTAGCCGTATCAGCCCGAGCGGAGGCGTGAACCTTTGGTCTCCCAGTCGCGAGGTGGATGCCGTATCCACTAGACCACAGTGACTGGTACTTATATATACATCGACACGTTGAAGATTATTATCAAAGAAAATGTGCATATTTGCTTGTGAAATATTATTGACCTGGAAATTCATATATTTATGCACCACTTGTGTCCGTTTTATATGTTGTTAATATTTTATACAAAGCATGTTTACCGCAAGAGTGTATTATATATAGGCATGAATGTGGGATACACATGCTACTTGTTTTATTTGATTAATTTGACGTATCAAGTATACATGATTCACCACCGCCTGTGATAATCTTGTCAATATTTGTCAATGTCTTTATTACAAAATATTTGAATATTGTGCTTGATCGTGTGTAGCAGATCGTGAGTTAAACTGACCACAAATGCCATGAAGCCCATTTCTCTGGTCACAGACACACATATATGTTAGCCAGGGCCCGGTTGCTCAAAACCTCTGTTAGCTGAAAGAAAGCAGCTTGATTGGCTGAGCCTGAGCTGTGCTACAGCTCAGGCTGTGTGCTACAGCTCAGGCACAGCCAATCAAACTGCTTGATTGCGAGTTGATGTTGCCAATATGTTCAGAAACGTGGACATCACTTGAATATTGTGCTTGGAGGAAAGTGGCTTGATTGGCTGAGCCTGAGCTATGCTACAGCTCAGGCACAGCCAATCAAACTGCTTGATTGCGAGTTGATATTGCCAATCAATGTTCAGAAACGTTGACATCTTGGCAAGATTAACGTAGGCGGTGGTGTAGTCATTGTAAATGGTTGATTGAAATAATGTCACTTATCATGTCAAATGAGAATGGGCGTTGTGAAAACTATGGGTTGACAGGAGCGTACACCTGTCTTAATGATGAATCCATCAATACAGATTTATGTCTTATTGGTTATTCTTACTGGGGGTGGGGGGGGAGTCGTGGTTGGTTTGGAGCATATGATGGGGTAATTTAACGATCGTGATTCATCCTGACCCGGAATCCCGACCATAGACCTGGTTTGGCCCTTGGGTACATCTTGGCATTCTGGTACATGAGAGTTGAATCTGGTTATGTCCCTTATTCTAACAGTATTACTTTTATGGGGAAGGGGTCAAGTGACTTTCGTGTGGTATGGACCTACCTGGCCCCAGGTCAGGCTGAATATATACACTTATTTTGATGTAAATATTCCGTTCTGATTTTCCCCCCAATGAAGCATTTTAAATGTGGGATTGAACCTTTTGGCCCGGCCTTACATGACCATAGCTGTTGATAGGGCGTTAAACACCAATAAATCAAATCAAATCGATGTAATGATAACCAAGTTCATCCGACTCGGCTTGGAAACGGCAGGAATTCCTCGGCAAACCTCGGAAATCCTACACGTTTCCTAGCCTCACCTGATAAAAGTTGATATCAAAATACTGCAGCCTGCTATTCTCTGTATATATTACACCGCCGCCTGCATTAATCTCGCCAATATTTCTTAATGTCTTTATAACAAAATACTTGAATATGTTTTCTTGAAAGCATGCAACTTGATTGGCTGAGCCTGAGCTGTGCTACAGCTCAGGCACAGCCAATCAAGCTGCTTGATTGCGAGTTGATATTTTCGATATATGTACAGAAACGTTGACATGTGCAAGATAGGCCGTTAAACCCCAACAAACAAACAAACAAACAGAAACATACAAACAAACAGAAACATTGACATCTGGGCAAGATTAGGCGGTAGTGTATTGTCTTACATACTTTCATTAACCAGCTTCTTGCGGAATTTCATCATTATCATACATTCATCATCGTCATGATAATCATCACTCTCATCATCATCATTGTAATAATAATAATCATTATCATCAATTGTTACTATAAATTTTATCGTTTTGTATGCCACCATGTTTTATGTATAAGCTATTTTATTATATCCCAATATGTGACATCAATATATTTGTAGGAAACAACAGTAGCATCATTAGAATGGTGCTGTCTTTGATGTTCTGAATATCGCACGTGTACCATTGTGGGCGTCGACAGGCATCAGTTTGTCAGTTTCCAAATGTCAGCAGAATATCTCTAAAACTTAGAGAGCTTAGAGAGATTCCACTGAATTTTTTAGGTCAACTTCACCACGCCAATTTCTGATTTTTTTCTCAAAACTGAACCAAAATGATCAGGAAAGGGCTAGCAGTCGGGGATACTACACAGTTTTACACATGTCTGTGTGATTTATTTGATCAAATTCTAATAAGAAAGCTATGATAAAAAATAATACCCGAGTTGAGGCAAAATCAGCTTCTATTCCTGTTCACATATCCAAAAATGTGCACCTGCATACAGGTGAATTTCCTCCGTGGTATAGCGACAAGTGTAGACTGATCAGACTGCACAAATGCGCAGTCTGATCTTGGTCTACACTGGTCGCAAAATCAGTAAGCCTCATTCTGTTAGATCGTGCCACATATACGAGGTAGCAATATTCGGAACATCTCTGACAGTGCTGTTTATTCTATTATATAAAAATATGTAAAATCGATGAAAAAAAAAAAAAAATTAAGCAATATAACATCATGTTTGTTTGTTTGTTCTTATACTCAGCCAACTTTCTAATGCAACATATGCAATATCGATATACAGTGGGGTCAGCGTCTAAGTGCACACACGAATGAACACTACAGGTTGGAACCAACCTGTAGTGTTCGTTCGTGTGTGCACTTACATGCTGACCCCACTGTAGACTGTTACACAGCTGCCTGTCAATTTCTTTATTTCAAAATGCTTGAATACTGTGCTTGATGTCATGCAGCTTGATTGACTCAACCTTATGTGAGTATTACCATATTCGTAGTCCTATTTTAGGGGAAGGGGCCAAGTGACTTGGTGTGTTATTCTAGGGCTGAATATATTTGTTCTCGATGTAAATATTCCGTTCTGATTTTGGGATTTTCCCCCCAATGCAGCAGGTTAAAATGGGATCGAACCCGTTTTCCCGGCCTTACATGACCTTAGCTGTTGATAGGCCGTTAAACACTAATAAACAAACAAACAAACCTCCTTCAAACAAACAGTATAGGTCCTGAGTATGCCGCAGGACTGTGCTTGAAGATCAGGAGCTAGACTCGCCACAAACCTCATACGCCCCATTTCTCTAGCCACAGCCACATACAAGGTCATAAAAAAGTATGTTGGTTCTCACATATCTCCGCGTCAGAAAAATGCCAATCCCTGCGCGTCGAGTATTTTATCGTCATCGAGAAATGAAATCTGTAAATTCGCCACACTATTATGCAAAATATGTTAAATCCAATCATGTCTGATGAAAATGTGGTGATTTTTCATGTCTAACGAGGTTACAGTAACGTTATAGAACATATATATGCATCTGGCGACTTGAAAACAAATCAGAGATGAACATCTCAAAAAACATATATATTTTAAAAAATCCGCCCTCTTTTTTATGGCCTAATGAATATTATTGTAAAATTCCAATGTGTCATTGTGACCTTTAAATCGAGTTCAGACAGATGCAGATTCAAAAATAAAACAAAATACGACTCTTCCTGGATTCGATCTCCGGACCAAACTAACACTATACAAGATACAAAATACAAGATTTTATTTCCAATTAAGCGCCCTCAAGGGGCAAACAATTTCATACTTTGATTAGAGTGATTCATATATGAAAATAACATTCAATACATGTAATGTAAACTTGTGAACAATCACTACCGCAATAAAAGCCAATAATGTATGTATGAGACTAGATTTATCCGCGTTTCTCGAATGAATGAATCAGGAAATTGCCTAGTTGTCTCAAAATATTAGTGTTTTCACAAGATAGAAGCCAAATAAATTGATTTGATACTGAAAGACTCGAAAAGTTAGGACATTCTGATGAAATATATGACATTAAAATAGCTATAATCAATACACCACCAAGGCGACTATCAACAAACCTATTTGCATTCTGGTATATACATAAACTTCGCTGTTATTTGCTCGGCTTTTTTCTCCACAAAAGCATTTTGTATGCGATATTTACGTGTTCATAAGTTACCAAACATGTTATTTAAGATCAATATAGTACTGCGAACTACGTTAACTTCGGAATAAATCGCAACATTCATTTTCAAGGGAGACCACTGTTGCAATGCAGTTGAGTTACTATCAGTATGCATTGTCTCCCTTGTATATTATAATGAATACGCTACTTCGATTATCAGGCAATGCTATACAATGTGTAGGAACTAGTAGATTTAAAGTCTCTAGATACATGTAAACCATTTACAATTGCTCATTTATTATTTCGCTTATTTTTTTCATTTTCTGAGCCCAATGATACGCACAGCAAAAAAAAAAGGCATAAAAAAAAAAGGCATAAAAAAAGAGATAAATATGCGGTTACAGTGAAACCTCTCCCCAGTGGAACCTCTCTAAACTGGACACCCTGGGAGGTCCCCAGGGTGTCCGGCTTAGAGAGGTTACACTGTAAATCAGGCATTTGATCATTTTGAGCGATAGCTGTGTGCGATGCAATCACGAACATACATTGTCACCCGAGGTAAGTGACCAAGAAACTCATAAAAAATAAGATCACAGGTTTTCTTGGTGTTCGGTTTGGAGAGGTTCCACTGTACATAATTAGTTATGTTGTAGTTTTGATTCCCCGGCCTGATAAGCGCACAAACTCTATCATGTGTTTATATTTTTACTTTCAAAGCATCTATAAAGATACACACTGAAACCACATCGACAGCAAAACTTGAAAAAGTCGCGGGAATACTGGACGAAGGCCGGAAGGCCTCGTCCAGTATTCCCGCGACTTTTCCAGTCTTTATTCAATTCATAGTTGCAATTCAAGACGGCCGCCTCAGTAAACATGGATTTACAATCAAGTCTGTTTCATTTTCTTCTCCGGGTCGTACACGTATCTTTTGAATGTAAGGAAGATTTTGATTGGCTGTTGGTCTGTGTTATCCTCCGCCTGATTGGCCGCTTCATCGACCTTGGCCTTTCCCTTCTTCTTTGTACCAGAATATCGCTTCACTGTATCCGCCGGCAACCCACCTACGGTGACAAAATTTGATAATTCTGAAGCATAGAGGTCCCCAGGGTGTCCGGCTACAGAAGTTTCACTGTAAATCAGGCATTTGATCATTCTGAAGCATAGTTGTGTGCTATGCGATCACGAACAAACATTATCACATGATATAAATGACCAAGAAACTCATCAAAAATATTGACATAATTATGTTTTCTTGGTGTCCGGTTTAGAGGGGTTCCACTGGCATCGCCATTATATGTAAAATTTGCCTATTAAGCTGTACCAAGCAACGATAAATCGGATACTATATTTGGGTGCGTGGCAGGTGGGAGAATGCAATGGGTAATTTAATGATCGGGGTTCCGAATATCGCTTTACTGTGTCCACTGGCAATTTTGAATATAAAAACTTCTGAATACATGTACATAAAACATTAAAAAAAAACATAAAATAGAAATGTGGCCCGTCGGCACACGAATGCCCCCGCTGGCAGCCAAAGAAAACGAGGCATATTTGATTATAAACCATTTACCCGAGCGATAAGGTTTCGAACCACCAAGTCTGTGACCTTGATCCTGGGCTTAGCGGGGGCGGGACGAATGTGGATTTGTCACAGGGTGGCAGAGGACCATTGGAGCAATGCGTGTGTGCAATGTGAAGCAGATCCAAGCAAGGAAACAGAAATTATAAGCCATTTACCCAAGCGTTAAGGTTTCGGGACGGACGGACGTACGGACACCGGTAACACTATATGCCCCCCTCACCATTCGGTGGCGGGGGCATAAAAAGTATAAATATAACAAATTATCAGGTACCGAGATAAAGATCTCACAGCCGTGACATCGCCATTATATATCAAATTTGCCTACTAAGATATATCGTGCAACGATAAATTGGATACTGTGATGCAATTTTGTAGGTCCCAGCTGATCATGCTCTACACTGGTCACAAAGACGCTAAGCCCCATTTCTCCGTGTCATGATCACATGTTCTCCTTAACTCTTTGCATGCTAGCGGCGAAAATATCTGCCAAACGAATTAGGAGTATATAATTTATTTCTCTCTGTAAATATGTCTTGAAATTTCCTCCGGACGCAATTCTAATGAAATTCCAAGACATATTCATGACATTTATAAGGAGAAATAAAAGAAAATATAATGAATTGTCATCTGCTATTTTTGAACTATTTATAGCCCACAAATTTCCCAGCATGCAAAGAGTTAATGTCATATTATCCTTACCTGGAATTCTGACCTTGACCTTCCCGCTCTGTCCAAAACTGCCCTCAATAATTCCATCCTCGCCAGACGACAGTTTGACCTTTAACCCCGAGAACAGCAGAATATTTGTCTCCTTCTTAAACATATTTTTCCCGATCAGCGAATTCTCGTCCATCACTCGCTCAACTTGACCTTCGCGAACTTTGGTTTTATAAACTTTCAATTTTGGTAAAACAGATACCGCATATTTCGGATCAGTTATCCCTTCAAGCAGTTCACCATGAAAGGCGATCCGACACATGTTTGCGTGAATATCTGTGTCCAACTTTGAGCCGATTATCAAACAATGATTCTGACACGTGACTGGTTTTTCAAACTGAACTAAAGCAAACTGTTTAACAGGGTATTTTATATCGCCCCCTGCGGCAGCCTCCGCCTTCTCTGACCTTGACCTTGACATTAGTTCATCCTGGTATAAATATTCTTTACTGAAGTCTATGGAATCGTGGGTTATATTTAACGCAGCCGTCCCACTTTCTATAGTTCTCACATCACGATTTGTTGAGTCGTCACCGTATAAACCAAAGAACGTTAACCGACCCATCACGGTTTCGTGACCTGTTGTAATGTGGAATTTTATTTTTGACGCGAGTGTTCCTTTGTAGTATGGTATTTTTTGCACAGTAATGATCCCTGCTTCGATCGTTGGCAACGCGCCTGGAGTACATACTGTTCCACGCTCTAGTAATTTGGGGTCAAACTGCGTCACACAGATGCCCGCTCGGTCTCCCTGAAAATGGTTACCAGGGTTACGGTACTTGATGATCAAACACGCTGAGCCAGGGCTCCAGATAAGTTGCGTATTTGCATAAATACCCAATTAAAATTGCCAAAAACCCAATTGAAATCAGAAGTAGCGAGTATCAAAAAGTAATAACAAATTTGTGGTACCTTTATCATTCTACAGAAAACAATAACCAGACCACAAATATAGCATTTTTTTTTTCCCCATGAAAACACATCTTGGTATTTCATTAGAATTGTTTCCAAGGAGACAATTCTAATGAAATGCCAAGACATGTTTTCATTTCGAAGCAAACTATTCAATAATTGCTGTCTGTTGATGTGTAAACAGTAGTGTGATTTTATTTAACCAATTAAAATATTGAAATTGCTTCTGACAGATATGATGTAATGAAAATACTCAATTACTAATTCCTTATCTGGAGCCCTGCTGAGCTATTGATAAACTTAGAAATAATGTTGAATATTCTGAGCCTTCAGCTGCTGGCATACATATTGTCACGCACTCCAGTAATTTGGGGTCACACAGATGCCCGCTCGGTCTCCCTGACAATAGTTACCAGGGTTATGGTACTTGATGATCAAACGCGCCCAGCTATTGATAAACTAAATGTGCTGATATGCTGCAGGCTGATAATGATCTATCTATACTGTTATTTAGGAAACAAGCTCATCTGGGTCTACAAAAGTCTACTGGTCACAAAAGTCATAAGCCCAGCGAGTCTTCATCCAATGGACAGCGAAGATCAGTAGCCGATTTCACCAAAATTGCTAAGCATACTTATCTGGCTAAGTATACTGTCAGGGCGTAATCATTTATTTTTCCGAAATGCATTATTTCGTATAGAACTAGCGACTGCATATATTTGATGATTAAAAGTATGCAGAATTATTATACTGAATTTATTACATTATCACAGCCAATGTAATAAATTCAGTATAATAAAAATGAATAAATTTATCCTTAAATTTATTACAGCTGTGATAATGTAATAAATTCAAGTAAGAAAAAAAAAATATCTGTAAATTGAAAATTTTCCCTCAAAGTGTATGTAGCAAGATAAATATACATGTACATGTACTTTGCAATTTTGGTGAAATCGGCTACAGGTAAAGGACTTATTGCTACAAACCTGCACAACACGATCCACAGGTTTGGTGAAATCGGCTACAGGAAAGGACTTATTTGCACAAACTCACAACACGAACCACAGGTTTTGGTGAAATCGCTACAGGTAAAGGATTATTGCACAAAACCTGCACAAAAAAACACGGATCCACATTTGGTGAAATCGCTACAGGTAAAGGACTTTATTGCTACAAACCTACAACACGATCCACAGGTTTGGTGAAATCGGCTACATGTAAAGGAGTTATTGCTACAAACCTGCACAACACGATCCACAGGTTTGGTGAAATCGGCTACAGGTAAAGGACTTATTGCTACAAACCTACACAACACGATCCACAGGTTTGGTGAAATCGGCTATTGGTAAAGGACTTATTGCTACAAACCTGCGCAACGCGATCCACAGGTTTGCGAAACATCTGAATGGATTTGATCTTCTTGGTCACCTTCATGGTGGGAAGCTCCACTGTCTGTAATGGAGAACAAAATTAATAAATAACTAGAGAAATGTCGACTTTTGAAATTTGGATTAGGGGGTATATTGCGATGGCACGCCATCGCAATATACCCCCTAATCCAAATTTCAAAAGTCTGAAATGGGGAGATAATCCATGAGCCAAATAAGAAGTCTCCAGCTATCACCGATTCAATTTTTTAATTCTTACAAGGTAAAATTGTGGAATTCTAAGTCCATATGCAGCCTATGCTCAATAAATGTAAATCCAATAATTGTTTACAAGAAAACATTGTTAATGTTAAATTTACAGACTATCATAATTTTGCACCTACGAACATTTTAGTCGTACAAAGTTTAGTGAAACGGCCCCCTGCACGCCATAAGAATATACATACAAAATATCAGGGGCCTGCTTCACAAAACTTTGTACAATAAAAAGTGTTCTTACGAAGAATTTTATGACATTAACGCGAGGCACTGATGTTTCCATTTTCCACCTACGGTCACACATCATCAAATGTGAACGTGTCCACAAAAGATTTTCCAGCATTGGCTGTCAGTGCAAATGTTATTGTAAATTTCTATTTTGCTCATAGTCGTACAAAGTTTAGTGAAACAGACCCCAGGTCTCCAGCTGTTACGGTTTAAAGGTTTTACGTCTTACAAGACAGACGGACGGATGCCAGTAACGAAAACAATATACCCATTTTTTCCCAAAAGGTGAGTATAATTATTTTAATTATCAAACCATAAGGCGACGTTTGGAGGTCCCCAAGGTGTCCGGCTTAGAGAGGTTTCGCTGTAAATCAGGCATTTGATCATTCCGAGTCATAGTTGTCTGCTATGCGATCACAAACAGACATTATCATAGAGACAAATGACCAAGAAACTCATCAAAAATAAGATCACATGTGTTTATTGTGTTTTTTTGGACGTCATCTGTGGTTATTTTCAAGCATAAAACATTACCTGATAAATAGAATACCAGACTAGTGTCTTTTGATATCAAGTTTATCAGGCTCGGCTTGGAAACGGTAGGAATTCCTACGTGTTTCTTAGCTTTGCCTGATAAACTTGATATCAAACAACACTAGCCTGGTATTCTCTATTTATTCCTGGAATAACTGGGGGCCGTTTCACTAAACTTCGTACAACTAAAATCTTCGTAAGTGCAAAATTATGATAGTCTGTACATTTCACATTAACATTGTTTTCTTGTAAATAATTATTGGTTTTACATTTATTGAGCATAGGCTGCATATGCAGCCTATGCTCCATAAATGTAAATCCATAAATTGAAATTTACAGACAATCTTAAATTTGCATTTACGAACATTTTAGTCGCAAGAAGTTTAGTTAAACGGGCCCCTGGTGTCCGAATATGTAGGGTTATTATGGTACTGGACTTACATCGTTTACCGAGGCTGAGCCTGACAGAGCTGTTCCCGTCATAACGGTTCCCTGGCCTCGGATACTGAAACAATGGTCCACGGAGAAAATGAACGGTCCCTGCTCGTCTCGCTGTGGCACGTATGTGTGGGCTGTCAAAGTTCCAATCAGGTCTGTCAGGCCTTCTGATTCGGTTTCTGGTGCCTGCAAATGTACCATGTTTCAAATTGTATGTGGTCGGTTGAATGATGCTTTACATCAGCTCTACAACATCTACATGGTCATATATAGACAGGAACACTTCTTTTCTAACTTTATTTATTTTACAACTATTCCAAACAAACATGAGATCACTTCTGCATATTTTTTTGTTAACACAAATGGCGCACGGATGATAATGTGGAGGAAACTGGAGTACCCAGAGGAAACCCACGTGTCCGGTCAGGCTACCACCATACTATCTCACTGTTTGCTTTTTGCAGCTCAAATAGCATGTTTTTTTTCTTGTATCATTTGTTCCCTCTTTAATATTAAGGAAGAAAATCTATAATACATTTGTAAAGTAAAATACGCATTGAATTTGAAATCTGGTGGTATGATACTCTTTAGTTTAGACACAAAACTTATCTGGAGCTCTGTCTATGTATGTGGGCAAAACTGTAGTTGCGAACGGTAACTTGCAATCTACTCCCGTACCGTCCGTCCGGACGGTACGGGAGTAGATTGCAAGAGTTACCGTTCGCAACTCGGAACTAACCAGCAAAGGATGTGTTTCCTGGGCTTACCTCAGGTCCACCAGGCTTCGCAGCAACGGCAACAATTGGACACCCGGCAAATCTCGTCGCCTCCAGCGTTTTTAACATCTTCTTCTTCATCTATTATAAAGTAATTCATTCATTATTTCATTCCTGAAAATTCCCCAATGTTAAAAAAATCTTAGTTGTTTCAGAGTTGTAGAACAAGTTTAGATTTATATGACCCAGGCCATTTACATACCGTGGTGTAACTAATTTCTCAGTTTAAATTTGATTTACAATTTCTAAAAAGTGATAAATTTTCCAACATTTAATTTGTTCAGTTCATCATATAGGTGAAGTACGTAATCTATGTGATCAATTAGTAAATCTCACATTTTAATATCAATAATTCCAGCACAAACATATTTACACAATTCCCTAACATTTGATTGGCCCGTAGCAAGTCTCTGTCCAAAATTTATATCCCAGTAAACTCCCACGCCGAACTACTTTCCGTAACCGTGAGGCGCAGTTAAAATAATTCTTAAGAAAACGGAAAATAAACACATTTTCTTGATGAATTTATTTAAAATGCTGGAATTATAAGGAATGAATGGCCTTTTTGTTGAATTTATCGGAGATATAAACTTGGAAAAGTCGCGGGAATACTGGACGAAGGCCGGAAGGCCTCGTCCAGTATTCCTGCGACTTTTCCAAGTTTATACCCTGATAAATTCCACAAAAAGGCCATTCATTCCTATAATAATTCAAAGTGCGCTGCTTTACGACCTACATGTATTTCAATACTTTTTTACATCAACAAATTATTGATACTGGTATCCATAAATACTTAATAAATAGTAAAACCGCGCTATGGGGCACAGATTTAGTCTTTATTCAGTAACGGTATTCACTGATGTCAAAAGAATTATTGATTTCAATATATACCGTGCTCCATAGAGGTTCTATTGTACCTTATCAATCATCTGTTGTTTCTTGTCTCGCGGCAACAGGTCCACTTTATTGAGGACAACGATCATTTTCTGACATGTTATCTCGCCAATCACAAGGCATTCGGCTGTCTGGGTTTGTATTCCCTTCACGACATCCACGACCAGTATCATCAGGTCAATAATCTGGGCACCTTCAGGGATTAAATTATATCAGGTATCTAGCTGTACATTATCTGCAGAGTTACTTCCCGCAACTAGCTGCACATTGACAAAATACACACACAGGAAGCACAGACACCGAGACAACATCATGGTTAATCCGAGCTTAAATACTATTTTAAGTGTTATTTATTGAGCATGACTGTTGGCGTTCTTTTCAGTGAAAACCATGTTATACATGATCATTCTGTTTCATAAATTGTTACCTGATAAATAGAATACCAGGATATTAAGTTTATCAGGTTTAATTTAAGGTAGTAATTTAAGGTGGTTTAGCTGAGGTCATCATGCACATTCAACTAATGAATGAGTGACATGGGCATATTTTAATAATGGTTAGATGATCGAGTAAGTGTACCTGGCTTCGCACAGTGTACGTGGCTTCGCACACTCCAATGGTTTACATACGTTATTATTTATGCAGTCTTCAGAGTATTTTCAGGAAGTAAAATGTGTTTACACGAGTCAGAAAACTGCAACAACAGTCATCAAACAAGTGTAGTAGGAGGGGAACATGTTATAAAGTGAAAAATATTTTGTCTGCGGCTGGGGTTGAACTCGATCAGGTCACCTGCGCGTGAGGCGAACACTCTACCACGTCGC
Organism: Conchocele bisecta; assembly: GCA_029237695.1. Lineage (NCBI taxonomy): Eukaryota > Metazoa > Mollusca > Bivalvia > Lucinida > Thyasiridae > Conchocele > Conchocele bisecta. The sequence continues at coordinate 1,769,753 of CM055271.1, read as the reverse complement.
CGGCCTGTACCGCAAGGCAGTACAAATGTTTGATTATCCTACTATGGCCGTACTACTACATTAATTCCTCCTTCCCTCCAGGTTCTTTTACAGACTCCCTAGTTCATTCTGTATATACTTTATACGAGATATGACTTCGCCTATTGGCTCGAAGGGTAATCTATCCTGGTCACGGCACCACTGTAGTAGGAGGGGAATGTGTTATAAACTGAAAAATATCTTGTCGCCACCTCCATGGGGTTGAACCCAGCCGCCTGTATGAGAGACGAATACTCCACGTCGCCAGGGATTACGCTGGGGAAAATAAAAAAATCGCCACTTCAAAAAAGAAAATTCAAAAAAAGGAATAACCAATAGGATAAAAATAAACAATTGGCGATAAAAAATTACAATTTTCGAAAAAAACTAAATAATTAATTATTTTTTTTCGAAAATTGTAATTTTCTATCGCCAATTGTTTATTTTTATCGCCAATATAGCATATTTTCTTATTTTTCCATGAAAACACATCTTCATGATCTTGATATTTCATTAGAGCAAGGAGACAATGATCATTTATAATTTACACAATGACAACACAATACACATATTGTATTGCTGATATACTAACCTCCAATAATGGTTTTGATAAGCGACGCGTGTCCCGGGCAATCCACGAGCGTGTATTGAACTTTCTCGGTGTTTGACACATGGCGCAAGTGTTCAGGTGTGTCTACTTGGAAGGATGAGAAGCCGAGATCGAGTGTGATCCCGCGTTCCTTGCTCTGTGGGTTCTTGTCGAAGCTGGCGGTGCTGGCCACGGTGCTCAGGGCCTTCGACAAACTAGTCTTCCCGCTGTCGACGTGCCCCAACACTCCAACGTTGAAATTCAGTATGGGCGCCGCCATGTTTTGATCACGTGAGAATTTAGTCCGGTGTTGTTGTTGTATGTCTGTAATTCAGGCGCTTATTTTTTGCCTCAATCTCTCTACAACGAGAGTATTGTTTCGACACACCCCAGATGACCCCTACCTGGTCTAAACACTACCCAAGAAAAAACGGGAATTGATATGTACACACGACCAGCATGCTGGCACAGAGTCAGCCGAGCGGCCGAGGTCTGTTTTAGTGTTGCGTATCCAATTGATGAATAAGACCGTATAATCTATTTGAATGGACATTGGGAATTTTTAGCTCTAAAAATGTTAATTACTTCGAATATTGAAAATAAACTTTTCCTTTCGTCCATATTGTTTCCGGTCTCATTTCCGTAGTCTGGTTTACAATTTAAATTTAGTATTTGAATACTTGAGTTGTTTAATTATTAACCAGTCCAATTTATATTTCATTTAATTATTTATTGGTTCTTTTTATGAAATTCTATATTATTATAGTTTATTCCAATAATGAATTATTACCTTATAATGAAATTAAGTTTTTATGAAGTTATATAGTTGTTTGGTTCTTTGTCATGGTTATTCTAAATGCTTTGCTCTGATTGGTTGGAAATAAAATTTTCTTCCAGACCGGTCTAGGTGTTCATTTTCCCTCACAGGTGATTTTCAGCTTATATGCTTTAGACATGAAATTTTTTCACCCGCCCACCCATAGTAGCCCAGCATTTAATTGAATTGTTGTATATCATGTTTATTTCTTGAATAGGTTCAAGAAATTGAATTGATGGTGAGAAGAATTGTTAAGGTATGATCCACTTTATTATTATTAAGGGTAATATTATATTATTATAGGAGTGCCAATGTAGGCGAGTGGAGAAATTTCATTTCTCTTTGTGGTTTGTTGACCACTTCATTATTGTGTTCAGTGGTTGAATGTCCAAATTTGTTTGGAAATTATAGTTCTGGATTTACATAGCTGAAAATCAATTCTACCATTAAAACCTTATTAAGGTTATTCTTGTTTTTGTCCTTTGATATTCCATTATTGAATTGAGAAGAGTAATTGTACACATGGTGGGACAATCGTGAGTGGGTGGGTGGGTGTGTGAGTGAGATTTACAGTTGGTCAGGATCTTCACTGTTCGCCATCCAATCTATGAAACACCGGTCATGCTTCTAACCAGCAATGCATATCGTTATCAGGCTACAGGAATGTGCTATTTGATCAGGAGCTACACTACAGTCACAAATACCATACGATGTATTTCGCCAGTCACAGCCACATTTGTACTGACGAGATATACGACGAAATGTGGGTGAATGACTGGGTAGGGAGCACAGGGGCCCGTTTCATTCAACTTCGTACGACTAAAATTGTTGTAAGTGCAAATTTAGGATCGTCTGCAGGAAATTTCAATTGATTGATTTACATTTATTGAGCATAGGCTGCATATGCATCCTATGCTCAATAAATGTAAATCCAATAATTGTTTACAAGAAAACATTGTTAATGTGATATTTACAGACTATCATAATTGTGCACTTACGAACATTTTAGTCGTACGAAGTTTAGTGAAACGGGCCCCTGGATAGCAGTATAGACAAACGCAAACACATATGTAATTGTAATTGCATTGATTGTATAAATTGGCAATATCGGAATAAAACATGTAGAATATATAATTACTTGGGACAGCGCTCCAGATAAGCTGTGTATTTGCTTAAATACCCAATTAAAATTGCCAAAAAAACAATTGAAATCAGAAGTAGAGAGTATCAAAAAGCGATACAAATGTTGTGGTACGTTTAGGATACTGCAGAAAACAATAAACAGACCACAAATATAGCATATTTTTTCTTATTTTCCATGAAAACAAGGAGACAATTACAATGAAATGCCAAGACATGTTTTCATTTCAAAGCAAACTATTCAATAATTGCTGTCTGTTGATGTGTAAACAGTACTGTGATTTTATTTTACCCAATTACATTTTTGAAATACCCAATTGCTTCAGAAATTACTAATTCCTTATCTAGAGCCCTGTTAAGATACCCTATTATGCTTTTTGCATTGACAACACATAGCTAACGACTATGTTAAAAACGTGAATATAATTAATACCCTATTATGCTTTTTGCATTGACAACACATAGCTAACGACTATGTTAAAAACGTGAATATAATTAATACCCTATTATGCTTTTTTCATTGACAACACATAGCTAACGACTATGTTAACACCGTGAATAGAATTAATATCATAGTGGACGAAAACAATCCAGATATTTTGTCGCCGTTAGTTTTACCCATTCATACCTAATACAGATTCTGACAGTCAAGTCACTATTTTGTAATACATGTACTCTGTTTCATCAGTACATTGGTATGTTAAGAATTTGAGAATCATTGTGACTGGCAACCTCTGCATATATTGGTAACATAATTCATGTGCAGTATTAAGAAGCGATTGTGTCGTCCACACGAGCGATATACCAACGGACCATTGTATCTTGCATCTCCATGTTGCGCCGATTTTCGCCAAAATAATGGATATGTGCGTGAAGAAAACAAATCAACAACACACGTGGCGAAAACGCCATTTTCCTATTCTTCTCAACGTTTAAAATAATTGGTTGCTCGCTTTAACTGTTGCGTCACAATATATATCCTTTCGCAACACATTCCATTGACACAGATAAAGGAAGCACGAAGACTTCGTCCATGTCGGCAATAAATTCATAGGTAGTGTCGTTTTGTCCGAAATACATATGTACTGTTTTTATTACTACATTAGTGCATGTATATCTTATAAATACAGAAAACGAATCCGGGGCCGTTTCACTAAACTTCGTACGACTAAAATGTTCGTAAGTGCAAATTTAGAATAGTCTGTAAAGTTCAATTGATGGATTTACATTTATTGAGCATAGGCTACATATGAAGCCTATGCTCAATAAATGTAAATCCAATAATTGTTTACAAGAATACATTGTTAATGTAAAAAGTATAGACTATCATAATTGTGCACTTACAAACATTTTAGTCGTACGAAGTTTAGTGAAACGGCCCCATGTTTACTAGATTAGAGTACTCTAACTCAGGAACTTTTATTAGTCTAAGCTGAACTATGATCAGTCTCGGCCAATCCAATTGCCTGCTTTCGAGCACCATTACATCGTTAACTTAATGGCTTCGTCTGTTGTCCGGGTTTATTTCTGTACGATTAAGGGGGTGTTTTTTTTTTCTTGGATGTCAATACATATTTTGGGTTGCGAAATAAGAAACTTTTCAAGAAGGAAACGGTCAAGTCGTTTCCCGCAATTTAAGGATTAGAACTTAAAACCCAAATGAACAAAACCAGCCTTCACACTCGACCCGCTGCATATCAATGTCAAGGTTGAAACACAGTAATTCAAGTTCCTGGTCGCTCTCGTTATTCACGATGCGGACGTTCGCACTGTATGAACCCTGAAATAGAAAATATTGGGCGGTGACGGAAAAACAGGAGACCTTAAAATGTAATTTATCGCAAATGTAAATATTATTCTTATTTCCAATAACTTCCGAAGGAAAGCACATTTAATACACATTATTTTAAAATCACTCTTTTTATTAAATTTATTTGATAAAAAGAGTGACTGTAAAATAATGTGTAAATAATATTGTTGTTGCACTTTCACTTATTATAATTGGAATACAATGTATAATATGTTTGTATTGCTAATAGTAATAACGTTTCAAGCTAACAAGGTGTATCATAATCTGACTGCGCAAATAAACTCAGCGATCTATGGCTATGCTGGTCGCAAACGTCGTAAGATCCCCTTCTTAGGCGGCAGAGCATATTATGCAGGAACTAATTGTAGAACAATGTTCATCAAAGGCCACTATAGGAATGAATGGCCTTTTTGTGGAATTTATCGGGGTATAAACTTGGAAAAGTCGCGGGAATACTGGACGAAGGCCGGAAGGCCTCGTCCAGTATTCCCGCGACTTTTCCAAGTTTATATCCCTGATAAATTCAACAAAAAGGCCATTCATTCCTTATAATTCCAGCATTTGAAATAAATTCATCAAGAAAATGTGTTTATTTTCCGTTTTCTTAAGAATTATTTTAACTGCGTCTCACGGTTACGGAAAGTAGTTCGGCATATGGGAGTTTACTGGGATATAAATTTTGGACAGAGACTTGCTACGGGCCAATCAAATGTTAGGGAATTGTGTAAATATTTTTGTGCTGGAATTATTGTTGCATGCGCAATGCAAATAAGGAGTTTAATTAACCCTTTTAAGCCTAAGTAACTGGAATGGACTGTGATATGCTAATTTTCTTACCAATCCAATAGTCACAAAATGATTTTCAGATTTATGAAAATGGGGTGTTTTTGTTCTAAAAAAAATATATGAAAAGTACTTGCAAAAGTGCAGATCCTGATGAGACGGCTCGTTACGAGCCGGCTCATCTGGATCTGCACTGTTTGCAAACCCCGCTATGGAGGGTTCAACGGGTTCAACGCCTAGAACAGTAGTCACTGTCAATAACTTAAAAGTATTAAACATTGACCTCATGAGAGCAAATACACACCGTCAAGAAACGTTGAACTGGAGAAGAAAACACTGTGAAATAATCATAGAAGAGAAAATACGCATTGCAAATATTCTAAGTACCCGTTTTTGAATGAAATACCCATTTTAAGTCGGATTGACCTCGAACTTCATATACTTCATTATCATCATCCAAATTTTCATTTCATACCACACTCATGCGGCCTTCATGTCCAAGATCAAGGTAAAATTACTTAGAATTACATCGTAAGATTGTACATTACTCACTGTAGCGAAGAATGATAGCACCCGTGGTAACCTAGGTAACACAATTCTGTTTCTGTCTATGGATATTTGCTGCGGCGGTTGAGGACAGAGGCTTGGGTTCATGTCGTTGGCGATTATCGTGCTGCGGATCTGGACCCCGAGGTCAGTGGAGATACCTGCCCAGTCCTGCGCTATCATGTCGTCCAGCATCGTGCAAAGGTCCGGATAGGTACTACAAATGGACCCGTATATGAGACACGCCATTGTAGCTTCGGATATCTGCGTAATTTCATTACAAAATTGACACTATGTTCTGTAAATGATGTCAAAACTTGACAAAATAAGTCCGCATGTAGTTTATTTATGAAAAATATTGTAAAATTTATAAACGCATTTAAAGAAATTGCGCAGATATCTGAAGGTACAAAATCCCAAGGCGTGTCTCATATGTGTTGTAACTGGAGAAAGGGGCTTACGGCATTTGTGATCAGTGTAGATCATGATCAAATATCACACTCCTGTAACATTAAACGAGTTTATAGATCGCATAATAAACGCGTACGATATTAATAAATATATTATCTTTAATGAGTGATGATTTAATAGGAATGTATGATGAATATGATGAAAGTATGGACTGGTTTCGTAAGACACTCTTCATGTGTCGGATTTTGGTATCTTCATGCAGTAGTCAACATTAATATTCACGGTTACAAAACTCACCAAGATCCAATATTGAAGATGCATGGCAGTGTGATGTCAAACCAGGATCCCTTCCGCTGTATGTTCAAGATGAGTCTCGAACTCCCGATCGACTGGTTGCTGTAGCCGTGCATCGTAATCCAGACGTTGCCGGGAAGGACTATCGGGTTCGGGGAAATACTGACATGTGTTATCTTCATCGGACTCCCTGCATCGGCTGGGTGGAATATAAATATATTAGAAGGATATCGATCGTGAATATTGATACTGGGTTATACAGTGGTACCTCTCTAATCCGGACACCCTGGGAGGTTCCCAGGGTGTCCGGTTTAGAGAGGTACCACTGTAAATTAGACATACACGTATATCAATGCATACGGTTGTGCTTTGCGAACATGAACAGACATTATCATCAGAGATAGTTGGCAATGAAACCATGCACGTACGGATACAGAGACTGACTGCGTGTCTGATTTAGAGAGGTTCTACTGTGTATACATCATATTGAGTTATCTATAGAATTATGAGACAAATTCTCGAGATCCGTGACAATCGCCGAACGAAAATACTAGAAAGAATGCATAGAATAGAGAATTGTGGGTTTTGAACAAGTTAAAGGTACATGCCCACGCAGTAGGTTATAATATAGTGATACAGATACGTTTGTATATTCTGTACGTATGACATTTTCTGGCAAAATAAACATTCATTAACCATTACCCCACGTATTGATTGGCATTATTATTCATTTTATTTTAGACGAAAAAGTTCACACTGATATCAGGGGCGATAACCGTATTTCCTTAAAATGTTAACGGACATTACTATTTATTCTCTGTTTTTATTTTTTGATGTGCAATGATCATACTTTATAATCTGTCGAAAATAATATTTGTTCAGGTGACGCATTTCATAATATAAATAAGTAAAAAATATCATGCTCCATTTGCATATCAAAATAGCCCGATAACAACGCGCGTCACTATCAGTAAAATAACTATTACTAAATGATTATATCTGTTTTCCGGGCACTTGTAATTTTTAGAACTTGTGGAATAGTGACACAAATATACACTTATTTAATTCCTATAAAGAACATTTTGTGTTAATTCCTATAAAGAACATTTTGTGCTTACTGAGTGGGCATGTACCTTTAAAGGTACATGCCCACTCAGTAGGCACAACATGTTCTTTATAGGAATTAAATAAGTGTATAATTGTGTCACTATTCCACCAGTTCTACAAATTACGAGTCGCCGCTATATAGATATAATCATTTAGTAATATTTATCTTACTGATAATGACGCGCGTTGGTATCAGACTATTTCATATGCAAATAAGGCATGGTATTTTTTATTTATACTAATTAAATGCGTCACCTGAAAAAATAATATTTTTGACAGATTATCAAGTATGATAACATCAAAAAATAAATACAGAGTATAAATAGTAATGTTCGTTAACATTTTAAGGAAACACGGTTATCGCCCCTGATATCAGTATGGAAAGTTACGTCTGATTTAAAATGTATAATAATGCCATCAATACGTGTGGTAATGGTGGATGGATGTTTGTTTTGCCAGAACATGTCTCAGATGATGTCTCTGATATAAAGAACAGTCTGTGCCTACTGAGTGGACATGTACCTTTAACTTATTACATGCTACAGTGTAACCCCTCTAAACTGGACACCAAGAAAAGACATGTGATCTTATTTAGCACACGGCTATGGTTCAGAATGATCAAATGCACGAACTTTAACCAATCAACAGTGTGTCGCGACGGCACGTGGGTCTAAGGTATTGTATTGTGGTGTAAACGCAGTACGTCGAATGGGCGTTTGCATTATGAATGTATAGAAGATTAGAAGGTGTCAATATTATAGGAATTAATGGCATTTTTGTGGAATTTATCGGGGTATAAACTTGGAAAAGTCGCGGGCATACTGGACGAAGGCCGGAAGGCCTCGTCCAGTATTCCCGCGACTTTTCCAAGTTTATATCCCCGATAAAAAGGCCTTCGTTCCAGTAATGCCCGCCGACTTTTCCAAGTTTTATACCCCGATAAATTACAACAAAAAGGCCATTCATTCCTTATAATTCCAGCATTTTAAATAAATTCATTAAGAAAATGTGTTTATTTTCCGTTTTCTTAAGAATTATTTTAACTGCGCCTGACGGTTACGGAAAGTAGTTCGGCATGGAGTTTACTGGGATATAAATTTTGGACAGAGACTTGCAACGGACCAATCAAATGTTAGGGAATTGTGTAAATATTTTTGTTCTGGAATTATTATCAAATACAAACGAGCATAGGATATAAGTTATCAACTCATATACATTTTGGGGGGAAATAAGAAACATATATATAGTTGTCCTTCAGTAAACTCGGGAATCTTCACCATAAAACAGGCTAAAAATCATAAGACAAAGTCAAGAGATAAATGAGAATCATCAAACACGACTATCAGAAACAATACGAGCGTTAACTATACTCATATGCTCGTTTTTATTTGATAATATTTACACCTTCTATACATTCATAATGCAAACGCCCATACTGTTGATTGGTTAAAGTTCGTTTGACGTCCATATTATATATTCCACGAGGTTGTAAATAACTGCAATTTATTGGCCGGCAACGTCGCTGTTCCATGAATTGCGACAAATTGACGTGAAACAATATTATTCTTAATTTTAACACCATATTTGGTTATTTACATGAACCATCAGAAAATGCAGTGTAAATATAAGTAATACAATCATGAACTGTTGCTTTTACTGGGGTGTACTTCGGACTCCACGCACTTTAAACAGACCAAATGTATTATGTACCCCAGTAAACGCAACAACCCATGGTTTTATTCCTTAATTCTTAGCACCTAGTATTTATAAAGCTCGTCAACAACTTCGTGCATCTCTCTCTGGATCGGCGCATAAAGTGTGCCTAATTCATTTAATGAAACCGCATACCAAAGAGAAACTCGTTTGAGCTCTTATGTTCATTAAATCGTGCATAATTTCGTTTAATCGGACCTAGAAATCAGCCATACGACATGTGTATGAATCAAAGATTGTTAGAAAGATCATTCTCTGACAAATTCCGACAATATATAGAATAAATCGCTTACTGAAGTCCGTCCATACGCTCGATCCGCCAAATCCATTCGCCGATCTTCCACTAGACCCGGCAACGCAACAGAAAGCTACCACAATCCACAGAGGTTGAGACATGGCTTCTGTACTGACGTTTGTCTCTTAATGAGGTTGCTGTGTCAGTATTAAGAGGTCCATAGCCCTTGACATGAACATTACAAAGGGCGTATTGACCGTCCATCTTTATCTCGGTGATTAGACCTCGACTAGTCAGATAGAGTATGCGTGTACTGTAAATTAAGATTAATATAAGTGCATAGTATAGTCTATCCTTACATGTATATTACAGTACGCAACAATACTATTACTACAGTGGAACCTCTCTAAACCAGGTCTATATGTACACTTGGTACTTTGTTAATTTAGGAAACAAGATACTCAAAGGAGATAAATGAGCCCAGGAAATCAAACCGTTGACGCAATACACCATGGTGTTAACATGGCACGTTGCGAAATCGTTTGATGCATATATGCCACAGTGGAACCTCACTAAACCGGACACCCTGGGAGGTCCCCCCAGTACAGTGGAACCTCACTAAACCGGACACCCTGGCAGGTCCACAGTACAGTGGAACCTCACTAAACCGGACACCATGGCAGGTCCCCAGTACAGTGGAACCTCACTAAACCGGAAACCCTGGGAGGTCCCCAGTACGGTGGAACCTCAATAAACCGGACACACTGGGAGGTCCCCAGTACGGTGGAACCTCACTAAACCTGACACCCTGGGAGGTCCCCAGTACAGTGGAACCTCACTAAACCGGACACCATGGCAGGTCCCCAGTACAGTGGAACCTCACTAAACCGGAAACCCTGGGAGGTCCCAAGTACGGTGGAACCTCAATAAACCGGACACACTGGGAGGTCCCCAGTACGGTGGAACCTCACTAAACCTGACACCCTGGGAGGTCCCCAGTACAGTGGAACCTCACTCACCGAAACCCTGGGAGGTCCCCAGTACGGTGGAACCTCAATAAACCGGACACACTGGGAGGTCCCCAGTACGGTGGAACCTCACTAAACCTGACACCCTGGGAGGTCCCCAGTACGGTGGAACCTCACTAAACCGGAAACCCTGGGAGGTCCCCAGTACGGTGGAACCTCAATAAACCGGACACACTGGGAGGTCCCCAGTACGGTGGAACCTCACTAAACCTGACACCCTGGGAGGTCCCCAGTACAGTCCAGTTTATTGAGGCTCCACTCACGGTGATTAAGCACTCCATGAAAGGTTTGTGTCATTTTCAATCATGAACACACGACAATGTCCTAAATGACAGTGAAATCCATCTAAATTAAACACACTAGGGTAGCCAGGGTGTGCGGTTTAGAGCGGTTCTACTGTACTCCAATGTGTCGTATGTTCCGTTAGTTGACCGATGCTAAGTCCGGTCAAATGCATGCAATTTGCATCGCATATATTGTGATTTTGACATACATGTATTTGCACATCATGCAGCATCTACGGGGCGCCATGCAGGACAGGTTAATTATGTGTACAAAATTGAGTTTTGTAACACTAAAAATCACAAAATTCAATTCTGTGTCACAAAATTCAATTCTGTCAATTCTGTGTCACAAAATTGAATTCTGTGTCACAAAATTCAATTTTGTGAAGACAGAATTCATTTTTGTCCACAAAAATTAGTTGCGTATGTCATCTCTACGTTGATTGGTTGAGATCGGTCTTAGTCCATTTTACTAGATGGTGGAGTACACTTGCAGGTTTAAATATTTCAATGCGAAAATATAACCCAATATATCAATATTATACTTCTTTATGGACAGTTATTTTGGTTATATTATGATTACAAATGAGTGGTCACACCATATAAGCATATATACTTTGAAGGAGAAATAAGAAAAATATTCAGAATTTTCCCTCAATTATGTAAACAGGGTCAAACATAAAGTAGCCGGGATATAGCTAGACCTGAGAGCATGCCCATATATAGAGAATACCAGGCTAGTGTATTTTGATATCAAGTTTATCAGGCAAGGCTAGGAAACGCGTAGGAATTCCGAGGCTTGCCGAGGAATTCCTACCGTTTCCGAGCCGAGCCTGATAAACTTTGATATTAAAATACACTAGCCTGGTATTCTATTTATCAGGTAACGTTTTATGCTCGAAAATGACATTAGATGACGTCGTATTCTAACAGTAGATCTAACCTTGTGAAACAAATGGTATTGGATCTGTGTCTACTAGTTGCGAAGTTACGTGTTCGCAACTATGTGTCTACATGCATTATTTACAGTATACACCATCTTAGTACATGTATCCATGGTATCTACACAAATACTACAAATGGTTTCCTCAAATGGCCCAATACACACATTCTGTTTATAAACACAGACAGCAGTCAGAACACAGGCCACAGCGCGTGTATTATTGATTTAACTGGGGCAAATGTACCTTGCGATACACACTAAATGACGTCAGTACTCGCGGGAGATCTACATGTACATGAATTATGTGTACAATTATAACGCAAATGAGTTTAAATACGAATGGGTTTGTCAACGTTTGACTGTTTGGAGATAGTTGAAGCAAAATGGCAAAATGAGAAATGAATCATCGGCAGAATGAGAAATAAATCATCGACATTGAATGTGTAGATCGGCGACCGTGACCCATTTCTCCAGTGCAGTTTCTGACCAATGGTAGTCCTTCTTACATGCGTGTGCAGAATTGACAGAATTGAATTTTGTGACACAGAATTGAATTCTGTGGCACAGAATTGAATTTTGTGGACAGAATTGGATTCTGTGGCACAGAATTGAATTTTGTGACACATAATTGAATTCTGTGACACAAAAGTGAATTTTGTGACACAGAATTGAATTTTGTGGCACAAAAATGAATTTTGTTGACAAAATTGAGCCATGTCCCACTTGGCGCCCCGTAGCATCTTTCCCCCGTTTTTTTATCGTCCAGTATCATTAACCTCTTGACTTAGTAACTTTCGTATCATTATGTATCTTATTTCTTTAATATCAAAAACATGTTTCTTTTTCCAACACATGAGAACGACGGATGTGATTCCAATGTGTTGACAAATTAAGTTTTCTGGAGATATGAAAAATGAAAATACAGACGTCAACATTCATATCACCCATGGGTCATGTTAAAGTTCAATAATTCCAGCACAACAATATTTACACCCTAACATTTGATTGGTCCGTAGCAAGTCTCTGTCCAGAATTTATATCCCAGTAAACTCCATGCCGAACTACTTTCCGTAATCGTGAGGCGCAGTTAAAATAATTCTTCAGAAAACGGAAAATAAACACATTTTCTTGATGAATTTATTTCAAATGCTGGAATTATAAGGAATGAATGGCCTTTTTGTGGAATTTATCGGGGATATAAACTTGGAAAAGTCGCGGGAATACTGGACGAGGCCTTCCGGCCTTCGTCCAGTATTCCCGCGACTTTTCCAAGTTTATACCCCGATAAATTCCACAACAAGGCCATTCATTCCTATATTATGTATAGGTTGTTTGATTTGTATGTGGATATATGCACGAGTTCCGCAGTGTGCAATGATGCATACGAGTGGCATGGAAGTACGTATATAATAAGGTAAATATATACATCAAGGTGTAATATCACGTGGTACTAACAACAACAACAAGTACTGAAACTTCCAGAATCCATCCGATTCAAAGTACGTATTATTTTATATTTTTGTTACGTAACGGATTTTGATGAAATCGATTTTTCGCAAAAACGACATAAGTCTGTGCTGAACTCCCTGGACGACCAAATGCAGCTCATGAAGACGCGTTTGCTGCGCCATATTTCATCAAAATCCGTTTCATATTAAGGCAAATATCAAATAATCTTTTCTTTGGAGTGTGCAAGATTTCAACACTTTCAACCACTGTTGTTGTTGTTGTTATAACCACGTGATCATGCACCTTGTACATGTATGTGAATTAATTTCTGGAGACTGTCTCGCGTTTCAGAGGGTGTGTCCGAGAACATGATTTGATTGGTCGAAGGAAACACATCATTGCGACGTTACTGATGTCATTTCTCCATATATGGTAAACACGAGAGTGGTGTAAACTACTGCTGGCGAGTGGTGTAATTCACCGTTAGTTTTCTGTAAACTACTGGCTGAAATGTAGGAAATTTAAATAATGTACATGGGGTTTTCGGCCTCTTTTTGGGAATATGCCTAGATCTACTCTTTCAATTTTAGTCACATAAACAGTAATATATTGATGCTTGAAAAAAAGAGAGACAAACTTACCTTAATGTTTCGAACTTGTCAAAGCCGAAATTACAAAATATAAACTGTATACCCAAAAGAAGTGGAAGAAGCCAAAATGTAACCATTTTAATGTATACCAGAAAGACGGCACCCCAGCTGTGGACATCTTGTCGACACAGTCGCTTACAAAGTAATACATGCTAATACAGTGGAACATCTCTAAACCGGACACCCTGGGGAGGTCCCCAGGGTGTTCGGTTTAGAGATGTTCCACTGTAAATCAGACACATGACTATGCCAAGGTATGTGGCTGTGCTTTGCGAACTTGAACAGGCAGTATCGTCATATATACTCACTAATGAAACCCTGCAATTCGGTGCATCTTGAAGACCCTATGATTAACATTGTTCACTTATGTACGTATGCTGTTGCTATTTTAAACGATCCACTTAATTAAATGTCACGCGGAGTTTTATGCATTCATATACATCCATTTGTCACCAGTCCAAGCTGGTTATAACCCAGGCGCGGATATAGGGGGGAGGGGGTCCAGGGGACCCCCCACCCCCCACCCCCCACCCCTGCTCCCGGCAAAAAAAAAAAGAAAATCTACAATACTCGAATAGTTGGATGACTTTTTTCGTGGCCTAGGTGTCAGGAAATCGCACGGAGGTCGGCTACGCAGACTGTAATTACAGACGACCCCCCCCCCCCCCCCCCCCCCCCTGCAATTAGTTCTGTATCCGCGCCTGTAACCATATATAAATGATGACCGCTGTGAGTGTGACCGCAGCTATCCAACGACGGAGACTACATATTGCAGCGGTTGATATTTGAGAGAAATGGCTCCAACCGTTCCAAGTAATTACCATGTAGTTATATTCTCATCACGTACACGTGCATCGTTCCTCAGTGTTTCCGTGTGTCGTCTCATGTGGCCTTTGTTTGCTTTGTACGGTGCCCCGCAGGGGACGTAGATTTTTTTTTTATTAATTCCTTCCCACGAAATAACAATTCGTTCCCTCAATTTGACAATTCGTTCACACGAATTAACAATTCGTTCCCAAGAATTAACAATTCGTTCCCTCAATTTAACAATTCGTTCCCACGAAATAACAATTCGTTCCCGTGGTTCGTGGGAACGAATTGTTATATCGTGGGAACGAATCGTTATTTCGTGGCAACGAATTAATTAAAAAATCCATGTACCCTGCGGGACTCCGTAGCTTTGGGATTTTAAAACAACATACAACAGACAAGCGTAAAGCGGTAAGTACAATTCTTCAACAGCCTCCCAGGTGCATTTTACATGTATTACTAACGGTGTTCAGTTCACCAATAAAATAAACACACAAGAAACAAATTTCTACGATCAACCGGCAGAGATTCTATTATTACAAGTTGCGTAGAACAATTTTTATGTTGCACGACTTGGTTAATACATAATTATTAATAATGTATTAAATATCCACTAGTATTTATGTTAATGTAAGTTTGTCACGGATTACACCAATAATATAAAGATGCGGAAGGAATGATAAAGCCAAATTGGGCCGGCGCCAATGCCTGATACAGCATAACGTTATCAGGAGGCTGCATCATGTCAATGCGTGGCTAGGTTTCTGATAAACAACATATAGAGTACAGTTGCTCAATGAGCGAGTGCTGTAGCCGATTTCATCAAAATTGCAAAGTATACTTTTCTAGCAAAGTATACTTTGAGGGAGTAATCATTTACTTTTCCCAAAATACATTATTTCATACAGAACTAACTTCTGTATATATTTGATGATTAAAAGTATCCAGAATTATTATACTGAATTTATTACATTATCACAGCCAAAATGGCTGTGATAATGTAATAAATTCAGTATAATAAAAATTAATAAATTTATCATAAAATTGAAAATTTCTCGCTCAAAGTATACTTTGCTAGATAAGTATAATTTGCAATGTTGGTGAAATAGGCTACTGGGGTCATGTGATCCAGTGTATTTAGGGTGTCTGGTACCAGATCAGGACACTGTCCTTCAGTGCTGCATGTTTATTGTAAATTCAGCGTTCACTCCGCCTGCCAGCGGTGAAAATAACATCAAACACATTACATGTATACTGAGCAAAACTAGAAACGTCCCTCCATGTTTAAGGAAAGATTCATCAAAAACCAAAAGGGTTACTTTTAAAAATCAAAATGGAAAAACAAGTTCATTCATTTCTGTATCAAAGCCAATAAATTGCATTTGGATATCTTGTTAAATATTCGAGAGATAACCGGCCAAGGGCGGTAGGGGTCAAAATCAAAAATCACAAAAACTCAGAAATGTGTTACTTAATGTTTAGAGATGGAATCTCAATAAGTAATGTGGCAAATTCAGTAAATCTCGTTAGTACCGAGTGTGGCCACCATTTGCATGAATGCATGCAATGATCCTACGCCGCATCGACGTGACGTAACGCAATACCAGTGCGTTGGGCAAATTCCTCCATTCCCGTTGTAACGCCCGTGTAAGATCGCGAACATTGTCAATCTGATGGTTAGCTCGTGCTTTGCGGCCCAGCTCATCCCATATGTGCTCAATGGGATTGAGATCCGGGGAGACTGCGGGCCATGGCATGACGTCGACGTTGTTTTGCTGTAAGTATTGAGTGGTGACCCTGGCTACGTGAGGGCGGCATTGTCGTGCATCAATGTCACACCAGGACCATGCTGACGGATAAATGGTAAGGCATGTGCATTTAGCACATCTGCAACATAACGTTGTGCATTGATGTTGCCCTGTGCAACAACCAAATCTGTCTTCCGGTTTCCCATGATCCCACCCCAGACCATTAGGCTCCCTCCCCCAAACCTGTTCTTCTCAACAATGCAACAATCGGTGAATCTTTCATTTTTACGCCTGTATAGCCGTAATCTTCCGTCAGCATGACTAACTGTGAACCGAGATCATCGGTGAACAAAACTCGGTTCCAGTCAGCACTTCTCCAGTTCAGATGACGTCGCGCCCATAACAGTCTGGCAGCACGGTGACGTTGGGTATTATCTGACCAGTGTACGGGCGGCGTGCCCGGATTGGTTGGGTGTTACGACGTAACCGGTTGCGAATGGTCTGCCCTGAGACACCGTATCGCCTAGCAGTGACTGTGGCTGCCAATCGACGTTGACGTTGACGTAAGTGCGTCAACGTAATGTAACGATCGGCTCTAGCCGTCGTTACACGAGGCCTACCAGGTCGCTGCCGGTCGTGAACAGCCCCAGTCTGCTGGTACCGGGCTGCAAGACGATCAATCGTCTTCCGACAGCAACCAAACCGAGGCGCGACCGCCCTGGCGGCCATCCCACCCGCAAGCATCCCAATTGCCTGATTTCGCTCGTTTTCGGAAAGCCGTGGCATATCGAAAACAGTGAAAAATTAAAAAGGTTTTTTAATTTTCCGAATAGCCCCTATTGCATGAATGGTACGACATGAACTGAATCACCTTATCGATGACAAGTATAGCGTGCACGTGCAAAAAGTGGAAATCAACGTTCCGGTCACTGGCCGCTATGTAAACCGTGTGTATCGGCTAAACTCTACACGATCGTATTCTGAACATCGCCAAGGTTTAAAATACATGTACTTTGAACATGTGGTACATACACAGACAGATCTACACCGGCTATAAAACAGGGACGTTTCTAGTTTTGTTGAGTATATGTTTCTTATTTCTCTCTGTAAATACGTCTTGGGATTTCATCAGAATTGTGCCCTCCGGATTTTCCCTCAAAGTATACTTTGCTAGAAAAGTATACTTTGCAATGTTGATGAAATAGGCTACAGAGGATGTTGGAACGTTACATTATATGTACAAAATAACTATTCACAAATGCAATATGCAAACTGTATTGACTGGGAGAACCAGTTTAAGCTGCTGGTGGACAGTGAGAACAATTATTCGACACTGAGGACAACATGTATATCTGGGGCCCGTTTCATTAAACTTCGTACGACTAAAATGTTCGTAAGTGCAAAATTAGAATAGTCTATAAATTGCACATCAACACTGTTTTCTTGTAAACAAGTATTGGATTTACATTTAATGAGCATATGCAGCCTATGCTCAATAAATGTAAATTCATCAATTGAAATTTCTAGACGATCCTAAATGTGTGCTTACGCACATTTTAGTCGTAAGAAGTTTAGTGAAATGGGCCCCTGTATTTTGTAGACTTTACATGCATGAATTGACGTCAGGATATCAAATCCTCAAAAAGTACATATAATTGAACCACACACTAGATATACGGCCCTTGTGATCAGTGTCGGACCTCGTTGCGAACAGTAACTCTTGAAATATACTACCGTACCGTCCGTAGCTGCTACGGACGGTACGGGAGTAGATTGCAATAGTTACTGTTCGCAACTATGCTGAACCACACACTCGTAATCAGACCAAGGTTAAACAGAAAACAAATTCAAGCGATTCGTGATCATCTCTGAACACAAGTAAGAGGCAACGAGTATATATGTATATACTTCAATTGTGATTTCTTCAAAACTTCTTCATTTGTATCAGACTGTGTCCGGATTGTTAAGTCCATGTCACAAGCGTCGCTCGTCTCGTCTTTTCAATAACATAATAAATAAATCAATCAATCAATCAATCAATCAATCAATCAATCAATCAATCAATCAATCGACCATTAAACACCGAGAGAACACGCGGAAATTATATCAGGCGTTGTGAATATGGAAACTACTGCATCTATGCATGAAATACACGTGAATTTTGCAAACCGTTTGCAATATTATTTAACAGCATAACAGATCGATGAAAAAATAAATACAAACAAACACGTCATGCAACCCATGGTAATCTTCTACCACGATCACCATCATGATATTATTACAAGTGCGGCTTTATATCGTTTGTTTATTTGTGTCATGTGCTGCTCTCGCTTGTCAAACATGATATAAACGCCTCATTAATGGCCTAATGCCATTATAAAATAAAAGCTAGATTCTCATCCATTTTTTCTTCAAAATGGGGGCGGGGTGAAATTTTATTTTTTATTTTATATTTTCAGGATATCGGAAATACCGATCATTGACCATCGTTTGTGTTAACTCTTTGCATGCTGGGAATGAACATAATGGCTATACTCTCTAACTTAATAACAAATGACAATTCATCAATGTCTTTCTTATTTCCCTCTGAAAATATGTAATACCCATCGCATGCTCCCAACCAACCACCACGTATTGGCAATAAAATAAATCGGGGCGGGCCTTAATTCTCGGGGCGGGCGGGGTTCTAGCATTTATTCTATAATGGCATAATCGAAAACCAATGTAAAGTCTTATGAAATACAATGAATAACTCAAACGTGACAAATGTATAGATATACACCTGTTGAAATGACGGTCGTGCTCAATGACCAGCAATGATCGGAAAATAATATCATCAACTGACAAGCATACTGTCAATGTAAAAAATGGCATATATATGCTGTATATAAATAACGGATGAGGGGTATGCAGTACATACAGTCTTATTATACTTATAGTGTCACATGCGTGGCTCTATAGGGCTGGTGATCATACACTTTTGTGATTACGGTTTTGAAAAGTGTTTCCAATAAGTCAGCCCGAGTTAGAATGGCCGAGGCAACCATGACCAATCAAATAGCCGACTCTCTGCTCCACGTTTTGCTGCCGACGAACTTTTGGCTATTACACACATTAAATCTAAGAAAAAATAATATTTAAATGTAATACTTTTTCATCAATAACAAAATCAAAGTACTGAAAGTACTGAAATATGTTATCTCCACAAAAACTGATCACTTGCGGACCTAGAGACTGACAGTTGCATATTTTCTCAATCATCATCCATAGGCAAATGTACGGTGATGGTGCAAACCCATTACCACCCATACGTTTTCTATAGAATATATTACTTTTTGAAACTCCCTATGCTATTAATGTACTATACAGTGATCCTCCAGATTATCGGACAAAAAATTTTCACAGAACAATTCTCGGTTCTTGCTTCCCCAGCTCATGTAAGCTATTTAGCAAACTGTGCCATCTTTCTCACTTAAAATTGGGTCAGATCATCAGTCGTAAGATTGTCCCAAAATTAACATTGACAATCAGTTATCCGGACAAACGTGTAATAGTCTTATAACTTCTATTCTCACATTGAAATCATAAATTTATCGCCTGCAAACCAGTGTAAACAGCATTGTGAAGTGCAGAACAATCATATTTATAGAATTTATTGTATTTCTAGAACAACTCGGCAATGACGAAATGGGCGGACTCGATTACACTGGCATGGAAACAGCGAGCAGCTGCGTGACTTATATGTATTCGTTGCAATATCGGATCCAAAGAATGTGCTTAATTAACAGGTATTTTCATTTGTCCGATAAACTGATTGTCCGGATAACTGGTATGACGTCGCCCGTCATAGGTAGTGCCTTTTTCATATTAGCTGCTGTATTCATACGCACGAAACGTCTTGATTGGAGAATTGTATTTTCCAGAATTTAACTGATAAACTGAGCCCAAAACTGTGAAAACTATAGAGAATAGTATATGTAGAGGTTTAGGCACACCATGTTCTTTATAGGAATTAGATAAGTGTTTAATTGTGTCACTATTCCACCAGTTCTGAAAATTACGAGCGCCCGCTATACACCATTACTCCATGATTGACATTATTGTACATTTTACATCAGACGTAAATTTCCACACTGATATCAGGGGTGATAGCCGTGTTTCCTTAAAAAATGTTAATGGACATTACTATTTACTCTCTATTTATTTTTCGACGTGCAATTATCATACTTTATAATCTGTCGAAAATATTATTGTTTCAGGTGACGCATTTAATTAGTATAAATAATTAAAAAATAGCCTCATTTGCATATGAAAATAGCATGATACCACCGCGAGTCACAATCAGTAAAATAAATATTACTAAATGATTATATCTGTATAGTGGGAACTTGTAATTTTTAGAACTGGTGGAATAGTGACACAATGATATTTAATTCCTATAAAGAACAGTTCGTGCCTACTGAGTGGGCATGTACCTTTAATGGCCAAAAGTTCGTGGGCAGGAAAACGTGGACAGACAGTAATTAATTTAGTAAGAGGCTCTGAGCTGTTTTCATGAGAACTGAGTACTTGTTCAGTATAGGAATGAATGGCCTTTTTGTGGAATTTATCGGGGTATAAACTTGGAAAAGTCGCGGGAATACTGGACGAAGGTCGGAAGGCCTCGTCCAGTATTCCAGCGGCTTTTCCAAGTTTATATCCCCGATAAATTCAACAAAAAGGCCATTCATTCCTTATAATTCCAGCATTTGAAATAAATTCATCAAGAAAATGTGTTTGTTTTCCGTTTTCTTAAGAATTATTTTAACTGCGCCTCACGGTTACGGAAAGTAGTTCGGCGTGGGAGTTTACTGGGCTATAAATGTTGGACAGATACTTGCTACGGGCCAATTAAATGTTAGGGAAGTGTGTAAATATTTTTGAGCTGGAATTATAGAGTGTTATAATCATGGGACCATGTTCAATTAAAATGTGTTCAGTATGAGAGTCAACTGATTTCTATATGTAGCTTTGAGTGCTATATTTCAATAGTCACGTGGTTTAGATGAAACATTTCAATCAAATCGATATCTAAAATACATTCAATTAGTTTATTGGCATTAAACAGCAAGAAGCACATTTATAGCCACGTAACAAACATGTATAATGGTTTCATGGAAACGTATATTCACTAGGCATATTAGCCAAGAGATATGATTAGGCTAAATCATTCCACAATCAGTTTGTTGCTATAGTCCACTGCATTCTAAACTATTTTTGTCCTATAGTAAAACGGTTCAAATGGCGACCACGACCTACACCGAGTGAGAAATATGATTTATCCCGTCAACACAGTGCGTATGTGCCGTGAAACACGGTGCCGTGAAACATTTTTGATATCCTGTCAATACGACCTAATCACCGCGTATGAATATATGCGGTGACTGGGGTTACTTTTTTGCATTTTAAAGCCATGTGTAGGTGTTAACGAGATAAATAGAATAGTAGGTTAGTGCCGTGAATGGGAAAAATATCTGGCGCGGCTCGGAAACGGGATGTGCTCGGCAGAGCCTCGCCCATCCCGTTTCCTAAGCCTTGCCAGATATTTGTTCCCATTCACGGCACTAACTTACTATTCTCTATATGTAACATTGTCTATGACCAAATTTGGATATACCCATAAGTTTTTGGGGTCGGTTTTTTAGTCAAGCAATTATCACAATGCAGTACTAGACATTGTTCCGTGTGCATGCCGATGTGCACACCACAATCCCGCTTGGGGATTCTGGTGTGTCCCTAGACATGCATCCATAACAGTGAGTCGTGACCGATGTTATTTATCAACATTCATGGTTTCTATTCAAGCAATTATTATAATGCAATTCTAGACATTGTTCCGTGTGCATGTCGATGTGCACACCACAATCCCGCTTTGGGATTCTGGTGTGTCCACAAAAATGCATCCAAAAACAGTGAGTCGTGACCGATGTTATTTATCAACATTCATGGTTTCTATTCAAGCAATTATCATAATGCAGTACTAGACATTGTTCCGTGTGCATGTCGATGTGCACACCACAATCCCGCTTGGGGATGCTGGTGTGTCCCTAGACATGCATCCATAACAGTGAGTCGTGACCGATGTTATTTATCAACATTCATGGTTTCTATTCAAGCAATTATTATAATGCAATTCTAGACATTGTTCCGTGTGCATGTCGATGTGCACACCACAATCCCGCTTTGGGATTCTGGTGTGTCCCTAGACATGCATCCATAACAGTGAGTCGTGACCGATGTTATTTATCAACATTCATGGTTTCTATTCAAGCAATTATTATAATGCAATTCTAGACATTGTTCCGTGTGCATGTCGATGTGCACACCACAATCCCGCTTTGGGATTCTGGTGTGTCCACAAAAATGCATCCAAAAACAGTGAGTCGTGACCGATGTTATTTATCAACATTCATGGTTTCTATTCAAGCAATTATCATAATGCAGTACTAGACATTGTTCCGTGTGCATGCCGATGTGCACACCACAATCCCGCTTGGGGATGGTGGTGGTGTGTCCATAGACTATGCAATCAAAACAGTGAGTCGTGACCAATGTTATTTATCAAAACCATTTATGGTTTTCTATTCAACAATTATCATAATGGCAGTAAACTAGACATTGTTCCGTGTGCATGCCGATGTGCACACCACAATCCCGTTTGGGGATGCTGGTGTGTCCACAGACATGCATCCAAAACAGTGAGTCGTGACCAATGTTATTTATCAACATTCATAGTTTATATTCAAGCAATTATCATAATGCAGTACTAGACATTGTTCGGTGTGCATGTCGATGTGCACACCACAATCCCGCTTTGGGATTCTGGTGTGTCCACAGAAATGCATCCAAAACAGTGAGTCGTGACCGATGTTATTTATCAACATTTATGGTTTCTATTCAAGCAATTATCATAATGCAGTACTAGACATTGTTCCGTGTGCATGCCGATGTGCACACCACAATCCCGCTTGGGGATGCTGGTGTGTCCATAGACATGCATCCAAAACAGTGAGTCGTGACCAATGTTATTTATCAACATTTATGGTTTCTATTCAAAACATGTCTTTAATTCAGGCATCAATTATAATGCAGTACTAGACATTGTTCCGTGTGCATGCCGATGTGCACACCACAATCCCGTTTGGGGATGCTGGTGTGTCCACAGACATGCATCCAAAACAGTGAGTCGTGACCAATGTTATTTATCAACATTCATAGTTTATATTCAAGCAATTATCATAATGCAGTACTAGACATTGTTCCGTGTGCATGTCGATGTGCACACCACAATCCCGCTTTGGGATTCTGGTGTGTCCACAGAAATGCATCCAAAACAGTGAGTCGTGACCGATGTTATTTAACAACATTTATGGTTTCTATTCAAGCAATTATCATAATGCAGTACTAGACATTGTTCCGTGTGCATGTCGATGTGCACACCACAATCCCGCTTGGGGATGCTGGTGTGTCCATAGACATGCATCCAAAACAGTGAGTCGTGACCAATGTTATTTATCAACATTTATGGTTTCTATTCAAGCAATTATCATAATGCAGTACATTCACACGTTGAGGAATATTATTTTCTTGCCGCCAACCAGGAGTTAATACTAGACTGCTAGATATCGTGCCATACTTGACATTGAACATTCACATATTGTATAATACGAACAATCTAATGTAATACGACTCGAACTCTTGGCACAGCGGTTTTCACTGATCGGAGCGGATTGTTCTGCATTTTAAATTTGTCCTTTAGCCACGTGTGTAATGGCGCCGTCCTCGGCCGCGAACTGCTCGGCCGTGTCAGGCGCGTGACAATTCCCGGAACTTCCTCTTGCTCAACCACAGCCCACGTGCCTGGCCAGTGACGCGGGATCTCGGGGTACTCAAACCGGTGGTAGGGATTCGAGTGAAACTCCTCCATGCGCCGTCTGCTCGTCGTCTCATACACTTTTCTATCCTTTGACCAAATCACGGATTTTCTCGCGCTAGAAACGGTTGGCCTCGTTATGGATGTGTCGTAGTTCCCGAGATGCACTTGCGATAGCGATTTCCCGTATACCGACTTCCGGATGTCTTCCTCCGACTTTCCGTCTTCGGTACTGTCGTCGGTGTCATAGTCTACCGATCCTGAACATATACATTTAGTGTCTCAGAACTGTGACAAGCGTTAACTACGGTGTCCTGTTAGGGCCACATTACATTCTCGCGTTTTCGCTTTCTCGACTTATACACGAGATCGCGAGATTGCGAGAACGCGAGGCGAGATCGCGAGATCGCGAGAACGCGAGGCGAGATCGCGAGAATGCGAGAACGCGAGGCGAGATCGCGAGATCGCGAGGCGAAAACGCGAGATTCAATCTCGCAATTTCGCCTCCCGATTTCGCAATCTCGCCTCGCGATCTCGCGATCTCGCATTCTCGCGATATCGCTATCTCGCGATCTCGCATTCTCGCGTTCTCGCGATCTCGCGGTCGGAAGTAAATATATGCGCATGCTCGCTGGGAATGCGTTTTGTACGGTGGCACAGAGGGGACATGGAAATATGTTTTACTTTCGCGTGCGCACGCAATGAAACGACGTACTCGTCAGTTTAGCAGGTTGTCTCCCTTGTCAGAATTTAATCGCCAGTTGTATTGTCTGTTCTCTTAAGAAAGTGTGCACTTCTACAATTGCTAATATTAAACAGTTATAAAAAAGTTAGCAACTCTAAGTTGTTGACATAAACAATCAGCTATACATATACATGGGCGTTATGTAGGTACATGTATGTTCCACTTGGATTATACAATACCTTTATACATACGGACATACCGGCTGATTATCACAAAATGTAACTTACATCTTCCTCCCTAGCAGTTGGTACGTAGTCGGACAATACTCGAACCATCTCTCTTCCGGCGCCGCTTTTGTTGTTTTCTAGGTTCATTGGCGTACTGCCGTCTATTTACCGTGCTACATGTACATGTATACTGTATATGTACATGGGAAACCATACCACTTGGTAATGCCACCCATGGTAGCTCCAGCTTAGCCTAAAACCTATTGCGTGTGCAAGCGAAAGTAAAAAATAATTCCATGTCCCCTCTGTGCCACCGTACAAAACGCATTCCCAGCGAGCATGCGCATATATTTACTTCCGACCGCGAGATCGCGAGATTGCGAGAATGCGAGATCGCGAGATCGCGAGAATGTGAGATCGCGAGATAGCGAGAATACGAGATCGCGAGGCGAGATTGCGAGATCGCGAGGCGAGATTGAATCTCGCGTTTTCGCCTCGCGATCTCGCCTCGCGTTCTCGCATTCTCGCGATCTCGCCTCGCGTTCTCGCGATCTCGCGATCTTGCGATCTCACCTCGCGTTCTCGCGATCTCGTGCATAAGTCGAGAGAGCGAGAACGCGATAATGTAATGTGGCCCTAACAGGACACCGTAGTTAACATACGGAGCCCCGCAGGGGACATGGCCTTTTTTTTATTAATTCGTTCCCACGAAATAGCAATTCGTTCCCTCAATGTATTAATTCGTTCCCACGAAATAACAATTTTTTCCCACGATATAACAATTCGTTCCCACGATTTAACAATTCGTTCCCACGAAATAACAATTCGTTCCCTCGAATTAACAATTCGTTCCCACGAATTATATCGTGAGAACGATTTGTTATATCGTGGGAATGAATTGTTATTTCGTGGGAACGAATTAATAAAAATAATTCTACGTCCCCTGCGAAGATGTCTATCGGGATTAATAAAATTAATGTTTGACCCAATTTCACGAAATATAAAGAAGGCTCATTTTTAAATTTACCTTTAAGTTAATATTATCTAAAAAAAATTGTTTTTGAATTGTTTATATAGCCGTAAAATGTGGGCAGCTTTCGTGAAACAGACAGTAGACAGCCGTTTGGGTCAGTGAATATCTCTCTGGTCAGCGAAAACGTCCGCGTGTTAGACATTAATGTGGGGCTATGAATGTTTGTCGCAGATATACGTTTTACTCAGCCCATACTTACCTTTCAATCCGAATACGGCGACGTCAGAATCCCCCACCGCCCCCTCCGTGGCAATCAGCTGACCATAACTCATCTGGGCGGCCGTTAGTCCGTCTGTCTTTTCAGTAATTTAAAACAAACTCCTATAACTACCCGTTGCGTTATTATTACAACATATACAACAATAGCTTTTTGTTTTCAACAATAATAATTTAGCATCAATCGGTAGCCGATTTATAATTATTCCCAATGTTCAGTTCAAGATTATTAAACTGACTCTATTTATCCAAAGTTATAGCAATTTTTAATCGTTATTTATGTAATAGTTCATAAATAGGTTCTTTGTACTACGTGTAAAATATTTCTATACGAATAATATTATTGTATCTGTCGCTTGCCATATGTTTTAAAGGAATTGTCTCGTCAAATATTTATAAGTGGAATAAAACTCATTTGACACAAGCTGACGTATTATAACGCAGGGATTCCGCTGGGGAAAATGAATAACCAATAGGATAAAAATAAAAAATTGGCGATAAAAAATTACAATTTTCGAAAAAAAAAAAAAGGATTTTTCTTTTTCGAAAATTATAATTTTTTTATCGCCAGTTGTTTATTTTTATTGCCAATTGCGAAAGTGGCGATCGCCAGCAGAATCCCTGATAACGGATGTAATCGAAGTGTTCTCGTAGTTTAAATCAGGGGCCTGTTTCACTAGACATCGTACGATTAAAATGTAATGATCGTAAGTGCAAATTTATGATCGTCTGGAAATTTCAATTGATGGATTTACAATTATTGAGCATACGCAGCCTATGCTCAATAAATTTAAATCCAGTTTACAAGAAAACAGTATTAATGTGAAATTTACAGATTATCATAACTTTGTACTTACGAACATTTTAGTCGTATGAAGTTTAGTGAAACGGCCCCCAGAGCTCTCGATAAGCTGTGTGTCTAAAGAGTATTATACCCACTAATTTCAAATTCAATGCGTATTTTATTTTTGTAAATTGATTAGTAAGTTTATTCAGACATGTCAAACCCTAAATCCTTGGTTTCTCACATGCTGTTGCCGATATAACACAGGGAACACGTGAGTTAACAAGTATCAGTATCCAGGATTTCGGGTTAGGTGGGGTGGGGGGGGGGGGGGGGGGCGTAACTATTTTGCAATACTTGACTCTATTATAATATAGTCAAGTATTGCAAAATAGTCGAGATAGCGCTAGGGGGGTCCGGGGGCATTCCCCCCGGCAAATGTTTGAAATCTACATCGCATTTCCTGCGTTCTGGCGCATTTTGAAGCAAAAATATTGACACTGTCACAGTATGTTTAGACATGATTTTTGATAGAAAACGTTTAAATTTTGAAACAACAATAAGAAAACGACCGAAAAATGCATGGAATACATGGCACTTGACATGAAACGTGCCTTGTAACTTGTAAAAAATCTTTACTCGGCGACTTGTAGGCGGGGTGGGGGGGGGGGGGGGGGGGGGGCGCGCCGGCTCCTCCCCCCCCCCCTCACACCCCCTGAATCCGCCCATGAGTATGCATTTGCCAATTCTCTTATTTGAGCCGCACAAATGAAACAATGTTTGAGTTTTGCAGCTCAATTAAGTTAATCCTCGTCTTTTATTAGAGCATTTTACTCATCCCTTTTAAAATCAAAATGAGTGTTTCAATTAATGCACATTGATCAGTGTCTACACCATTTATTACGCCAAAATAATAGTATATGTGGCGAATAATGTAGACCCTGATTACATTGCACGAACATGTAAATAAGTATCGATTCACAGTGTGTGCTGTTACACATGTGTACACACAGAGTCCCGTATATCAGATAAGCTGCGTATTTGCTTAAATACCCGGGAGCGCCGTGGCGTAATGGTTAGTGTGTCGGACCACTGATCCAAGGGCCGTGGGCTCGAGCCTGACTAGCGGCGTGCATTGTGTCCTTGAGCAAGACACCTTATCCACACTGCTCCAGCTCACCCAGCTGCAAATGGGTACCGATAATTCGTAGTTTCTCTGTAAATACGAATTACCGGCTTCTCTCAAAAATCTCTACCTCTACCTCCGTTCTTTCTCCCATTCTTGGGAGACGGCATGCAAGGTCCTAGAGCCAGTGCCGCCGTTAAATATAAGCAAAAAAAAAATATGCTTAAATACCCAATTAAAACTGTCAAAAACACAATTGAAATCATAAGTAGCGAGTATCAAAAAGCAATACAAAATTGTGATACCTTTATCATGCTGCAGAAAACAATAAACAGACAACAAAAATAGCATATTTTTCTTATTTTCAATGCAAACACATCTTGATATTTCATTAGAATCTCCCCAAGGAGACAATTATAATGAAATGCCAAGAAATGTTTTCATTTCGAAGCAAACTATTCAATAATTTCTGTTGGTTGACGTGTAAACAGTAGTGTGATTTTATTTTACCCAATTAAAATTTTGAAATACCCAAATTGCTTCAGAAATGATGGAGTGACAATACTCAATTACTAATTCCTTATCTGGAGCACTGCGCTATAAAACAATGACAAAAAATGCAATACAAAAACGACACCAACAAGTTAAAAACAATAACTACGTAAAAATCAAGGCAAAAAAATGGTATGGGACCCGCCCCCTCCCAAATTCAAAGTCTATGTTGTTACTACTCAGTTGAACCGTCTCGTCGAGAGATGATTCTACTGAGTGATAACAACATAAATGTATTATCGACAATAAAAATAATTACATTCATTACCGTTTTTGTTTTTGTATAATGTTTATGAATTCTAAATATTTCAATAAAAAGTTACATTTTTGTCAAAGTTATTGTCGCATGACCTGCCGGACCAGGGGGCCGTTTCACTAAACTTCGTACGACTAAAATGTTTGTAAGTACAAAATTATGATAGTCTGTAAATTTCACATTAATAATGTTTTCTTGTAAACAATTATTGGATTTACATTTATTGAGCAAATGTAAATCCATCAATTGATATTTCCAGACGATCCTATATTTGCACTTACGAACATTTTAGTCGTACGAAATTTAGTGAAACGGCCCCCTGTTCCGATGCCCCTAACTATTAAGCACATTATAACGTTCGATTATTTTTGATTGAACTGACCAATATCGGAGACGATACGTTTAAGCTTGACTCGTGTCCATGTTTAATACGAAACCATGATGAAAATCACATCACGCTATTATTATGAATAAAATACTGTAACCGTTTTTGTAATCGGTAATATCTACGTTTGAACTGAATTAAAATAGGTATACACTTGAGTTTACGCCAGAATCATGAAAGCCGCTGCGTGGTGTTAACTAGTACATATAACTTCTGGGGCCCGTTTCACTAAACTTCGAACGACTAACATGTTTGTAAGCGCAAATTTAGGATCGTCTAGAAATTTCAATTGATGGATTTACATTTATTGAGCCTATGCTCAATAAATGTAAATCCAATAATTGTTTACAAGAAAACATTGTTAATGTGCACTTACGGACATTTTAATCGTACGAAGTTTAGTGAAACGGCCCCCAGATCCGTGCTTACACTGTTTGCCAGATATGTGACTGTGACATTAGAAATGGGGTTTATGACTTTTGTGACCAATCTAGCTCCCTATCTGCTGCC
Organism: Conchocele bisecta; assembly: GCA_029237695.1. Classification (NCBI taxonomy): domain Eukaryota; kingdom Metazoa; phylum Mollusca; class Bivalvia; order Lucinida; family Thyasiridae; genus Conchocele; species Conchocele bisecta. The sequence goes on along the minus strand of CM055271.1, from coordinate 1,739,692 downwards.
ACCTGATAATGATCAAGAATTCTGGGTGTTTTACGGACTGTCTGGCGAACAATACAGACCATGACCAGACTGCACAGACTGGGCGGAGACTACTGGTTACCAATGACATATACTATATTTCTCCAGGTATAGCCACACCTCAGTTCAAGAGTCAAATGATCGGACCAGACAAATGTTCGGTTTGACGCGTGTTGTCATGGTCAACAAACGGCGCCTTACGACGTTTGCGACCATTGTAGACGCTGGTGTTTTTCTTTTCGGGAAGAAGACTACGTCGGTGACTGAATGGCGAACAACGTGGAACCAGATCAATCTGTATGAAAGCTTAGTCAGATATTCGTCTACTCTAATCGGAAATGCGAAAACGGTACTTTTTACAGTAATTTACTAACTTTAAAAACAAGTATAGTATGGCTATAAGCCATACAATTGGGCTGGATATCTATAAATAGCACAAAGCGAAGTAACGCAATACGATCTACTGTCAGTGTGTCGTGTCTGGACGCAAAGATCAGCAGCTCCCGTTCACCACAAGCTGACTCAAATATCTGAACTAGGCGACACACTGTCTCGGCTAAGGCATCTAAAATGACTTGGGCCCGTTTCGGTATATACTTGCATCAATTATATGTGGTGTTTACATTAAAACGACTAGTATATATAACGTCTGCGGCCCCGTTTCACTAAACTTCTTGCGACTAAAATGTTCGTAAGTGCAAATTTGGAATCGTCTGGAAATTTCAATTTATGGATTTACATTTATTGAGCATAGGCTGCATATGCAGCCTATGCTCAATAAATGTAAATCCAATAATTGTTTACAAGAAAATATTGTTAATGTGAAATTTACAGACTATCATAAGTTTGCACTTACGAACATTTTGGTCGTAAGAAGTTTAGTGAAACGGGCCCCTGTTCTTATTACATGAAGGCATCAATTTCATACACAATCATGTAGTCTCTGGCAAAAACAACCTTGGTAAAGCAGCTACTCTCACAAAAGGACTCAAAAACGTCAAAATGTCGGGTTTTGAATATTGAAATTTCGAGTGCAGAATCAGATATCACATTTTTTATTATCTGGTCAAAAAATCTCTGAATACCTACTAAGTTATTCGTAAAATAAAAATGTGTATGTTTATTAATTGTGGATTTGTTTGCATGATTAACATTCTATATCTGTCTATTGCTGATCTTTGATTATATCGATTGAAAACAATATCACATCAAGTATTTACCGATCGGTATCTAATAGGGAATTATCTCGACAAAAGGCCATTGTTTCAGTTTGGTACAATATGACCTTCGATCATGATGGATATAGTTTAATGAATGTGACCTTGTGGGATTTTCGACCAGCATTGAATACGTGTAGTCTGATCAGGCACATGTGGTTCGCGATTTGGCCACGATTTATTGTAGTAATGATACGTTTTATCAATACCGACGTTAGTTAGTAAATGAAATAAATCCTGAAGCGACGAAGGAAATGTATACATACTAATACGTTGTATAATGATAAAGATATACGCCCATGTTTCCTTAACGTACTTACAATTATTTTTGGGAAATATTGCCAGATGTCACAACTATTGTTGTATGAATGTTATGTCTACATAAATGTCATGTATGTGAACATTACTCCTTGCGTTGTGTGACCAGCCAGAGATATAAATACAGCAATGCATGTCCCTGGACCAGCATAGACCACAGCCATGTCTTGGCATTTCATTAGAATTGTCTCCTTGGAGACAATTCTAATGAAATACCAAGATGTGTTTTCATGGAAAAATAAGAAAATATGCTATATGTGTGTTCTGTTTATTGTTTTCTGTAGCATGATGCAGATACCACAAATTTTCCATTGCTTTTTGATACTCACTACTTCTGATTTAAATTGGGTTTTAGCAATTTTAATTGGGTATTTAAGCAAATACGCAGCTTATCTGGAACTCTGGACCAGTGTATGTCCATGGACCAGCATAGACTACAGCCAGACTGTGCAAACACTATGGCACGTTATTATGTTGCATGAGAAGCCGCTACGATTTTTGCGACAGCCAAAGTGAGATGGTTGATCAGGGTCTACATTGCCCATAAATTAATTACTCCCGGAATAGTGAAATCCTTGCACAATCGTGACTGTAACTAGAGACATGTGGAGTATTTGAAGTTATTGAAATTATCTCCCGATCTGATAGCACACTGATATTGCCTGATAATTCCAGCACAAACATATTTACACAATTCCCTAACATTTGATTGGCCCGTAGCAAGTCTCTGTCCAAAATTTAGATCCCAGTAAACTCCCACGCCTAACTACTTTCCGTAACCGTGAGGCGCAGTTAAAATAATTCTTAAGAAAAACGGAAAATAAACACATTTTCTTAATGAATTTATTTCAAATGCTGGAATTATAAGGAATGAATGGCCTTTTTGTTGAATTTATCGGGGATATAAACTTGGAAAAGTCACGGGAATACTGGACGAGGCCTTCCGGCCTTCGTCCAGTATTCCCGCGACTTTTCCAAGTTTATACCCCGATAAATTCCACAAAAAAATGTCATTCATTCCTATAATAATGAGCTATACTGTTCGCTACAAGCATGGTTTTTATTTTAAGACTCATCTAGGTATACATGAGTTGCAACTGCTACCGATCTAAGATCCATTTCTCCAGTCAGTCACACATGTGGAGAAATGTTGATTATGAAATATGTGGCCTGCATATCGCCTGATCTAATATGATACTCACATTACCTGATACGTATCTATTATGTTCGCTACAAAAAGGGTGCATGTGTATTTTACTGAGGTAATGGCGAACAAGACAACTCATAATGTTGCACTTACGAACATTTAGTCGCACGAAGTTTAGTGAAACGGACCCCTAGTCTGTTTCACATGATATATCGAAACTAAATAGCAGAACTATTGTGGCCATCTCTGTATATTGTTCCATTTGGCAGGCTGGGATTATCAGAACTGTAGCCTATTTCACCAACATTGCAAAGTATAATAATTCTGCATACTTTTAATCATAAACTTTGCAATTTTGCTAGAAAAGTATACTTTGCAATATTGGTGAAATAGGCTACAGAACAGTATACTTTGCTAGTTTACTAGCAAAGTATACTTTGAGGGAGTAATCATTTATTTTTCCTGAAATGCATTATTTCATATAGAACTAACAAATGCATATATTTCATGATTAAAAGTATGCAGAATTATTATACTGAATTTATTACATTATCACAGCCAAATTGGCTGTGATAATGTAATAAATTCAGTATAATAAAAATTAATAAATTTATCATAAAATTTAAAATTTCTCCCTCAACGTATACTTTGCTACTAAAGTATACTTTGCAATGTTGGTGAAATGGGCTACAGAACATATCTTTATTTTTAAAAACTCCGACTGCAACAGGCGGAATAGGAGTACATCTCCATGATATAGGTATGCATTATATAATCAGGGTATCTACTATACAAGTAATTCAAAAGTGATATGCATTGCAAATATTGACGTTCACATTTTGTTGTATTAAGCATCTTGGTGTAATATGATAAATGAAGCAAGGAAAAATTGTAATAACTGGTAAAAACTGGTAACAAAATTGGTAGCTCTGTGTAACACAATCTGAATATTTGTGACATTGTTATACATGGGATTATATATAGTTGCATATGAAGCAATTTAATTACATATTGGAAAAAAGATACTTGTCGATATGTTATCACACAGATACCCATGATTTATTATAGAATCTGATGAACAACTTTATATATAATGTATATACGTCCCTGCATATACTTAATGAGAAACGAACTGATTATAACCGGGTATGGAAGGTGTTCGAGCCAATTCCCACCCTTAAATATGAGCCGAATCGAATCGAAACTGATTATAATAGTTACAAGCCCATTGTAATTATTTGGCAATAAACTATGTTTAAACTAAACTACTACGCACACACTGGCACTGTGTTATAGTGTGCGTCAATGATTTTAAATGGTTGTAAATGCACGTTGGATTGATCTTCAGAACGTACCAACATTTACGTGACAGAACTTTCATTTCCTGTCTATTAACGTGCATATCATAGATATGTGACCGGCCGTTGCAAGAGCATGTTCTAGTTTTGTTTTGACCAGTGTGTCTCCTGATAAGGATCTGATTTGAAACCATATGTGTCACATCATGTTTTGTGCAGGGTAGAAAACAAGCATAACTATTTTACAAGTTTTCTCATGAAAATAGCAAAATAAATCTAAACATCTTTGGGAATCAATCAAATTGCATATAACACATGATCACTGGAAAACCACAAGGACCCATTTATATACATGTAACCGATTTTTGAATGGGCATATAATCAAATTGCATATAACACATGATCACTGGAAAACCACAAGGACCCATTTATATACATGTAACCGATTTTTGAATGGGCATATAGGCCCCTACGCAAAGTGTATGATCACTTGGTTACAACAACAACACCAAGTACTGAAACTTCCAGAAGCCCTCCGATTCAAAGTACGTATTATTTTATTTTGTCTTATTATTTAACGTATTTTGATGAAATATGGCGCATCAAACGCGTCTTGTTAAGCTGCATTTTGTGGTCTCTGTACCTTGGCCCAAACTTCTGTAGTTTTTGCGAAGAATCGATGCAGTTCGTGTCTACTGACACAGAAATCGATACTTCGCAAAAACGACATAAGTATGTGCCGAACTCCAGGGACCACCGAATGCAGCTCATGAACACGCGTTTTCTGCGCCATATTTAATCAAAATACGTTGCCTAGTAAATAAAATATAAAATAATACTTACTTTGGAGTTGGCGCACTTTCAACACTTTCAGCCATTGTTGTTGTTGTTGTAACCACGTGATCATGCACCTTGCTACGGCTTCGAAGCGACGACATATCGGTGGCCCCGCAGTATTACCAGGCCACAACAGGAGCGCCGAAACAGGTCCGGTAGGCCCGGCAACTGCCGGATCAACACTTTTGACAAAAATATGTTTTATTGAAATATTTGGAATTCATATATACAAAATAAACCCGGTCAGGAATGTTATTATTATTTCTGCGATTTTTCTCATTTCTCATAAAATGTGTATGTTGTTACCGCTCAGTTGAACCGTCTCGGCGAGACGGTTCAACAGAGAGGTAACAACATACAGTTTGGTTGGGTTGGTTGGGGGCACCGCCTACCTTCACCGGACCACAGACATAGAGAGAGACTTAAAATCCTGACTAATTGTATGATGGTTGCGACGCCACTGATGATGAGCTTAAAAGTTGCATCCTGGAAGCGGAATATACGAAGAGAGGAACGTTAGGACGGATATGGGGCTCTAAAAACAGCGCGGTAAATTCCACAGCAACAGAAGCAACAACAACAACAATATTTATTAACATTTTGTGTATAAACACAATTCATTATTTAAATAAACATCAATGTGCGTATTGAAGTGAAGAAAACAATACAAATACGTGAGAATGTTTTATAATTGTTTTACCTATATTTGTTTTCGCGATTATTTCCCTCACTTCAGCAGCAGTCTCTACCAGACATTTGGAAACAAGCCAATGTAACACCAATATACAAGAAAGTTGACAAAACGACACCTTCGAACTATCGCCCTGTCTCTCTAACTTGTATCTGCTGTAAGCTCTTGGAGCACATTGTTTGCAGTAATATGATGCAGCATCTCAATAGGAACAATATTCTTTATCCCCTCCAGCATGGCTTTCGGGAGAAGCGTAGCTGTGAAAGTCAACTTATTGAATTTGTTCACGACATAGCCCTCAACATAAAGGGTGGTAGACAGAATGATGTTGTAGTCATGGATTTCGCTAAGGCCATTGATAAGGTAGCACACAATAGGCTCCTCTACAAACTCTCATCCTATGGCGTGAAGGGATTAGCACTCGGCTGGATAGGATCTTTTCTTAGTGGTAGGTCTCAGCGTGTCGTCCTTGAAGGGAAAGCTTCTACGTCCGTTCCAGTACTATCTGGTGTTCCACAAGGCTCTGTGCTTGGTCCTGCGTTATTTCTTGTTTATATTAATGACCTCCCGGAGTACACAACCCATAGTACTGTCCGGCTCTTTGCAGATGACACGTTGTTGTACTTAGCTTTACATAGGCCATCTGACTGCAACAAACTTCAAGACGACCTTCATAATCTCGAGAGATGGGAATCCGACTGGCAAATGTCTTTTCATCCTGACAAATGCGAGGTTATTCACATTACCACCTGGAAGGCTCCTGTTATGCATAACTACTCTCTCCACGGCCAAATTCTTTCTTCAGTTCCTTGTATTAAGTACCTCGGGGTTAACATCAGTCACAATCTGAAGTGGAATAAACATATAAACTCCGTCTCATCTAAGGCCAATCGGACTCTAGGTTTTCTGAAACGTAACCTCAGGATCAACTCGAAGACTGTCAAAGAACGAGCTTATAAATCCCTTGTTCGTCCTAAACTAGAATACTGTTCCACACAGTCTGGGACCCCAAGAGCATTAGCAAAGACAATGAGGGTGACTTAACTTTTCATAGGCTTGTACACCAACTCGAGATGGTCCAGAGGAGGGCTGCAAGATGGGTTTCTAACCGTTATCACAACACATCTAGTGTAACCGATATGCTGCACAGTCTGGAGTGGAGATCACTTGAACAGAGGAGAGTCGATGCCAGACTGAGTATGCTGTACAAAATTAGGAACAATCTTGTAGCCATAAATGAGGATAACTACTTAACACGAGGCACTTGTAGACGCCAACACCAATATCGCCAGTTGCGTGCCGACAAAGACTACACTCATTTCTCCTTCTTCCCCAGAACCGTTGTACAGTGGAACCAACTACCCACTGACACCTGCCTGGCAGAGTCGCTGGAATCCTTTAAGGCTCAGGTCTTGAAGGTCCAGCACTCCAGACTCATTTAATTCTAAACCTTCTTTCTCTTTTTCTTTCTCTCTCTGTGCTTCCTTCTACCTTTCCTTGGCCTACTGCTCTATCTAGTCTTTTTCGTTTTTTCCTCTCATTTTCCCCTAGCACTCAACTGGTGATAACACTCGTGTGAGGGTATACCAGTATACCGGTAAAAGCAAAAAAGCAATGCTCACTAAATTATTTGATAATATGCATATTATTATTTCCGGACATTACCAATACTCGTCGATTTTAAAAACATGTTTTAATGACTGGTGGCATTTTTCAGTTTAGCATAATGTTGACCTGGGGAAATGTCACAAAAGCATGTTATATGCATCAAACTGTCTATTTAACACATGATGTAACTAACATACCACTGGTAATGGTGTCGTTACCGGAACCGACCCATCACTGGCGTCAGTGTCTAGCGAATTGACGGAATATGGCAATCAGATTGACTGATTTTGTTACCATGAGACACTGATGGTTGGGTCCTGGTAACGACCCCATTATCAGTGGTACTTTTATTACAGTTGAATGCATGTGAACCAGGCACACAGAAACAGCTCAGTGTTAATTGCTACGTTGGCACTATTGAAATCCGCAGTAGTCATTTGGCTACTAAAATAACCATTTGGCTACTAATATTTCAGAATTTACATTTTGTCCTCTAAGAATTTTAGAAATTCTTTGAAGAAGTTATAACAAATATTGGAACAAATGTGAAATATTACAGCGCTCCAGATAAGGATTTAGTAATTGAGTATTGTCACTCCATCATTTCTGAAGCAATTGGGTATTTCAAAATTTTAATTGTGTAAAATAGAATCACACTACTCTTTACACATCAACAGACCACACGTATTTAATAGTTTGCTTCTAAATGAAAACACATCTTGGTATTTCATTAGAATTGTCTCCTTGGAAATACCAAGATGTGTTTTCATGGAAAAATAAGAAAATATGCTATATTTGTGGTCCGTTTATTGTTGTATGTAGCATGATAACGATACCACAAATTTTTCATTGCTTTTTGATACTCACTACTTCTGATTTCAATTGGGTTTTTGGCAATTTTAATTGGGTATTTACGCAAATACGCACCTTATCTGGAGCTCTGATATTATTGTCTTTTTTTAGCATTATCAGTTCATTTTGGCTACAAATTTCAAATTCCGAGCACCAACCTAGAATTGTGAGGGGTGTCACTGTCATTCACCGTCTCTATCATGTCTATGATTACAAAGCAAATACACAGGTCTTTGAGTATTTGCATGCCTGAATCAGTAAACCAGTAAATCTAAACCAGTAGCCGATTTCATCAACATTGCAAAGTATACTTATCTAGCAAAGTATACTTTGAGGGAGTAATCGTTTATTTTTCCCGAAATGCATTATTTCATATAGAACTAACCACTGCATATATTTGATAATTAAAAGTATGCAGAATTATTATACTGAATTTATTACATTATCACAGCCAAATGGCTGTGATAATGTAATAAATTCAGTATAATAAACATTAATAAATTTATCATAAAATTGAAAAAATTTCCCTCAAAGTATACTTTGCTAGATAAGTATACTTTGCAATGTTGATGAAATAGGCTACAGAGGTCTAGCTACAGAGGTTGAGCTTCGGTTTAGCGAGGTTTCACTGAGTTTGTTTATTTTCCACAGCATTGGATGAACAATGGCGAGGCCAAAAGAAAAATTGAGTGAAGCTTTCCGACAGAAATGTTTAGCAGCTGCAGATAAAGTTAGAAAAGTCCAAGCAGATAAGTTAAAGGATGATATGTTAAGGTAAATGAAAGCTAAAGCTTGACAATAGGGCAAATGTAAATGTTTGTGGATAAAGATGAGCCATACATTTAGAGCTCCAGATAAGTTTTGTATCTAAAGATTATTACAACCCCAGATTTCAAATTCAATGCGTATTTTACTTTTTAGCCAGGTTTTTTGAAAAAAAATCCAGGCTATTGGATTGGCGAAAGCCGGGCGGGCGGGCGGCGGGCGGCGTCCACAATCAATGTTAAGTTTTCGTGTTTGAGTCCATTTCTTTGTTACTGTACCACCTAGGACCACCAAACTTTCACAGCTTCATAATCAAGGGGTGCCCACCACATATCACTATCCAACATGTTACTTTTTTTTTTAACTTCACCCATTTTTTCCGCGTAATCGACTTAGCCATTTTCAATGTTAAGTTTTCGCGTTTACAATGTTAAGTTTTCGTGTTTAAGTCAATTTCTTTCGTACTGTACCACCTAGGACCACCAAACTTTCACAGCTTCATAATCAAGGGGTACCCACCACATATCACTATCCAACATGTTACTTTTTTTTTTAACTTCACCCATTTTTTCCGCGCAGTCGACTTAGCCATTTTCAATGTTAAGTTTTCGCGTTTACAATGTTAAGTTTTCGTGTTTAAGTCCATTTCTTTGGTACTGTACCACCTAGGACCACCAAACTTTCACAGCTTCATAACCAAGGGGTGCCTACCACATACAACTATCCAACATGTGACCATTTTTTTACCTTCACCTATTATTTCTACGTAATTGACTTAGCCATTTTCAACGTTAACTTTTTAACGTACGTCTGGTTAGAGTTTTTTGGTTTAAAACTTTTTCGTTATACTATATCTCTGCAACTGCTTCGCCCATTACCTTGAAACTTCACATGGGTGTTTATCATCATCCATATTTTCATTCTAACCCCCAACCGTGCGGCCCCTGTGCCCAATGTCAAGGTCTAAATTACTTTGAATTTTTTTGTTAAAGTTTTTTCATGTACTATATCTCTGCAATGCTTCACCAATACCTTGATACTTCACATGGGTGTTTATCATCATTGTCGCACCTGCTTGCTGAAAGCGCGCGATCCTGTGCCCAATGTCAAGGTCAAAATTACTTTGAATCTTTTTCTTAAAGTTTTTTCGTGTACATATCTCTGCAACTGCTTCACCCAATACCTTGATACTTCACATGGGGTGTTTATCATCATTGTCGCACCTGCTTGCGGAAAGCGCGATCCTGTGCCCAATGTCAAGGTCAAATTACTTTGAATTTTTTTGTTAAACTTTTTTCGTGTACTATATCTCTGCAACTGCTTCACCCAATACCTTGATACTTCACATGGGTGTTTATCATCATTGTTGCACCTGCTTGCGGAAAGCGCGATCCTGTGCCCAATGTCAAGGTCAAATTACTTTGAATCTTTTTCTTAAAGTTTTTTCGTGTACTATATCTCTGCAACTGCTTCACCCAATACCTTGATACTTCACATGGGTGTTTATCATCATTGTCGCACCTGCTTGCGGAAAGCGCGATCCTGTGCCCAATGTCAAGGTCAAATTACTTTGAATTTTTTTGTTAAAGTTTTTTCGTGTACTATATCTCTGCAACTGCTTCACCCAATACCTTGATACTTCACAAGGTGTTTATCATCATTGTTGCACCTGCTTGCGGAAAGCGCGATCCTGTGCCCAATGTCAAGGTCAAATTACTTTGAATTTTTTTGTTAAAGTTTTTTCGTGTACTATATCTCTGCAACTGCTTCACCCAATACCTTGATACTTCACATGGGTGTTTATCATCATTGTTGCACCTGCTTGCGGAAAGCGCGATCCTGTGCCCTATGTCAAGTTCAAATTACTTTGAATTTATTTGTTAAAGTTTTTTCGTGTACTATATCTCTGCAACTGCTTCACCCAATACCTTGATACTTCACATGGGTGTTTATCATCATTGTCACACCTGCTTGCGGAAAGCGCGATATCGTCAGCATTTTGGCATACGTCCGTCCGTTCGTCCGTACGTCCGGTTAAAGTTTTTTGGTTAAAGTTTTTCCATCTACTATATCTATTTTTTTAGTGTCCATGCCTCGCCCCAAGGCGCGACATGCAGGCCACGGCCATCTAGTCTACAAAAAGTGGGTATAATTATGTTATCCAAGTGTCTATGCTTGGAAAAAACCTGGCCTTCGTGGCTTTGCCTCGTTTCTTGTTATACAAATGTATTATTGATTTTCTTCCCTATTAAATAGGAAACAATTAACAACACATTTGTTTTTCTTTTTGCAGCTCAACTAAGTAAATTTTCACTTTATTACTGTATTGTCACTACTCAATTTGAAAATAAATGCGTATTTTCACGTTGCTGTGAGTATTTTGTACTCCCACTTTTGATAATCAATGCGTATTCTGCTAAACTAAGTGCGTAAAATACGCCAATAAGCGCCTTATCTGGAGCTCTGTACATCATAATAGACATTTTTAACCCTTTAACTCGAAGTAACTGGAATGGACAGAACTTGAATGTCATTTAGGAAAAGGGGTTGTTTCTTTTTCTAACCAAATATGAAAATTACTTGCAAAAAGTGCAGTTATGTCATTATAGAGGCCTTTAGTGTTGAAACGGTTAATATCATGGCATGGAATATGCTTTTAAGCATTTGAATAATTTCTTATGTACATATTTGTACGTGCGTTAGTCTAAGGTGTTTTGTTTTGCATATGACCCACATCCGACTGCCTAAGGTCAAGGTCACTGAGGACTAATGTTCACCTTGTTTGTAAGGCAAATTTTTGTAAGGAAAAAATGATAAATTTATCATTATTTTTTATTATTATCAATGCTGCCAGTACAACCCACATTCGACCTCCCAAGGTCAAGGTCACTGATAACTTGTGTGTGTTTTTATTATTAGTATTAGTATCACGGCTGCCAGCGAGGGGATAAGATTCATTTAACGATGCCACTTCTTGTTTCTCAATGAAAGTATCTGTTGTGACCATATTCACAATATAAATTGGCCAGTCTAGTTAATGATTACTTCTATAACAGTTCACGTAAATATTCCATTCTTTTTCATCTGTTATTTCTGATTGAATACGACCCGGGCCCATCAGAATGCAAAATCCTGAGGTAAAATGTTATTAAACTAGTTCCGGATCTGCCACTACGCTCATTCAGACTGAGAAAGGATCTATAATACTCAAGGTGCATGATCACGTGGTTACAACAACAACAACGCCGCCCACTCCAAAGTAAGTATTATTTGATATTTTCCTTAATATGCAACAGATTTTGATGAAATATGGCGCAACAAACGCGTCTTCATGAGCTGCATTTGGTGGTCTAGGGAGTTTGGCACAGACTTATGTCGTTTTTGCGAAGAATCGATTTCCGTGTCTGACACGGAAATCGATTCTTCGCAAAAACGACAGAAGTTTGGGCGAAAATACAGAGACCACCAAATGCAGCTTAACAAGACGCGTTTGATGCGCCATATTTCATCAAAATCCGTTACGTAATAAGGACACTATAAAAGAATACGTACTTTGAATCGGTACTTGTTGTTGTTAGTACCACGTGATCATACACCTTGATACTGTCTTAATCTATATGATTACACACGCAAACTGTAAAACCTAATGTTTTGACAATTGTTTTTGGCGCATGGAACCTCAAAACCTGGCAGTTTTCATATACTTTCAGGCTTTGTGAAGATGATATCCATTCGGACATGGAGATACGCATGCACGATAGAGATCTGCCAGTGAACAAATTTGTGCTGAAATCCAGGTATATGTATAAGACACAAAACAGCAACAACAGTACCATGTGCTATTCTCAATTATTATTATTCACAGTTGCATATTTTCCATGAAATGATATACATATAACATATGGTATTACATGTACCCAGGGCCCCAGATAAGGAATTATTAATTGAGTATTGTCACTCCATAATTTCTGAAGCAATTTGATATTTCAAAATTTTAATTGGGTAAAATGAAATCACACTACTGTTTACACATCAACAGACAACAATTATTGAATATTTTGCTTCGAAATGAAAACATGTCTTGGCATTTCATTAGAATTGTCTCCTTGGAGACAATTCTAATGAAATACCGAGATGTGTTTTCATGGAAAATAAGAACAATATGCTATATTTGTTGTCTGTTTATTGTTTTCCGCAGCATGATAAAGGTACCATAATTTTTTTTATTGCTTTTTGATATTCGCTACTTCTGATTTCAGTTAGGTTTTTGGCAATTTTAATTGGGTATTTAAGCAAATATGCAGCTTATCTGGAGACCTGATGTACCAGTATATTCAATATTTGTGCATTTCAGTTTAACATGTATTAACTAGACTTGACCTTTACAAACAGTGTAGACCCAGATCAGCCTGCGCATGTGCACAGTCGGATCAGGTTCTGCACAGTTTGCCTTTCAGTCCGCTATACACCTGTTGTTCTTCGAAAAGGAAAGACCATTATCAGGTTTCTGTAATGCGTAAACAGAAATGCGGTTGTGAATCGCAGCCAGTGTAGACACAGATCAGACTGCGAAAATGCCTTTCCGCCTGCTGTACACCCATTTTACTTCTTCTAACAAACAGGAGTGTCCATTATCAGGTTGCTGCAATGAATAAACAGAAATGTGGATGTGACCGAATAAATAAGGTTTGACCTTTGCGGCCAGTGAAGACCCAGATCAGCCTGCGCACGTCTGTGTATGTCTGCGCACGTCTGTGTATGTCTGCGCACGTCTGTGTATGTCTGCGCACGTCTGTGTATGTCTGCGCACGCGTCTGTGTATGTATGTGCCACGTTGGTTGTGGTATGTTGCGCACGTCTGTGTGATTGTCTGCGCACGTCTGTGGTATGTCTGCGCAACGTTTTTCTGTGTATGTATGTGACGTCTCTGTGTATGTACTGCGCACGTTGTTGTATGTCTGCACACGTCGTGTATGTCTGCGCACGTCGTGTATGTCTGCGCACGTCTGTGTATGTCTATGTATGTGCACGTCTGTGTAGTGTCTGTGTAGTCTGCACGTCTGTGTATGTCTGCACACGTCTGTGTATGTCTGCGCACGTCTGTGTAATGTTGCACGTCTGTGTATGTCTGTGCACGCCGTCTGTATGTTGCACACGTCTGTGTATGTCTGTGCACGTCTGTGTATGTCTGCGCACGTCTGTGTATGTCGTGCATGTCTCGCACGTCTGTGTATGTCTGCACGTCTGTGTATGTCTGTGCACGTCTGTGTATGTATGTGCACGTCTGTGTATGTCTGCACACGTCTGTGTATGTCTGTGCACGTCTGTGTATGTATGCGCACGTCTGTGTATGTCTGTGCACGTCTGTGTATGTATGTGCACGTCTGTGTATGTCTGCGCACGTCTGTGTATGTCTGCGCACGTCTGTGTATGTCTGCGCACGTCTGCGCAGTCTGATCAGGGTCTTCACTGTTCACCATTCAGTCTACACCCGTTGTACAAAGAGGAAAGACCATTATCAGGCTGATGTAAAGCATAAACAGAAATGTAGCTGTCACTGGAGAAATGGGCTTTATGGGAGTTATCGTCAGCCTGACTCCAGTAGCCGATTTCATCAACATTGCAAAGTATACTTATCTAGCAAAGTTTACTTTGAGGGAGTATTATCAGTAATCATTTATTTTTCCGAAAATGCATTATTTCATATAGAACTAGCAACTGCATATATTTGATGATTAAAAGTATGCAGAATTATTATACTGAATTTATTACATTATCACTGTGGCTGTGATAATGTAATAAATTTAGTATAATAATTCTGAATACTTTTAATCATCAAATATATGCAGTCGTTAGATCTATATGAAATAATCAATTTCGGGAAAAATAAATGATTACTCCCTCAAACTATACTTAGCTAGATAAGTATGCTTAGTAATGTTGGTGAAATGGGCTACAGGAGTATTGATCCAGTGGTTACTACACTGGACTTCCAATACCTGAGGTTGTGGGTTCAATCCCCGACTTGGGCATGAAACAAATATTGTCATTGTATTTTCATCCCACTAGTCTTTTGGATGAGACTAGAAACTGAGGTCCCGTCTCTATATGACTGTAGCTGTTGCAGGAACGTTAACCCTTACTACGCTGAATTAAATGTTGTCGTCTGCTGGAAATGTTTTATTTTCAATATTTCTCGACAAAAACCTGGTTTTGACAGCACATGAGAATCGTTAAGAATTAAAGCAAAAATTAAAAACAGCAGACGGCCATTTCCGTCAACAGCGTAGGAAGGGTTAAACCCATTCACTTTCATTTTTTCAGGAGTATAGAACTCTACGAGAAGCTGATGTCATTTCCCCACAGTGGTGACAATCCCTGTATGATTTCCCTGCCAGGATCGATGGACTTTACCAAGTTGGAAGATTTAATGAGGTACATATTGATGGACAGCTGACAAGTGTATGTTTAAATAGCGATATTATTAGTTCGGTAATGATTCGCTTGATGTTATTGCTTTCCCTTACGTTGTCAATAGCATCACAATCTTGACTGTCAACATCACATTTTGTGAATTGCGACAAGTGATATACAAGTACAGTCAAACTTGCATTAAGCGACCACCCAAGGGAGACACCAAAAACGGTCTCTTATCACAAAAACGAAAAAAAATAAATATGGAAATCCGGGTACTGGTATGTCCGGTTATATGGTTTAATATCGGAATCTGGAAATCGTGTGATACATCTACTATAGTTCGACTAGCCAAAAGACGCCTGTTCCTCCAGTTTGAAGATGGCGGCGAATAGGTAAAAAGGTCTAGAGAGCGGGAAATTTACATGGAAATTCTCTACTAGACTTGTGCAATGCATCTACTATAGTTAAACTATAGTACAAACTGAACTCGCTCTAAGAAACCTAGCGATTCAGAACGAGGTTTCAGGTCAATAATCATAAACAATGCAACATTCACACTTTGACAGTGACAGGGGATTTGTTTCCTTTGTTTGTCACACGCTCGAGGTTAATTTCACCTGGAGAATGTGACATCCTGTCCATTAATGGTCGTTTAATACAAACTAACATTGCTTTTGTTTACAAAATAAGTGACCGGTGGTCGCGTTAAGGGAAAGTCGTTTAATAGACTGTCATTATATAGGCCAAATGGTCGGGGGGGAATTGAAAGTGGTCGCTTAAGACAAAAGTCGCTTAATGCACGTGGTCGCTTGTGCAAGTTTTACTGTATGTAAATCTTTGAAACTGGGGTCTTATCAGGCTCTACACTATTTGATTGCACTGTAGGAGATTGGTAGAATATTGGACCAAAATGTAATGAGCCCCATTTCCGCATCACAGATGGATGGGCCATGGCCTAGGGGTTATGGCATCGGACTTAAAATCCTCACCCTAGGCATAAAAAATAATTACAATGTACATAATTATTATTTCAATTCCACTGTGGTCGCATCTCTATATGACCTTAGCTGTTGCTTGGACGTTAAACCCATTCATTTTCACCGCATCACAGCCACATTTCTGAATGTGATTCTCTGTTTCCAGGAGTCTATATACGGACAATGATGTGTCTGCGGCAATATCCACGTTGCTACGATGCCTCCGCGACCTTGAGGATGACATAGGGTCATCAGATAGTCATCGGTTACTGACAGAAATGTCGGACGGTGCAGACTATGGACAGAGGTCCTGTGAATTCAATTGCTCTTTTGTTGAGAATACAAG